>CM059794.1:34903130-35200630 GCA_030435695.1 Brachymystax lenok tsinlingensis | reverse complement strand
GCACGGGGGTGGCAGCATCATGTTGTGGGGGTGCTTTGCTGCAGGAGGGACTGGTGCACTTCACAAATAGATGGCATCATGAGGGAGGAAAATTATGTGGATATATTGAAGCAACATCTCAAGACATCAGTCAGAAAGTTAAAGCTTGGTCGCAAATGGGTCTTCTAAATGGACAATGACCCCAAGCATACTTCCAAAGTTGTGGCAAAATGGCTTAAGGACAACAAAGTCAAGGTATTGGAGTGGCCATCACAAAGCCCTGACCTCAATCCTATAGAAAATTTGTGGGCAGAACTGAAAAGGTGTGTGCGAGCAAGGAGGCCTACAAACCTGACTCAGTTACATCAGCTTTGTCAGGAGGAATCGGCCAAAATTCACCCAACTTATTGTGGGAAGCTTTTGGAAGGCTACCTGAAACGTTTGACCCAAGTTAAACAATTTAAAGACAATGCTACCAAATACTAATTGAGTGTATGTAAACTTCTGACCCCTGGGAATGTGATTAAATAAATAAAAGCTGAAATAAATCATTCTATCTACTATTATTCTGACATTTCACGTTCTTAAAATAAAGTGGTGATCCTAACTGACCTAAGACAGGGACTTTTTACTAGGATTAAATGTCAGCAATTGTGAAAAACTGAGTTTAAATGTATTTGGCTAAGGTGTATGTAAACTTCCGACTTCAACTGTATAGGGCCTTACAAATAAGTTCTATCTACCCTGGCCATATACCCTTGAAAGAGCGTAGGCTACGGCTTGTTTGTTTTTCTGTAGGCTACACTACAACTTTTTAAACCCGACACGAAACCCATGAAGATTGTTTGTGACACTGAACGGTTATTTTACTTTGTGCCACTGAACGGTTATTTTACTTGTCTATAAAGGAATGCCAGTTCCTGTGCGCTGACCACTGTCTCCTAAAAAAGTACTTTAAAGTTAGTTAAATATCGTGATTTACCAAGACATGTAGCAGAACGAAAACACATCTTCCGGTAGGGGGCGAATCCTAATGTTCAGTATTTCTGGAATGGAGGAGACTGATTAGTTGCTGTACTTCCATGAACACAAACCTGGCATCTTTCATAGAGAGCTAGCGAGGGACGGAGAGAGAGAGAGGAGGGGCACGGTATAGGCAGGAGGCAGAACCGAGCACTAGGCCTACCTTATCGGCAATCAAAAGCTTTACCTCGCAATGGAATGTTGTATTTTGCCATTTATTGGCTTGTAATGTCTCGCAACTTCAGTTAAGCAAAACCTATCATTACTGAATAGGCAAGGGTATTCTACACGCAACAGACTGAACACACACTGGCATCGTTAGCAAAGAGAAAGCGCAGGCCAAACAACTGCACTGTGATTTTAATTTAGTAAAATAAATAATAAAATAAAATTCCTTGAACGATTTTACTTAACGTTAATGATCCCAGTCGTTCGTTTAAACGTTCACACTCCTAATCCCTACGGCGACAGCAGACGTTCAGGAAGTGACCCGTTCAGATCTATCAGTCTCCTCTACAACCGTCTCTTCTACAACAACCGTCTCTTCTACAACAACCGTCTCTTCTACAACAACCGTCTCTTCTACAACAACCGTCTCTTCTACAACAACCGTCTCTTCTACAACAACCGTCTCCTCTACAACAACCGTCTCTTCTACAACAACCGTCTCTTCTACAACAACCGTCTCCTCTACAACAACCGTCTCTTCTACAACAACCGTCTCTTCTTCAACAACCGTCTCCTCTACAACCGTACCATTCACTATAACAGGGATGTTATGACTCAAATCAAATCAAATCAAATTTTATTTGTCACATACACATGGTTAGCAGATGTTAATGCGAGTGTAGCGAAATGCTTGTGCTTCTAGTTCCGACCATGCAGTAGTATCTAACAAGTAATCTAACAAATTCACAACAACTACCTTATACACACAAGAGTAAAGGAATGAATACGAGTATGTACATATAAATATATGGATGAGCGATGGCTGACCGGCATAGGCAAGATGCAGTAGATGGTATGGAGTACAGTATATACACATATATATGAGATGAGTAATGTAGGATATGTAAACATTATATAAATGGCATTGTTTAAAGTGGCTAGTGATACATTATTTCATCCAATTATAATTATTAAAGTGGCTAGAGATTTGGGTCGATGACCGAACGGCATAGGCAAGATACAGTAGATGGTTTAGAGTACAGTGTATACATTTGATATGAGTATGTCGGATACGTAAACATTATATACAAAATTGTTTAAAGTGGCTAGTGATACATTTGTTACATCCAATTCCTATGTATAAAGTGGCTAGAGATTTAAGTCAGTATGTTGGCAGCAGCCACTCAATGTTAGTGATGGCTGTTTAACAGTCTGATGGCCTTGAGGTAGAAGCTGTTTTTCAGTCTCTCGGTCCCAGCTTTGATGCACCTGTACTGACCTCGCCTTCTGGATGATAGCGGGGTGAACAGGCAGTGGCTCGGGTGGTTGTTGTCCTTGATGATCTTTTGGCCTTTCTGTGACATCGGGTGGTGTAGGTGTCCTGGAGGGCAGGTAGTTTAACCCGGTGATGCGTTGTGCAGTCCTCACTACCCTCTGGAGAGCCTTACGGTTGTGGGCGGAGCAGTTGCCGTACCAGGCGGTGATACAGCCCGACAGGATGCTCTCGATTGTGCATCTGTAAAAGTTTGTGAGTGATTTTGGTGACAAGCCAAATTTCTTCAGCCTCCTGAGGTTGAAGAGGCGCTGTTGCGCCTTCTTTACCACGCTGTCTGTGTGGGTGGACCAATTCAGTTTGTCCGTGATGTGTACGCCGAGGAACTTAAAACTTTCCACCTTCTCCACTACTGTCCCCTCGATGTGGATAGGGGTGCTCCCTCTCCTGTTTCCTGAAGTCCACGATCATCTCCTTTGTTTTGTTGACATTGAGTGAGAGGTTATTTTCCTGACACCACACTCCGAGGGCCCTCACCTCCTCTCTGTAGGCCGTCTCGTCGTTGTTGGTAATCAAGCCTACCACTGTAGTGTCGCCAGCAAACTTGATGATTGAGTTGGATGCGTGCTTGGCCACGCAGTCATGGGTAAACAGGAGTACAGGAGAGGGCTGAGAACGCACCTTGTGGGGCCCCAGTGTTGAGGATCAGCGGGGTGGAGATGTTGTTTCCTACCCTCACCACCTGGGACCGGCCCGTCAGGAAGTCCAGGACCCAGTTGCACAGGGCTGGGTCGAGACCCAGGGTCTCGAGCTTAATGACGAGCTTGGAGGGAACTATGGTGTTAAATGCTGAGCTGTAGTCGATGAACAGCATTCTTACATAAGTATTCCTCTTGTCCAGATGGGTTAGGGCAGTATGCAGTGTGATTGCGATTGGTCTGCTCAGGGACCTATTGGGACGGTAAGCAAATTGGAGTGGGTCCAGGGTGTCTGGCAGGATGGAGGTGATATGATCCTTGACTAATCTCTCAAAGCACTTCATGATGACGGAAGTGAGTGCTACGGGCGATAGTCATTTAGCTCAGTCACCTTAGCTTTCTTGGGAACAGGAACAATGGTGGCCCTCTTGAAGCATGTGGGAACAGCAGACTGGGATAGGGACTGATTGAATATGTCCGTAAACACACCAGCCAGCTGGTCTGCGCATGCTCTGAGGACACGGCCAGGATGCCATCTGGGCCGGCAGCCTTGCGAGGGTTAACACATTTAAATGTTTTTCTCACATTGGCTGCGGTGAAGGTGAGCCCGCAGGTTTTGGTAGCGGGCCGTGTCGGTGGCACTGTATTGTCCTCAAAGCGAGCAAAGAAGTTGTTTAGTTTGTCTGGGAGCAGGACGTCATGGTCCGTGACGGGGCTGGTTTTCTTTTTGTAGTCCGTGATTGACTGTAGACCCTGCCACATTCCTCTTGTGTCTGAGCCATTGAATTGTGACTCTACTTTGTCTCTATATTGACGCTTAGCTTGTTTGATTGCCTTGCGGAGGGAGTAGCTGCACTGTTTGTATTCAGTCATGTTTCCGGTAGCCTTTACCTGGTTAAAGCAGTGGTTCGCGCTTTCAGTTTTGCGCTAATGCTGCCATCAATCCATGGTTTCTGGTTGGGGAAGGTTTTGATATTTGCTATGGGTACAACATCACCAATGCATTTGCTAATAAACTCGCCACCGAATCAGCGTATACATCAATGTTGTTGTCAGATGCTATCCGGAACATATCCCAGTCCACGTGCTCAAGCAATCTTGCAGCATGGAATCAGATTGGTCGGACCAGCGTTGAACAGACCTGAGAACGGGCGTTTCCTGTTTTAGTTTCTGTTTGTAGGCTGGGAGCAACAAAATGGAGTCATGGTCAGACTTGCCGAAAGGAGGGCGGAGAATAGCCTTGTATGCATCACGGAAGTTGGAATAACAGTGGTCCAGGATTTTACCAGCCCGGTGGCACATTCGATATGCTGGTAAAATTTCGAGCCTTGTTCTTAAATTAGCCTTATTAAAATCCCCAGCCACAATAAATGCAGCCTCAGGATATGTGGTTTCCAGTTTACATAGAGTCCGATGAATTTCTTTCAGTGCCGTCGATGTATCAGCTTGAGGGGATGTACACGGCTGTGATTATAATCAAGAGAATTCTCTTGGTAGATAATGCGGTCTGCATTTGATTGTAAGGAATTCTATGTCAGGTGAACAAAAGGACTTGAGTTCCTGTATGTTGTTATGATCACACCACGCCTCGTTAATCATAAGACACACACCCCGCCCTTCTTCTTACCAGAGAGATGTTTGTTTCTGTCAAGGCGCGATGCGTGGAGAAACCAGGTGGCTGTACCGACTCTGATAACGTGTCCTGAGTGAGCCATGTTTCCGTGAAGCAAAGAACGTTGCAGTCTCAATGTCTCTCTGAAAGGCAACCTCGATCGGATTTCGTCTACTTTGTTGTCAAGAGACTGTACATTGGCGATTAAAATACTCGGAGAGGTGCACGATGCGCCCGTCGACGTAGCTTGACCAAAAGACCGGCGCGTTCCCTCTTCTCGGCGCCGCCGTTGTTTTGAGTAGCCACGTGCATATCCAGTCTGTTGTTGTGTTTGGGTTAACGAAAGGAGAATCCTCTTTGGGAAAGTCGTATTCCTGGTCGTAATGTTGGTAAGTTGACGCGTTGCTCTTATATCCAATAGTTCCTCCCGGTTGTATGTAATAAAACTTAATATTTTCCGGGTAACAATGTAAGAAGTAATACATAAAAAAACAAAATACTGCATGGTTTCCTGAGAACGTGAAGCGAGGCTGCCATCTCTGTCGGCGCCGGAAGTATGTCAGCGTGATGGTACCATTCACTATAACAGGGATGTTATGACTGGGCCTGTATGTCAGCGTGATGGTACCATTCACTATAACAGGGATGTTATGACTGGGCCTGTATGTCAGCGTGATGGTACCATTCACTATAACAGGGATGTTATGACTGGGCCTGTATGTCAGCGTGATGGTACCATTCACTATAACAGCGTGATGGTACTATACATATATACAGTGGGGCAAAAATGTATTTAGTCAGCCACCAATTGTGCAAGTTCTCTCACTTAAAAAGATGAGAGAGGCCTGTAATTTTCATCATAGGTACACTTCAACTATGACAGACAAAAGGAGGGAAAAAAATCCAGAAAATCACATTGTAGGATTTTTAATGAATTTATTTGCAAATTATGGTGGAAAATAAGTATTTGGTCACATACAAACAAGCAAGATTTCTGGCTCTCACAGACCTGTAACTTCTTCTTTAAGAGGCTCCTCTGTCCTCCACTGCTACCTGTATTAATGGCACCTGTTTGAACTTGTTATCAGTATAAAAGTCACCTGTCCACAACCTCAAACAGTCACACTCCAAACTCCACTATGGCTAAGACCAAAGAGCTGTCAAAGGACACCAGAAACAAAATTGTAGACCTGCACCAGGTTGGGAAGACTGAATCTGCAATAGGTAAGCAGCTTGGTTTGAAGAAATCAACTGTGGGAGCAATTATTAGGAAATGGAAGACATACAAGACCACTGATAATCTTCCTCGATCTGGGGCTCCACGCAAGATCTCACCCGTGGGGTCAAAATGATCACAAGAACGGTGAGCAAAAATCCCAGAACCACACGGGGACCTAGTGAATGACCTGCAGAGAGCTGGGACCAAAGTAACAAAGCCTACCATCAGTAACACACTACGCCGCCAGGGACTCAAATCCTGCAGTGCCAGACGTGTCCCCCTGCTTAAGCCAGTACATGTTCAGGCCCGTCTGAAGTTTGCTAGAGAGCATTTGGATGATCCAGATGAGGATTGGGAGAATGTCATATGGTCAGATGAAACCAAAATAGAACTTTTTGGTAAAAACTCAACTCGTCGTGTTTGGAGGACAAAGAATGCTGAGTTGCATCCAAAGAACACCATACCTACTGTGAAGCATGGGGGTGGAAACATCATGCTTTGGGGCTGTTTTTCTGCAAAGGGACCAGGACGACTGATCCGTGTAAAGGAAAGAATGAATGGGGCCATGTATCGTGAGATTTTGAGTGAAAACCTCCTTCCATCAGCAAGGGCATTGAAGATGAAACGTGGCTGGGTCTTTCAGCATGACAATGATCCCAAACACACCGCCCGGGCAACGAAGGAGTGGCTCCTACAATGTGATTTTCTGGATTTTTTTTCCTCATTTTGTCTGTCATAGTTGAAGTGTACCTATGATGAAAATTACAGGCCTCTCTCATCTTTTTAAGTGAGAGAACTTGCACAATTGGTGGCTGACTAAATACTTTTTTCCCCACTGTATGTGGGAACTCCTTCAAGACTGTTGGATAAGCATTCCAGTTAAAGCTGGTTGATAGAGTGCCAAGAGTGTGCAAAGCTGTCATCGAGGCAAAGGGTGGCTACTTTGAAGAATCTCAAATATAAAATATATTTTGATTTGTTTAACACTTTTTTGGTTACTACATGATTCCATATGTGTTATTTCATAGTTTTGATGTCTATTATTTTACAATGTAGAAAATATTCAAAATTAAGAAAAACCCTTGAATGAGTGTGTCCAAACTTTTGACTGGTACTGTACATACTTTTTTATTTTATTTTACTAGGCAAGTCAGTTAAGAACAAATTCTTATTTTCAATGATGGCCTAGAAACAGTGGGTTAACTGCCTGTTCAGAACGACAGATTTGTACCTTGTCAGCTCAGGGAATTGAACTTGCAACCTTTCGGTTACTAGGCTCTAACCACTAGGCTACCCTGCCGCCCCAGTACTTACACTACCGTTCAAAAGTTTTGGGTCACTTAGAAATGTCCTTGTTGTAGGCGTACAGAGGCTCATTATCACCAACCATCACTCCTGTGTTCCAGTGGAACGTTGTGTAAGCTAATCCAAGTTGATCATTTTAAAAGGCTAATTGATAATTAGAAAACCATTGTACAGATTAGAGGCAATAAAACTGGCCTTCCTTAGACTAGTTGAGTATCTGGAGCATCAGCATTTGGGGGTTCGATTACAGGCTCAAAATGGCCAGAAACAAAGACCTTTCTTCTGAAACTCATCAGTCTATTCTTGTTCTGAGAAATGAAGGCTATTCCATGCGAGAAATTGCCAAGAAACTGAAGATCTCGTACAACGCTGTGTACTACTCCCTTCACAGAACAGCGCAAACTGGCTCTAACCAGAATAGAAAGAGTTTGAGAAACAGATGCCTCACAAGTAATCAACTGGCAGCTTCATTAAATAGTACCCACAAAACACAAGTCTCAACGTCAACAGTGAAGAGGCGGCTCCGGGATGCTGGCCTTCTAGGCAGAGTTTCTCTGTCCAGTGTCTGTGTTCATTTGCCCATCTTAATCTTTTATTTTAATTGGCCCGTCTGAGATATGGCTTTTTCTTTGCAACTCTGCCTAGAAGGCCAGCATCCTCGAGTCGCCTCTTCACTGTTGACGTTGAGACTGGTGTTTTGCATTAAGATTACGATTTCCCTCCACTGGACCTAAGGGGCCTTGCCTGAACCATGAAAAACATCCCCAGACCATTATTCCTCCTCCATCAAACTTTACAGTTGGCACTATGCATTCGGGCAGGTCGTGTTCTCCTGGCATCCGCCAAACCCAGAGTCATCCGTCGGACTGCCAGAGAGTGAAGCGTGATTCATCACTCCAGAGAACGCGTTTCCACTGCTCCAGATTCCAATGGAGGCGAGCTTTACACCACTCCACCACTTGTGCTGACGTTGCTTCCAGAGGCAGTTTGGAACTCGGTAGTGAGTGCTGCAACCAAGGACGATCTTCAGCACTCTGCGGTCCTGTTCTGTGAGCTTGTGTGGCCTACCACTTCGCGTCTGAGCCGTTGTTGCTCCTAGACGTTTCCACTTCACAATAACAGCATTTACAGTTGACCGGGGCAGTTCTAGCAGGGCAGAAAGTCACTGAGCTCTTCAGTAAGGCCATTCTACTGCCAATGTTTGTCTATGGAGATGACTGTGTGCTTGATTTTATACACCTGTCAGCAACAGGTGGCTGAAATAACCGAATCCACTCATTTGAAGGGGTGTCCACCTACTTTTGTGTATATATAGTGTACACACTATATATCTTCTTTCTCTCTACTTCCTTCATTTACACTCTCTTATTCATCGTTCCCTCTCCTTCCCCCTCTCATTTCTCACCCTCCTCCGACACAGTGTCTCGTTAGTGGTTAGAGTGGGGGGTTGTAATGTCTGCTAATTGGTGAGAAAATTAGCTGTCTCCGCTTATCATTGCAAGGTGTTTCACACAACTAGACAACTGGGACCAGACGGTCTGTTAACCATATGTGTTTGTGTGTGTAATGAACAGTTAGAACCGACACTATTCATCCTTCTGTAGACTGCTGAACAAAACATCAGGATACTATCTGCATGTGTTTATGCACCTTGCGGTGTGTTCTTTGTGACACAGGTTAATCTGGAGGTGAAATAAACGCACACCTGTTCAGACGAGGTGCTGGCTAGCGGAGTAGAACACTTAAAAAAGAAAAAGAGAACCGCACACTCTAGGAGCTCAGATGCAATAATTGAATAACCTAATATCCAACGTTTCAACAGACAAACTGTCTTCATCAGGGTATAATACTCACAGAGACAGACACAGGTGTTAACTCAGCATGAGAGCTCTCCCCCTTCTGCTGTGTTTTAGAGCCATATGCATACATACATTAAGACAGAGATATAGGCCTTATATACACACACACCCCTCCCTACAGGTCATAGCTGTGTGTCCTAGGTTAAGGGGTTCCTTTGTATGCATCTATTCCTATGTCAACGTTTTACAATTGTACATTCACCCCAGAGTGTGTTGATTGCCAGTGTGTGTTGTGTTCATCCGAGTGTGTGTTATTGAGACAGACAATGTGTAATGATCACCATCTGTGGACATCCTGCTCAGTAACTACCCACTCTCTACATACTGGTGTGTGTGTGTCTCTCTCGCTCTCTCAAGGCGTCAGCATACATAGGTTCGGTTTGCTCCTAGCAGAACTCGGGTAGGCGAAGTGAACGTCTGTGCTCTCATACTCCCTTAAAATATGTTCCCTTGAAAAACAAGAAGAAAAGGTTACTAAAATAGTCAGATTCAAACTAAGATAGATCAATAAATATGTCATTAATGTTGACGTTTTTGCTGGGGAGGTCTTAGTCGCAAAATGTTACATCTAAGATGTTTGGTGCCGTATTTTTCAAGTGTAAAAATGTGTTGTCTCTCGTTGAATGACAACACTTAATTGAAGAATCCCTACTGGTGACCAATCATCGACGAAAGGGTGTGGACTTCGGCTACCAAACTTCGGCTTGTGCACAAACAGCCGGAAAAAAAACTTGCCGGAGACCAAAACAAACAAAAACGTCACACAATTGTCAAAATATATGCACAAACTGTTTCGGATGGGAAGCATGCGGGCGCCTTAAGACTCTCTCTTTTCCTGTGTCTGTAGGCTACCCAGGAGGTTACCCCACTGCTGCTCCCACCTACACACCCAACCTCTACCAAACGGGTAGTCCAGGGTACCCACCGGGTAAGAACACACACACACAACCTCTACCAAACAGGTAGTCCAAGGTACCCACCGGGTAAGAACACACACACACACACAACTTCTACCAAACAGGTAGTCCAGGGTACCCACCGGGTAAGAACACACACACACACACACACCCAACCTCTACCAAACGGGTAGTCCAGGTTACCCACCGGGTAAGAACACACACACACACACACAACCTCTACCAAACGGGTAGTCCAGGGTACCCACCGGGTAAGAACACACACACACACACAACCTCTACCAAACGGGTAGTCCAGGGTACCCACCGGGTAAGAACACACACACACACACAACCTCTACCAAACAGGTAGTCCAGGGTACCCACCGGGTAAGAACACACACACACACACAACCTCTACCAAACAGGTAGTCCAAGGTACCCACCGGGTAAGAACACACACACAACCTAGCTCTAGGAGGTAGAGTTACTACTGTAGCTGTCAGCTAGCTCTAGGAGGTAGAGTTACTACTGTAGCTGTCAGCTAGCTCTAGGAGGTAGGGTTACTACTGTAGCTGTCAGCTAGCTCTAGGAGGTAGGGTTACTACTGTAGCTGTCAGCTAGCTCTAGGAGGTAGGGTTACTACTGTAGCTGTCAGCTAGCTCTAGGAGGTAGAGTTACTACTGTAGCTGTCAGCTAGCTCTAGGAGGTAGGGTTACTACTGTAACTGTCAGCTAGCTCTAGGAGGTAGGGTTACTACTGTAGCTGTCAGCTAGCTCTAGGAGGTAGGGTTACTACTGTAGCTGTCAGCTAGCTCTAGGAGGTAGAGTTACTACTGTAGCTGTCAGCTAGCTCTAGGAGGTAGGGTTACTACTGTAGCTGTCAGCTAGCTCTAGGAGGTAGAGTTACTACTGTAGCTGTCAATCAGATCAGTAGGGGTCTAAATTTACTGTTGAGAGTTAGAATAGTAGAATTCACAAGGTAGAATTTAGAAATGTGGTTGTGTATCAGCAGTTTTTGTCTTGTTATGTCAGTCACTCAATTAGCCCATGTCCGCTAACATTGTTTAGGTTGTTAAATTAGCCTAGCGGCCAGCTATCTAAACTTAGTAATCATGGTGGAATTACCGGCCGGGGGGGGCCCCCATTCATTTTGTTAGTCAGTCTCACTCAGATATCATATTAAGAACTCTGAACAATTCTCTCCAACCTATACCAAATGTATATGAGTACGCAGACCAAATGTATATGAGTACGCATACCAAATGGATATGAGTACGCAGACCAAATGGATATGAGTACGCAGACCAAATGGATATGAGTACGCAGACCAAATGGATATGAGTACGCAGACCAAATGGATATGAGTACGCAGACCAAATGGATATGAGTACGCAGACCAAATGTATATGAGTACGCAGACCAAATGGACATGAGTACGCAGACCAAATGGATATGAGTACGCAGACCAAATGGATATGAGTACGCAGACCAAATGTATATGAGTACGCAGACCAAATGGATATGAGTACGCAGACCAAATGGATATGAGTACGCAGACCCACGAGCAACTGTGGCCCCTGGTGATGAGTTCAGATTTTTTGTGGCTCCCACCCACATCAAAGTTGCCCATCCCTGCTCTAGGAGGTGGAGGGTAAAGGCATTGCTGGCCAGTATATATTCTGAAGGTCTGAGTGATAGTGACTGACAGCTTCCCTGCTGGGAGGGTTTGTCCCCCAGTCTGGGCTCCTGTCTGTCTGTCCCCCCTGTCTGTGTCCACAGCAGACGGGCTAGCAGTGGTCCTCATGCTCCACACACACTGTGTTAGTGGAACAGCAGGCCCGCTAGACTAGGACATCAGTGTGTATGTATAGAGTTCAGGTGATTTTTTTCCAAGGTTTGGCGAAGGATGTTCCATTGTTTGGTAGAAATCTCAAGCTGCCCTGGCAATGACAGCTTGCTGTTGAAACGTTGGTGAATAAATGATTTGCATCGGAGCTACAAGTGGCTTTTCATTTTCTTTTCCCGGAATCTGTAGCCAACAACCTTGTCTCATCTCCACCTTCCGGCCCTAGTGATTCTCTGGTGGGTTACTTGAGGACTAGATGTTTTCTTGTACAGCACTAGACTTCAATGTTCTGATTAGCCTACCCCCTCAGGTCATATTTAGAGGGCAACATCTTGATTAATATATTGTCCACATAATATTCATTCACCCGTGGCCTTCAGACTGGACACAATAACACAGACTAATATCGGCTGCACGCTTGTGTAACTGCCATTCAGAGCTGGCTGATGGTGATGCACGGTGGAGCTGCTCAGCATCTCTCGCTCTCTTTGTTCCTGTGTCCTTGGCTTTGTGTTCTAGAATCCTCTGAGCAGTGCAGTATGATCTTCAGCTGCCCCCTGGTGGTTCAAACAGAGTACTACTCAAAGTACTACACAAAGGTATAGAGCAGGGGTCCCCAACAGGTCAATGGGGAACCACCAGTAGCTCACATCCCACATATGAGTAGCTCACCAAACAATTCTGTACAAGTACATGCAATTTTTTTCTGTTTTCCACTGCAAACTGTCAAATTTCACAAGTTTCAGACAACGCAAGCTTCCAGCTTTTATCTAATCAACGCAGCATTGACTTTATCCCACCCCTGGTTAGTCACTATTTGCTTAAAAAAAAATAATAACACAAAATCTGCCAATTAATTTCCATAAATATTGACCCTGTCTGTCTGTGATGCTCGCGTTTGTCTATCCGTCTGTCTGTAGCCAGTTGATGTAGGTTGACAGAAATACTTTCCCCAAAACCTTCTCAATTAAATGTTAACTGCAAAGCAGGCTTACCTGGCAGAATTATATCATGAGTAAGTATACTGAACAAAAATGTAAACGCAACAATTACAAAGATTTTACTGAGTTACAGTTCATATAAGGAAATCAGTCAATTGAAATAAATTCATTAGGCACTAATCTATGGATTTCACATCACTGGGAAAACAGATATGCATCTGTTGGTCACAGATACCTTGTAAAAAGATAGGGATTGTGGCTGTGCGATCAATGGCTGTGCGAAGTTGCTTGATATTGATGGGAACTGGAACACGCTGTTGTACACATCAATTCGGGGCATCCCAAACATGCTCAATGGGAGACATGTATGCAGGCCATGGAAGAACTGGGACATTTTCCTGGAATTGTGTACAGATCCTTGCAACATTGGGCCGTGCATTATCATGCTGAAACATGAGGTGATGGTGGCGGATGAATCGCACGACAATGGGCCTCAGGATCTCGTCACAGTATGTCTGTGCATTCAAATTGCCATCAATAAAATGCAATTGTGTTCGTTGTCTGTAGCTTATGCCTGCCCATACCATAACCCCACCACCACCATGGGGCTCTCTGTTCACAACGTTGACATCAGCAAACCGCTCGCCCACACGACGCCATACACGTGGTCTGCGGTTTGAGGGCAGTTGGACATACTGCCAAATTCTCTAAAATGACGATGGCAGCGGCTTATGGTAGAGAAATTAGCCTTCAATTTTCTGGCAACAGCTCTTGAGACATCTGTGGCATTGTGTTGTGACAAAACTGCACAGTGGCCTTCAATTGTCCCCAACACAAGGTGCACCTGTGTAATGATCATGCTGTTTAATCAGCTTCTTGGTATGCCACACCTGTCAAGTGGATGGATTATCTTGGCAAAGGGGAAATGCTAACTAACAGGGATGTAAACAAATTTGTGCACAAAATTTGACAGAAATAAGCTTTTTGTGTATATGGAAAATTTTATTTCAGCTGATGAAACATGGGACCAACACTTTACATGTTGCGTTTATATTTTTGTTCAGTGTTTATCATTTATCTATTATTTGTTATTTGTAAACTTTGCCATGAAATGAGCAGCAGCAGTACAGAACCATTGCTAGACCTGAAATGAGCAGCAGCAGTACAGAACCATTGCTAGACCTGCACATTCCTCACTCGTTAGATGAGCAATTAAAAGGCCAGATCCGCAATTAAAGGGGAATTAGATGCAAATCTAAATGTATTAGTTCTTCCAGACCACAAAAATGGTCTTCTGATGTGATTTAAGCATTGATATGGACTCAGAACATCCAATTGCATAGTTTTTATATTTCACTCTATCTAAAACCAGGAAATGTACAACTGAGAAAACAACATCATTTGGGAATATATAGGGCCCCCTTAGAGTTGTTTATTAACCATTATTTTACCAGGTATATTGACAGAAAACAGTGCACTACTTTCTCTTGTACACTAAGGACCCAGGAGAGAAGAGAAGAATGTGCCTATTTGAAAGCTTGAATGAGCTTGCAACATGTTTCATTATTTTAAAGTAGCTCTCATGCTAGAAAAGGTTGGAGACCCCTGGTATAGAGTAGTCAGCTTCCCCCTAGTGGTTCTAGCAGAGTACTACACAAAGACCCTTTTCCAGGACACCACACACTGACGTCATGCACAGATGCGCGCGACTCATGGCGGCAGTAAGAAGCCATCGCCTTCTGCGCCCATTCAACATAGCCTAAATTTATGTTCTATTACTTCAAAATAACTTTCTTGGGTTCTTATACACACTTTGCTTAATATACAGAATTTAAAATGGTCTATACGTTTACTTTTACTTTTGATGCTTAAGTATATTTAAAACCAAAAACGTTTAGACTTTTACTCAAGTAGTATTTTACTGGGTGACTTTCCCTTTGAGGAGACTAGTGATGAGGCTTTACCACTAGGAGACTGTAGTGATGAGGCTGTACCACTAGGAGGAGACTGTAGTGATGAGGTTCTACCACTAGGAGACTAGTGATGAGGCTCTACCACTAGGAGACTAGTGATGAGGTTCTACCACTAGGAGACTAGTGATGAGGCTCTACCACTAGGAGACTAGTGATGAGGCTTTACCACTAGGAGACTGTAGTGGTGAGGCTCTACCACTAGGAAACTAATGAAGTGGCTCTACCACTAGGAGACTAGTGAGGTGGCTCTACCACTAGGAGACTAGTGAGGAGGCTCTACCACTAGGAGGAGACTGTAGTGATGAGGCTCTACCACTAGGAGACTGTAGTGATTAGGCTTTACCACTAGGAGACTAGTGAGGAGGCTCTACCACTAGGAGACAAGTGATGAGGCTCTACCACTAGGAGACTAGTGAGGTGGCTCTACCACTAGGAGACTAGTGAGGAGGCTCTACCACTAGGAGGAGACTGTAGTGATGAGGCTCTACCACTAGGAGACTGTAGTGATGAGGTTCTACCACTAGGAGACTGTAGTGATGAGGTTCTACCACTAGGAGACTGTAGTGATGAGGTTCTACCACTAGGAGACTGTAGTGATGAGGCTCTACCAATAGGAGACTGTAGTGATGAGGCTCCACCACTCGGAGGAGACTGTAGTGATAAGGCTCCACCACTAGGAGGAGACTGTAGTGATGAGGCTCTACCACTAGGAGACTGTAGTGATGAGGTTCTACCACTAGGAGACTGTAGGGATGAGGCTCTACCACTAGGAGACTGTAGTGATGAGGCTCCACCACTAGGAGACTCTTTAACCTATAGTAAACATAAATCACTAACTTCCATGTGCACAAACATACATAGCCTTGTCCTACCAACATGTTTGCAGATAGAAATTCAGATAATAAAGCTAACGTTATTCCTTATTCAACATGTCAGAGAGGCATGTTTGTTCTACATACCATATGTCTATCTGAACGTTCCAAACGGTTGCATCCTGCTGAGTGCAGGTTGTTAGCTATAGCTAGCTAATGAGGTAACATGACTGAACAAGGCGTAGCTTGAACATATGGTTAATGGTCTGGTCCGCAAGTAGCCTCGTTTTATAGAGGACCACAATATGCTTCATGAATGGATGATAGAAACAAAACCATTTCTGAAAATCTCTCAATCTCTCCAAAACCTCTTGTCCAGTCCATTTAGTAGTCTGATTTTAGTCACATAGATGATTTTGTCTCATTTTAGTCAACTGAAATCATTTTCATTTAGTTCGTTTTTTTATGGGTCTATTTAGCCAGTTAAAGTCTCATCAATTGCCACTGAAAAATAGGTGTTTCACAAATGTTTTTCACTATTTTTGTTGATGAAATGAACACTGCTAAGGTACTACATTAGGACTGAGAGGAAGGATGTGTTACTCCTATACATGTCTTGGATGTTGGAGCTATGTTTCATCTCTCTTTATATATGTGTGTGTGTGTGTGTGTGTGTGTGTGTGTGTGTGTGTGTGTGTGTGTGTGTGTGTGTGTGTGTGTGTGTGTGTGTGTGTGTGTGTGTGTGTGTGTGTAGGATACACTACAGCGGGTACTCCGTATAAAGTGCCCCCCACCCAGACGAACGGAGCCCCCCCGCCATACTCCCCCTCCCCCAACCCCTACCAAACAGCCATGTACCCCATCAGAAGTGCCTACCCCCAGCAGAGCATGCAGAACCTGCAGAGCATGCAGAACCTGCAGAACTTATATGCACAGGTAAGCACACATACCCTTCACACACACACACACCCTACTCCTACCCTCAGCAGCTTCTATACAAACACACACACACACCTATATACAATCCTAATCTCCGCATACACACACACCCTACTCCCTCAACGTCTACGCTCAGTAGAACCTTTATGTACTGATAAGCACACACACACACCCTAACCTCTCTCTCTGTCTCCCTGTAGGCAGCAGCGTATTATGGCCAGCCAGTGTATGCGGCCCAGCCCTATGTAAATCAACACACTACTCACATGCACACACACATAAACACACACAGACACACACTAACACAGACACGCTCTAACCTCTGTCTCTGTGTCTGTAGGCGTATTACACCCAGCCTGTGTATGCGGCTCAGCCTCAGCCACATGTAATCCACCACACCACAGTGGTTCAGCCAAACAGCATGCCCTCAGCCCTCTACCCCGCCCCGGTCCAAGCCCCTAGAAACAACGGAATGGCTGCCATGGGGATGGTTGCCGGGACCACCATGGCTATGAGTGCAGGTAGGACGGATGACTGAGGAAGCTTATGTACTTACATCATGTTGACATCACGTGAACATTAAATATATTTTCATATTAAACACCTTTTAAAATAATTATATTTCATTTCCTATGCTAAATTGATTACTCTTATGCTAAAATGATTGTGTTTCTGTTGTGTGTTTTTGGTGTAAGTTGTATTAGTTTGGTCCTTAATGTTACGGTCAAAACAATAGTGACAATATGACATGTTACACTGATGATGCGTGTGTCGTCCTGTAGGAACCCTGCTGACCACGCCTCAGCACGCTCAGCTGGGACCGCACCAACACGTCACCATGCCACAGTACCGGCCCCAGGGCACACCTGGATACAGCTATGTTCCTCCCCACTGGTAGACACCGCCCTCGAGAAGTAAGTCATCCTATAATTCCACATTCCACTCTCAATCAATCCAATGTCTTCTCACTCTTTCCCTGTGTCTATCTCAGTCATTTCAGATCTCTTTTTCTCTGTGTCTGTCTGTCGTTTCAGATCTGGAGTCCAACGTATGCAACTACTCCAGTCTTACACGGGCTTCTTATGGTCACCATGGCAACCTCCCATCTGTCTGCAACAACAAAACTAAAGAGAAACGGACACTTGCTGCGTTCTGTAGTGTTTTATAAAAGCTGCTTTTTCCATTTTTTTTACACAACGATTCTTTTCTTCTCCTTTGATTTGCCAATATGTCATTGCATTACATTGTTTTCTTTCTTTTGTTTGTTTTATTTATTTCATTTTTTTTTTTCTCCATCATTTCAATTTTTCCATCATCATTGGATCTCCAGAGTGATTGACCAATCATGGGTGTCTGTTGCTCTGCTTGTGGTCCGTGTTCTGTTGGTGTGTTCCAGTTCCGACGGTGGGAATGTACTGGACACTTCCTCCATCACCACCACCTTTATCATCACCCCATCATCATCAATTTATGCTGCCAAATGTTCTAAGGATTAGATGTCAGCACAGTGTTTTGATTTCATTCATTTCTATTTGTTTTAATCCCTTAATTTTCCTTTCCAACAAAGCACTGTCTTGGAACAGCATACCTATATTTTTTCTCTTTGTTCACATCCTCTGTTCCACTTCTCCTTCTGATCTTCAGTTCATCTTCCACTTCTGATAGCAAGGGTTGTCTTCCAGCTTCTAGCTGTTTCTTAGATAGATCTGTAATGTCTAGATCCGCTGTCCGACTACATCCGCCGTCTGACTAGATCTGTAATGACTAGATCTTCTGTGTGGCTGTTAAGACGTGGTATGCAGCATCACAAGGTCACAGTACTTACCAATTACTGAATTCATCTCAATATAGAGGCCATTTGTCATTTAGCTTAAACCGATAAATTATAAAATGTGAATATATTTATATAGCTGTGTGTACAGGACGTGTGGTCATGCACACAGTCACCCAATTACACACACACATACATACATACATACATATATATATATATACACACATAAATACACACAAAGTCATACTTAAAGCAGGATCACTTAATGTCAATCAAATAATCATACATGGATTCAAACGTGTGCCAACAGTTAAACACACACATATACATATGCTCTCTCACACACACACACAGTACATTAGACCACCACTCGAACTGATTGCTTATTGAGGAACATGTTTAGGAGTTAAAGGGATGTGGAAGCACTTGGCAGGGTGACGTGGCAGAGGAGGGGAGTGGAGGGTCAGCTGGGGGAGTGGAGGGTCAGGAGGGGGAGTGGTGGGTCAGGAGGGGAGTGGAGGGTCAGCTGGGGGAGTGGAGGGTCAGGAGGGGAGTGGTGGGTCAGGAGGGGGAGTGGAGGGTCAGCTGGGGAGTGGAGGGTCAGGAGGGGAGTGGTGGGTCAGGAGGGGGATTGGAGGGTCAGGAGGGGGAGTGGTGGGTCAGGAGGGGAGTGGTGGGTCAGCTGGGGGAGTGGAGGGTCAGGAGGGGGAGTGGTGGGTCAGGAGGGGGAGAGGAGGGTCAGGAGGGGGAGTGGAGGGTCAGCTGGGGGAGTGGAGGGTCAGGAGGGGGAGTGGAGGGTCAGGAGGGAACGGTGTGTGTGTCATGTTTCAGGGTTTTAATAGATGAGTATGAATCACAGTTAGGATCTGTGAGGCACGGGTCATTACAAAGCATTTACAGTGTATCAAAGTAGATAAAGTCGTTAATTGCAATAATAAGAGAAAATGCCTCGTTACACAGTTACCGCACAGTAATTATTTTATAGTAATTTAGAATTAAGACAATTTTTAAATTCTTATTCTGGTAATCCTTAAATCTGGATTATGGGCTGTGTATCCAGCCTCAATCCATTTGAATCACTGTTACTGTATTCTGAGGTGGCAGCAGTACATATCAGAGTTATTGTAATAATCTCACGAGGAAGCGTTGCACAATAAAAAAAACCTGACAACAATAATTTCTACTAGGTACCAGGTAGCTAGGCTTTGTAGTGAAATAGAGAGAGGCAGTTTCAACTGTCATTTAAGAAAACAAACCAATAGATATCAAGCGTTCAGTAAGGTTTCCTTAGTCCTAATAATGTTTGTACTAGTTAGTATAAATATCAACAAAAGAAAATGGCTTATTGTTCCTGAGCATTTATTTAATCAACCTCTGTTTCATTGTTGTTTCACATTGAGGTTAAGAAAAAGATGGCGTGTTTTTCCTTCCGTGGTCTTTTGAGTATAAGGATGGTTCATATTCAGGTGTAGTGTAGCATGGTGCATCATGCATCACAATGCAGTCTATTTATACACTGAGTGGTTGTGTGTTACTGCAAAGCATGCTTGAAATAACGTGAAGATATCCACCACCTTTAGAATCTAGAACCAGAGGGTGTGAAGGAAGGGGGGGAGAGAGAGCATTGTCTGATTTCTGTCTTATCACTCTGTGGTGGTGGATTTTAGTAAATGTTTTTTATTCCAAACATGATCTGTCTGAAAATCTGTTCCCCACTTCAAGTCTAATAATTAGTTACTAATGACCTCCACATCCTGCTATCGGGGTTGGAACTAGTCTGATTCTGTATCTCTCTTCTTCAATTGTGGCTCTATTTTCCAGCTTTCTCTCCTGTCTCTCTCTGTGGCTCTGTGTTCCAGCTGTCTCTTCACACACTCCCCTCCTCTCTCCCTCTCTCACCCCCTTTAAGCGTTGGTACCTCTTCATAACAGAGATAAAGTGATGACACAGGTCATGAGAAGTGAAGTGTAATTGCAGACTGGAACCATGTAGATGACAGTAAGCAGGACTGTCTCATGTAATCCAATCTAATCCTATCTGAGGTTAGGCTCTGGATGTGGGGTCACTAACTCACCAGAGTCTGGTGCCCAGTCTGACATCAACCTCTACCTCCACACGTCATGTAGATCTGAGAGGTTTGGATGTGTTGAAGCAAGATGTTTGTTCAACTCTACTGAACCTTCCAGAAGGCTACTGTAGGTGGAGCTATTACCATGTTGCTTAAACCCATCTGATGCTTTAAGAGCAACTAAAAAATGGATGATTTTGGGGGCGAAGGAATTCCCTCCAGTAGTCTACACCTCAGCCTAAAATAGGAAACAGAATATGTTGGACTTCCTGAGCCGTGTAAAGTTGAGCGCTTTTTACCATAAGTGTTATTTAAGGTTTTAACTGCAATTTGGTGTTTATTATTCATACATAGAGCACAAGTCTGAGGGTCCGCTATCCCACACACACTCTGAGGGGGCTTGTTTCCGACTTTCTCGCTCACACTTGTTTGCATGCCTGTGTTTTGGATGGGAGTGATGTCATGAATAGGGTGCATGTCAGTTCCATTTCAACGCTGTCACTTCAGGAAGGGAACTGAATTTCAACTCATTCTGAGTGGAAATGGAATTGACCCCAACCCTGATTAACACTTAACTGCAGAGCTCAAAGGATGATATATTTGAAGGTATTTTTACTCATACGCTATCAACTTATGAGTCCTTCACCTTTTGTATCATTCCATCTCTGAATACGTTTTTAAAAAATGTGAAAGAAGTTAAAGATCCTTTAAAGATGTTAAAAGATTTTTTGATGTTTTTGTGTATTTTGCTCTTCATTTCTTCACAACTATGTCAAATCAAACTGGTGTTTGTATGTTTAAATACCCACTCAAACATCCACCTCTCCCCCACTTCTCTTTTTCTTACTCTCTTTTGCCTCTGTGGTCATGTCTTAGCAGTTTTCATGTCTTAGCAGTTTTCATGTCTTAGCAGTTTTCATGTCTTAGCAGTTTCCTCAAATTAAAACACTACTATTGGAGGAATAGTGCACTTATTTTTGTGTTTTTTCCTCAATGTTCTGCAGCTTTTTAGTTCACTTGTTGGAGATTTCTAAAATAATAATCTGAACACTAAATGTGATGCAAAAAGTGGAAATTCCTCGTCTTCCAAAATACTTTTATCCCTGGAGCGAGTTTAGGAACAACCCCCTTGAAGTTTTGTACCCAGTTTGCACAAACAATGGTAACATTACCATACCGTTGTGGCAAACCATGGCACAACGTTTTCTCAGCGTTGCGTGAACTGAATTGTATGTTAGCTATTGGTCCAGTGTTGCGGACCCATGTCAGGCTTGTGATATGAAGTGTAAATCTGTTTTTAATTTCTTTTTTTATGTTTTTGTTCATTTTTTGTTTTTATTTTTTGAAGATCAGTTAGTGATCTTCGTACCATAACTAAGCCAAGTTTGTTATTGTATAATATTTACTGTAAGATGTAGAACATTGAATAACTATTAAAATATTCCTATAAAAGGAATTCTGTCTTTGTCAAGTTTTTCTTTCCATGAAATATAGTAAAAGTGGGTGTGTACTAGAAGCAGTGATATGACTAACCAGTAGTTATGGGTGGACGGAGAAGTGGCTGGGTACTGTAAGCTGTGGTTGCATTAGAACTGCTTTAAGTAATAGTAGTGGTAGCTGGATGCATTCGTAGCCTCTGACTATAGTGATGGGTTAAGCCTACAGATTGCATTAAGGTCCAATTGCACACAGGGTAGAAGTCTTGCTGCTGATCCTACAGACCGTGAAAGTGTGTGTGTGTGTGTGGGCGTAACCGATTGAGAAAGAGACGTCGGTCTTTCACTTCTAGCAATACACACCACTCCCTATACAAACACACACACTCTGATGGCACAAGCAGGGAGCTCAGCCAACAGAGAACTGCAGTAGTCCAGACGGGAGATGACAAGTGCCTAGATTAGGACAAGATGATCAGGCGCTGCTGTGTCAGTGCTGTCATCATCCCCAGACTGATGGAGGAGTGAAGCTGAGAGCCAGTGATGGAGGAGTGAAACTGAGAGCCCAGACTGATGGAGGAGTGAAGCTGAGTGTCAGCACTGTAATCAACCCCAGACTGACGGAGGAGTGAAGCTGAGAGTCCAGACTGATGGAGGAGTGAAGCTGAGGGTCCAGACTGATGGAGGAGTGAAGCTGAGAGTCCAGACTGATGGAGGAGTGAAGCTGAGAGCCAGACTGATGGAGGAGTGAAGCTGAGAGCCCAGACTGATGGATGAGTGAAGCTGAGAACCCAGACTGATGGAGGAGTGAATCTGAGAGTCCAGACTGATGGAAGAGTGAAGCTGAGAGTCCAGACTGATGGAGGAGTGAAGCTGAGAGCCAGACTGATGGAGGAGTGAAGCTGAGAGCCAGACTGGTGGAGGAGTGAAGATGAGAGCCAGACTGATGGAGGAGTGAAGCTGAGAGCCAGACTGGTGGAGGAGTGAAGCTGAGAATCCAGACTGATGGAGAAGTGAAGCTGAGAGCCCAGACTGATGGAGGAGTGAAGTAGTTAGCTAGTAGATAATAAGGACCATAGTGTTTCCAGACCTAGCTAGTAGATCATAATGACCATAGAGTTTCCAGACCTAGCTAGTAGATAAGGACCATAGAGTTTCCAGTCCTAGCTAGTAGATCATAATGACCATAGAGTTTCCAGACCTAGCTAGTAGATAATAATGACCATAGAGTTTCCAGACCTAGCTAGTAGATAAGGACCATAGTGTTTCCAGACCTAGCTAGTAGATAATAATGACCATTGAGTTTCCAGACCTAGCTAGTAGATAATAATGACCATAGAGTGTCCAGACCTAGCTAGTAGATCATAATGACCATAGAGTTTCCAGACCTAGCTAGTAGATAATAATGACCATAGTTTCCAGACCTAGCTAGTAGATCATAATGACCATAGAGTTTCCAGACCTAGCTCGTAAATCATAATGACCATAGAGTTTCCAGACCTAGCTAGTAGATAATAATGACCATAGAGTTTCCAGACCTAGCTAGTAGATAATAATGACCATAGAGTTTCCAGACCTAGCTAGTAGATAAGGACCATAGAGTTTCCAGACCTAGCTAGTAGATAATAATGACCATAGAGTTTCCAGACCTAGCTAGTAGATAATAATGACCATAGAGTTTCCAGACCTAGCTAGTAGATAATAATGACCATAGAGTTTCCAGACCTAGCTAGTAGATATTAATGACCATAGAGATTCTGTAGGTTATTATTCATGTCTAATGGTGATGACCACAAACTATATCTATGGTAATAAAGATGGCCCTGTGTCCATCCTCCCCTAGGGTCTGGGGCAGTACAGCTGGCTCTGTGTTCATCCTCCCCTAGGGTCTGGGGCAGTACAGCTGGCTATCTGTCCATCCTCCCCTAGGGTCTGGGGCAGTACAGCTGGCTCTGTGTCCATCCTCCCCTAATGTCTGGGGCAGTACAGTTGGCTATCTGTCCATCCTCCTCTAGGGTCTGGGGCAGTACAGTTGGCTATCTGTCCATCCTCCTCTAGGGTCTGGGGCAGTACAGCTGGCTATCTGTCCATCCTCCCCTAATGTCTGGGGCAGTACAGCTGGCTATCTGTCCATCCTCCCCTAGGGTCTGGGGCAGTACAGCTGGCTATCTGTCCATCCTCCCCTAGGGTCTGGGGCAGTACAGCTGGCTCTGTGTCCATCCTCCCCTAATGTCTGGGGCAGTACAGTTGGCTATCTGTCCATCCTCCTCTAGGGTCTGGGGCAGTACAGTTGGCTATCTGTCCATCCTCCTCTAGGGTCTGGGGCAGTACAGTTGGCTATCTGTCCATCCTCCCCTAGGGTCTGGGGCAGTACAGCTGGCTATCTGTCCATCCTCCCCTAATGTCTGGGGCAGTACAGCTGGCTATCTGTCCATCCTCCCCTAGGGTCTGGGGCAGTACAGCTGGCTATCTGTCCATCCTCCCCTAATGTCTGGGGCAGTACAGCTGGCTATCTGTCCATCCTCCCCTAATGTCTGGGGCAGTACAGCTGGCTATCTGTCCATCCTCCCCTAATGTCTGGGGCAGTACAGCTGGCTATCTGTCCATCCTCCCCTAATGTCTGGGGCAGTACAGTTGGCAACCACCGTATAAATAGTAATCACTCACTGCACTGGTGGGGGTGGGATCCTCCATGAACCTGTCAGTGATTGTTATCTTATGCTAATGTTCTTTCTGTTGCTAGTTCTCAATAACGTACGTGGGTAGTTAAAGGTTTAAAAAAACAGAAGGATGTCACGTTGTGCATGATAGCATAGATATATACCTGCCAGGTACTTTCACCCTGTCATCATCACACCATTCAGAGTCAGTGAAGTGTTCCCCTGCATCCCTGACAAAACACATCACTACACACACCACTACACATACCTGTTTCACTAGCTGTCACATTAATGATCACACACTGGTAAATAGCTGACATGCAGTCGTTATACAGGTCCAGGCCTGAGGGTGATGGAAGAAGCCAGTTGGAACATGGTTACTGTGGAAAAACTGGTATAAATCTCAGCACTCAGCACTTGGAGAGAAATGGTTACGGTAATACCTGCATGTACAGTACTAACCAGGTATACAGTACATTATGTAATGCCAGTTCTGAAGGATCCCATGACCAACAATACCCATTCCACCATGATAAATTGTCATGACAATAAGCTGTTATAATGTCATGGATAGGTGCTAGTTATGTCTTGGTCAGGTCATGTGTCATTTTACATTTACATTTTAGTCCCTTAGCAGACGCTCTTATCCAAAGTGACTTACAGTTAGTAAATTCATCTTAACCTCTACAGGATCAGTGTTTCCCCCCCATGGGACAGTTGAGCTAACGTGCGTTAATGTGATTAGCATGACATTGTAAGTAGCAAGAACATTTCCCAGGACATAGACATGTCTTATATGGGCAGAAAGCTTAAATTCTTGTTAATCTCACTGCACTATCCAATTTCAGGTGCTATTACAGTGAAAAATACCATGCTATTGTTTGATGAGAGTGCACAACAACAAAAAACTTTTAGCACAGCAAATGGTTTGATACATTCACCTCTGGTAAATAATGTACTTACATTCAGTAATCTTGCTCTGATTTGTCATCCTGAGGGTCCCAGAGATAAAAATGTAGCGTAGTTTTGTTTGATAAAATCAATTGTTTTATTCAAATGTAGGAACTGGGTTCTTGTTACAACTTCCGCTGAAGTTGGTCCCTCTTCTTGTTCGGGTGGTGTTCGGCGGTGGACGTCACCGACCTTCTAGCCATCGCCGATCCTTTTTTCTGTTATCTATTGGTTTTGTCTTCCATCACACCTGGTTCCAATTCCCTCAATTACAT
The DNA here is from genome assembly GCA_030435695.1 of Brachymystax lenok tsinlingensis. Classification (NCBI taxonomy): domain Eukaryota; kingdom Metazoa; phylum Chordata; class Actinopteri; order Salmoniformes; family Salmonidae; genus Brachymystax; species Brachymystax lenok. The sequence goes on along the minus strand of CM059794.1, from coordinate 35,174,921 downwards.
GTTGTGTATTTAACCCTCTGGTTTCCCCATGTCCTTGTCCATAATTGTTTATTGTTCAGGCATGTTACTGATGGTTATTTTGTTGCCGGGTTTTGTATAACTCCCGTTTATTCGTGTGACCGGTATTTTCCCGCACCTTAGTTTATTGTTTTGTACTGGTGCTTCGCTATTAATATTACTATTAATATTACCTTGTCCATGCATCTCTGCTCTCCTGCGCCTGACTCCTTTTCACCAGTTACAGTTTGAACCCCCCCTCATCTACATGTGTGAAGGTTAGTGTATTTTCTGTAGGGAAGCTAATTATTCACAATTGATGACATTCCTGGGATGTGTGTCAACTTAATATTTTTATTAACATATAATTGTTGTATGTTCTCTATAGTTATGTACTTAAAAATGTATCAACTGACCAATTCGACACATTTGGGCAGACTTGATACAACATTTTGATCAGCCTAAAACTTTGCACATACACTGCTGCCATCTATTGCGCCTAGACTCCTAAGCAATATAAAGGCATTTCTCTTGCATTTCAAAGATGGTGGAACAACAAAAATAAATAGAAAACACGTTTTTTTCTTTGTATTATCGTTTACCAGGTCTAATGTGTTATATTCTCCTTCATTCATTTCACATTTCCACAAACGTCAAAGTGTTTCCTTTCAAATGGTACCAAGAATATGCATGTCCTTGCTTCAGGTCCTGAGCTATAGGCAGTTCGATTTGGGTGTAATTTTAGGCGAAAAAAAATAGTCATAGTAAGGACAGTGAGGAGGGGTTGCGAGGGGGGTCTTGTGGGATTATTTAAGATACCTTTTTCAGTAAACTGGAACACAAAGCAGGCAGCAGGTCCTTGGCACTTCTTGTTTTCATTCTGACTAACAGTCATTATTGCTCAAGCAACATTGGGTGATATTGCATTCTTCAACACACGCACACACTTGATGCAAGGCAGCTATTGCACAAAATAAATCTATCTCAGAACCCAGACTCATTGAGTTGAGTTTTAACCATCTCTATCAAGGTGTTTTGCCATAACTCACGGTCTCCTGGACTTCACGATGCCATTGTTGGTGCAAAACATGAAATAAAAAATGTGCTGTACATATTTATATTCATTTGATTATTTATTTATTATTCCTTCATAAATTTATCAGACATGAAATTTGCATTTTATTCAAACAATATGTAATTTGATGCAAAATGGTGTTAATTGAGGACATAGGGGATCAAATACTTTTTTCCCTCACTGTAGGTTAAGCTATATTTCAGTTGAGGACATATAGTTTTCAAGGCCACCACATCCTGAACAGCAGGCAGGCTGCAGTATTGACAGATTCAATAAAAAGGCAAAACAGGTTGAGACAGAGCCTGGGGCGTGTTTCATTATTTAGATGTTTTTTTCCCTCTGGAGAGAACAGGATGAAGCATATCCATCATCGTAGGCCAGCATATCCTGTACTGTAAATGTACAGCATTAAACTGGCAGCAGAATGGCTGCAGTGCAATCTAAAATACATTTATGATTTATGATCACAGATGAGGCCCCAAAAGGCGGCCCTCCCCCAACTTACGAGCGAACCCTCTTGTCTCTAATTTGGCGAGAACAAGGGCGCGTGTACGTAAAACATATGCGTTCACCTGGGAGAATTTGATACAAGGCGGCAGGTAGCCTAGTGGTTAGAGCTTTGGACTTGTAACCGGAGGGTTGCAAGTTCAAATCCCCGAGCTGACAAGGAAAAAATCTGTCGTTCTGCCCCTGAACAAGGCAGTTAACCCACTGTTCCCTGGGCGCCGAAGACGTGGATGTCGATTAAGGCAGCCCCCTGCACCTCTCTGATTCAGAGGGGTTGGGTTAAATGCAGAAGACACATTTCGGTTGAAGGCATTTGGTTGTACAGCTGACTAATAATGGTGACTTTGACTTTACAAGCCACAATAGTGGAATTTGCTGTTTGTCTTTAAAAGAAAAGTTCTGCATTGAAACTGATCAAAACAGATACAAATAATGCCATAATTGGACTAGATTATGCTTAACAAGGTCGGAATGTATTTATATCACTACAAAAAATACAATAATTAATTATTCGACTATAAACAGTAATTGCATTTTCTCCCCAGTCCCTAAACGTCGTGAAAGAAGATGACAGAAAACACTTTAAAGCAGGAAGCACTAGTGACTCGGTCAATAAAAAAGTGGTCAGATGAAGCAGATGCTAAACTACAGGACTGTTTTGCTAGCACAGACTGGAACATGTTCCGGGATTCTTCCGATTGCATTGAGGAATACACCACATCAGTCACTGGCTTCATCAATAAACGCATTGGTGACGTCGTCCCCACACAAGTCAGAAGTTTACATACACCTTAGCCAAATACATTTAAACTCAGTTTTTCACAATTCCTGACATTTAATCCTGGTTTAATTCCCTGTTTTAGGTCAGTTAGAATCACCACTTTATTTTAAGAATGTGAAATGTTCGAATAATAGTAGAGAGAATGAATTATTTCAGCTTCTATTTATTTCATCACATTCCCAGTGGGTCAGAAGTTTACATACACTCAATTAGTATTTGGTAGCATTATCTTTAAATTGTTTAACTTGGGTCAAATGTTTCAGGTAGCCTTCCACAAGCTTCCCACAATAAATTGGGTGAAATTGGCCCATTCCTCCTGACAGAGCTGGTGTAACTGAGTCAGGTTTGTAGGCCTCCTTGCTCGCACACACTTTTTCAGTTCTGCCCACAAATGTTCTATAGGATTGAGGTCAGGGCTTCGTGATGGCCACTCCAATACCTTGACTTTGTTGTCCTTAAGCCATTTTGCCACAACTTTGGAAGGTTGCTTGGGGTCATTGTCCATTTGGAAGACCCATTTGCGACCAAGCTTTAACTTCCTGACTGATGTCTTGAGATGTTGCTTCAATATATCCACATAATTTTCCTCCCTCATGATGCCATCTATTTTGTGAAGTGCACCAGTCCCTCCTGCAGCAAAGCACTCCTACAACATGATGCTGCCACCCCTGTGCTTCACAGTTGGGATGGTGTTCTTCGGCTTGCAAGCCTCCCCCTTTTTCCTCCAAACATAACGATGGTCATTATGGCCAAACAGTTATATTTTTGTTTCATCAGACCACAGGACATTTCTCCAAAATGATGATCTTTGTCCCCATGTGCAGTCGCAAACCGTAGGCTTTTTTATGGCGGTTTTGGAGCAGTGGCTTCTTCCTTGCTGAGCAGCCTTTCAGGTTATGTCGATATAGGATTCGTTTGACGGTGGATATAGATACTTTTGTACCTGTTTCCTCCAGCATCTTCACAAGGTCCTTTGCTGTTGTTCTGGGATTGATTTGCACTTTTCGCACCAAAGTACGTTCATCTCTAGGAGACAGAACGTGTCTCCTTCCTGAGCGGTATGACGGCTGCGTGGTCCTATGGTGTTTATACTTGCGTACTATTGTTTGTACAGATGAACGTGGTACCTTCAGTTGTTTGGAAATTGCTCCCAAGAATGAACCAGACTTGTGGAGGTCTACCATTTTTTTCTGAGATCTTGGCTGATTTCTTTTGATTTTCCCATGATGTCAAGCAAAGAGGCAGTGAGTTTGAAGGTAGGCCTTGAAATACATCCACAGGTACACCTCCAATTGACTCGAATTATGTCAATTAGCCTATCAGAAGCTTCTAAAGCCATGACATCATTTTCTGGAATTTTCCAAGCTGTTTAAAGGCACAGTCAACTTAGTGTATGTAAACTTATGACCCACTGGAATTGTGATACAGTGAATTACAAGTGAAATAATCTGTCTAAATAATTGTTGGAAAAATGACTTGTGTCATGCACGAAGTGGATGTCCTAACCGACTTGCCAAAACTATAGTTTGTTAACAATACATTTGTGGAGTGGTTGAAAAACGAGTTTTAATTGTATGTGTTTGTAAACTTCCGACTTCAACTGTACCCCAAACAGAAGCCATGGATTACAGGCAACATCCGCACTGAGCTAAAGGGTAGAGCTGCCACTTTCAAGGAGCGGCCAATGACCGCAAGGCACTACAGAGGGTAGTGCGTACGGCCCAGTACATAACTGGGGCCAAGCTTCCTGCCATCCAGGACCTCTATACCAGGCGGTGTCAGAGGAAGGCCCTAAAAATTGTCGAAGACTCCAGCCACCCTAGTCATAGACTGTTCTCTCTGCTACCACATGGCAAGCGGTACCGGAGAGCAAAGTCTAGGTTCAAGAGGCTTCTAAACAGCTTCTACCCCCAAGCCATAAGACTCCTGAACCTCTAATCAAATGGCTACCCAGACTATTTGCATTGGGTATTTGCAAGGGTTTATTTAGTCTTCTAGGTCAACATATAGTGACAAAAGAGAATTTGCATGCATCTAATTATAGACACGTTGACTAACACATAGCCTACCAACATGTCATAAATTATAAGCAGAAACATAACTAAATCAGGCAGCAACAAAAATCCTGCACCCCCTGTCAAAAAATCTTTCTGCAGTCTTTGACTGTAGCCTATAGCATGTTCTAAATATGCCGGTTAGGGTTGGGTGCCGGCCTCAGATTTTCACTTTATCACAGTCGATTAGCAATTGCTGGCAGATGCAGGTGAAGAAACAGCTGACCTGAAGACCTCTAGTGTAGCACCCATGGAATGGGGTATCAGTCTCTACCCAGTGACACCAACAGAACACAACTATAGAGTTTATATACATAATAGCTCAAAGCTCTTATTGCAGGACTCTGAAACCACTTTGTAATGAGCCACATTAAGCTCACCAGTCAACCTAATTAACCTATTGATTGCTTTTGTTTAAAACATATATATTTTTCAAAGCTTTATCTGCCTTTCCAATAAAAACTCGTTTGAAAATCCAAACATATATTTTATGGAAAAGAGAAGAAGATGCACCATGCACCATGCTATCTTGTTGACAACATGACCAAGCAGCGCAGATTAGGCTGTTCGATTTGAGATGGGCGCTCCTCCCTTTTGCCCGTACACGTCACCGGCCATAAACCGGTTCCCCGCGGCTCAGCCAGCATAATCGAATCCGCCCAATATTTTTTATATCATGCGCTCTGGTGCTCCAAAAAACATAACCAAATCAGTTGGACTTTATGAAGAATCTCCATTGATTGGTTTACTTGTTTTACTCATTTGTTTGGGCTACTTACTAGACGACTGCCTGGTAAAACACGAGGCAGGTTTGGATCTCCCACTTGTTTACAGCAGCAGAGAAAGTCATTATTTTGTCGCAGCCACAGAGGTAAAAAAACTGTTACAATTGTACTTTATATGCAGACGACTCGAAACAACCTCATTGGCACAATGTATAGTCATTATACCATAGTAGTCTGGAACATGTTTCCATAGAATATAGAATAATTTTGGCAATGGCCCTCCGAATTAAATGCGCAGGGTGCATAGTATTAGTTAAATACCTTAAAGGGGAATTCTACGATGCGTAGGTAGTAGATTACATTTTTTTTACTTTTAAATTAACGATATATACCCATTGATTCTTGAAGAATATAATTTATAACTACTCATCAGCTTAGTTCAACTGTCATACCTGTCTCCGATGCTATTGTTTGATTCCTCCTTTAAACCACCGCTATTTTAACCTGTCTAAACCTGTCAACAACATGAAGTAGTCTATTATTCCTATTCAATAACCTTCAGTGTATCATGATGGATGGTGGGGAATTTGTACTCCTATTGTTGTAAGGCTGATAACCAGTAAACACTGTTTTGGTGGTGCACTTTAGAGCAGCTTATTGTTGAAGCCAACCCTTTGAGGTGCTCTTTTCTCACGCTCACACCGTGTTTGAGATTCAATAATATTTCATTAGGAACAGTAAGGACTATGTCGTGCATATGGAGTACAGAACCCACTCAAGATAAGAAGTCCGTTTGACAGTTCTCCATACCTCTAGCTCAGTGGAGGCTGCTGAGTGGAGAACGGCTCCTAATGGCGCGAATGCAATGGCATGTATTTGATACCAATCCACTAATTCCCTCCAGCCATTACCAGGAGACTGTTCTCCCCAGCACTCTAGCTCTACCTTCTGTCCGAGACATGTTGAGGCTACGCAGTGGTTCCCATTCCCCCTATATGCATCTAGCAGTGACATGTATCGTGGATCCCTGCTAACTCTGCCACTGCTGCTGAAAAAAAATCCTAGGGGAAACACTTAATTATCAGTAAAACACGTGGCTGATGAATGATATACAGTTGGTGCTATTATTATTATTATTACAGTGTTCTCTATAACACCACTTCACACGTCACTGCAGCACAATACTGTGTCTGTGTCTGTGTGTGTTAGTGTGTACCTGTGTCTGTGTGTGTACCTGTGTGTGTTAGTGTGTACCTGTGTCTGTGTCTGTGTCTGTGTGTGTTAGTGTGTACCTGTGTCTGTGTGTGTACCTGTGTGTGTTAGTGTGTACCTGTGTCTGTGTCTGTGTCTGTGTGTGTTAGTGTGTACCTGTGTCTGTGTGTGTACCTGTGTGTGTTAGTGTGTACCTGTGTCTGTGTGTGTACCTGTGTGTGTTAGTGTGTACCTGTGTCTGTGTGTGTTAGTGTGTACATGTGTGTGTTAGTGTGTACCTGTGTGTGTTAGTGTGTACCTGTGTGTGTTAGTGTGTACCTGTGTCTGTGTGTGTTAGTGTGTACCTGTGTGAGTTAGTGTGTACCTGTGTCTGTGTGTGTTAGTGTGTACCTGTGTCTGTGTGTGTTAGTGTGTACCTGTGTGTGTTAGTGTGTACCTGTGTCTGTGTGTGTTAGTGTGTACCTGTGTGTGTTAGTGTGTACCTGTGTGTGCATCTTTTGTGATGGAAAGCACAATATGTGTATAGTGACCACAGCAGTAAAGGTCCTTTTGGGTCGCACCACAGCAGTGTTTCCAGTAAAGGTCCTGTTGGGTCGAACCACACCAGACATTAGTTAGGGTCCTGTGGGTGCTTTCTCTGGGTCCACTGGCACAGACATAGTTGACATAGAGGATGGAGGGAAATGAGAAGCAGTGTGTATTCTATGTTAACTGTCTCTCTCCTGGTCTGATAGGGTTACTGTTAAGTCAGGGATAGACAGACTATACAGGTTGGTGCCATTGCTACAGATGGTGGATTTGGAGAGTTCCTCACCTACAGATTAAAGTGCTTTGAGACCTGGTGAGGAATATAAATACAATTAATTAACATGGTCTCTTAGTGGCCAGGGTTAACTGTCCTGTGAACTGTTCTGCATGTCTCCGTAGTTTACCGACGGCCCTTTCAACAGCTGTGAACTGTCCTGCATGTCTCCGTAGTTTACCGACGGCCCTTTCAACAGCTGTGAACTGTCCTGCATGTCACCGTAGTTTACCGACGGCCCTTTCTACAGATGCACATTCACTTCCTCTTCGCCTTGCAAAACCATGACAACTTCTTTCTCGGTGACAGAGGTATCTATACAAACCCTTTAACAATGCACTAGAGGGGGTCTTCTTTAAGTCATAAGTGCCTAAACGCCCCTGTAGGATCTCCTTTTGGCTGTAACTGAAATTCCGTAGCTGTAAGACTGAAGGTTTCGGGGAGACAAAAATAAGTTGTTTGAAGAATTGATATTGAGCTACATGCTGAATAAGCTGGTCTACTCGTCATGACATCAGATAGTCATTATAGCTTGATGTTGCACTTAGCAGAGCAGACCTGTGTCCCAGGACACTCAGGCAAAGTACTGCCTTGGTCTGCATCAGATCTGCTTTTAGCCTCTTTCCAGTTACTCCACGTTCTCCTAACTGTTCCCTAACTGTGTCACCCTAGGGGGAGAGCCAGCTCTGAAGACTGTCATCTGTAATGATGGATAATGTTTGTTGTTGTAATATTGACCCACAGTAGCATACAGAAATCTGGAAGCAACTTCTTATCTTGAAGCATTGGTGTCCCCGCTGGGTTAGGCGAGGGTCAGATTTGGTTTAAAAATAAACCCTGGCAACTTCCAATTTTCCCATATGTCATATGTATAATTTAGAGTTATACCTTGACTGTCTTGAGATTGATTGATGGGGTCTGTTTCTATTGCTGCAATGTCTGTCTCCAGAGTGATTGATTATTTCAATTAATTGAATCAGATATGGCCTTAAATGTCAAGTGTGTGTGTGTGTGTGTGTCATTCAATTCAACAGGCTCTGCTTTCTCTCCTACAATCTAATGACTGTGGTTGGGGTTGGTAATGAAACTTGACTGGAAGGAAGGGATGTGTGTGTGTGTGTGTGTGTGTGTGTGTGTGTGTGTGTGTGCGTGTGTAATCACTGTGCATGAGAAAGTGCAGGCTAATGATATCATGTTGAAATATCTGATGTGTCTGGTTTGGGTCATGTGATCATGGGGTTTATAAATAAGTGTGTTACGCTGCCTGTGCGATAGCGTGTAATCTTGGCATGCACACATGCACACACACACACGTGATGTGAAGAACTCTCCCTCATTGCCCAGCTGTGTGTGTGTCAGCTTCTACAGTGTGTGAGTTTGCACCTGTCTCTGCTTGCTGAGAATTCCAGCCAAGTCACTATTCAACGTCCATCCATGTCTGAGGACGTCGGGAGATGACGTGGAAACCGGCAACGGTGAGCGCTGTTACCTTCAAGTAGGTTTTGGTTTTTCTAGGGCGTAAGCATCTGCCTTGGATTCCAAAGGTTGCAAGTTCGAATGCAGCAATAGAAAGCCGTTTTTGATATTTTTATTTTAAGCCTATCCCATTGATCCTTACTTTAACCATTCAGAGTTAATGACTAATCTTAAGAATTTGAAGTTAACACCTGAACTTAAGCCTTACCTTAAAAATTCGGAGCTAAGGCCTAAACTTGATTGATTAGGATCCCCATTAGCTGGCGACAGCTAGTCTTACTGGTGTCTGACACATAACGAAAAAGAAATGACAGACAAAAGACTTCACATTAACATGTACAGTGTGTGTGCATCTATCAGCTCCACATACATGTCAGTACATACAAACAACAAGTAGGTCACATGTGGGAGAGGCGTTGTGCCGTGAGGTGTTGCTTTATTTGTTTTTGAAACCAGGTTTGCTGTTCACTTACACTATGTAAGATGGAAGGGAGCTCCATGCACGGCTCTGTATAATACTTAATGTTTGCTTGAATTTGCTCTGGACCTGGGGACTGTGAAAAGACCCCTGGTGGCACGTCTGGTGGGGTACATGAGAGCTGGTAGGAGAAGTCACTGAAACACACACACACATTAGCTGGTAAATCCATAGCTTTTTATTACAAATGCTCACACTACAGATGTTTCAATTAAAATGAGAGGCTTTGTGTAAACACTTCACCTAAAGGCCATGGCAGCCCTTTAGGGTGCTGGTGATGACACACACATCACACACATTCACAGAGTGCGAGGGAGAGAGATTGGGGGGGGGGAGAAAGAGAGACGGGGAGAAGGGAGATGGAGGAAGAGAGAGATGGGGAAAGAGAGACTTGGGGCCTTGGGGGGGTTAATCAGCTGGTACTTCAGCCATCTTACACACACACACACACACACACACACAGTGGTATGGCATATTGGCACTCCCTTTCCTTTCCTTCCCCCTCACTTAGTCATTCCTGGTATGAAGTGTTGTGAAACAATGCGTCACTGTTCAGACAATAGAACCGTCTGATCCTATATGTGTTGGAGATTGGCTTTGGAAGGCAGCTCTAGCGGTCTAAAACTGGCCGACGTGGGTTTGGACGGCGAGACGTGACTGATAATGATGATCATGATGTTGATGATGAAGGGGATAGGATAAGAGATTGATGATGAAGGGGCTAGGATAAGAGATTGATGTTGATGATGAAGGGGATAGGATAAGAGATTGATGATGAAGGGGATAGGATAAGAGATTGATGAAGGGGCTAGGAAAAGAGATTGATGTTGATGATGAAGGGGCTAGGATAAGAGATTGATGAAGGGGCTAGGAAAAGAGATTGATGTTGATGATGAAGGGGCTAGGATAAGAGATTGATGATGAAGGGGATAGGATAAGAGATTGATGATGAAGGGGATAGGATAAGAGATTGATGATGAAGGGGCTAGGAAAAGAGATTGATGAAGGGGCTAGGAAAAGAGATTGATGTTGATGATGAAGGGGATAGGATAAGAGATTGATGATTAAGGGGCTAGGATAAGAGATTGATGATGAAGGGGCTAGGATAAGAGATTGATGTTGATGATGAAGGGGATAGGATAAGAGATTGATGATGAAGGGGCTAGGATAAGAGATTGATGATGAAGGGGCTAGGATAAGAGATTGATGTTGATAATGAAGGGGCTAGCATAAGAGATTGATGTTGATGATGAAGGGGATAGGATAAGAGATTGATGTTGATGATGAAGGGGATAGGATAAGAGATTGATGATGAAGGGGCTAGGATAAGAGATTGATGTTGATGATGAAGGGGATAGGATAAGAGATTGATGTTGATGATGAAGGTACTAGGATAAGAGATTGATGTTGATGATGAAGGGGCTAGGATAAGAGATTGATGAAGGGGCTAGGAAAAGAGATTGATGTTGATGATGAAGGGGATAGGATAAGAGATTGTTGATGAAGGGGCTAGGATAAGAGATTGATGATGAAGGGGCTAGGATAAGAGATTGATGTTGATGATGAAGGGGATAGGATAAGAGATTGATGATGAAGGGGCTAGGATAAGAGATTGATGTTGATAATGAAGGGGCTAGCATAAGAGTTTGATGTTGCTGATGAAGGGGCTAGGATAAGAGATTGATGTTGAGGATGAAGGGGCTAGGATAAGAGATTGATGTTGAGGATGAAGGGGCTAGGATAAGAGATTGATGTTGATGATGAAAGGGCAGGGATAAGAGATTGATGTTGATGATGAAAGGGCAGGGATAAGAGATGGATGTTGATGATGAAGGGGCTAGGATAAGAGATTGATGTTGATGATGAAGGGGCTAGGATAAGAGATTGATGATGAAGGGGAAGGAAAAGAGATTGATGTTCATGATGAAGGGGATAGGATAAGAGATTGATGAAGGGGCTAGGATAAGAGGTTGATGTTGATGAAGGGGATAGGATAAGAGATTGATGTTGATGATGAAGGTACTAGGATAAGAGATTGATGTTGATGATGAAGGGGCTAGGATAAGAGATTGATGAAGGGGCTAGGATAAGAGATTGATGATGAAGGGGCTAGGAAAAGAGATTGATGTTGATGATGAAGGGGATAGGATAAGAGATTGATGTTGATGATGAAGGGGGTAGGATAAGAGATTGATGATGAAGGGGCTAGGATAAGAGATTGATGTTGATGATGAAGGGGCTAGGATAAGAGTTTGATGTTGATGGTGAAGGGGATAGGATAAGAGATTGATGATGAAGGGGATAGGATAAGAGATTGATGTTGATGATGAAGGGGCTAGGATAAGAGTTTGATGTTGATGGTGAAGGGGCTAGGATAAGAGATTGATGTTGATGATGAAGGGGATAGGATAAGAGTTTGATGTTGCTGATGAAGGGGCTAGGATAAGAGATTGATGTTGCTGATGAAGGGGCTAGGATAAGAGATTGATGTTGAGGATGAAGGGGATAGGATAAGAGATTGATGTTGATGATGAAAGGGCAGGGATAAGAGATTGATGTTGATGATGAAAGGGCAGGGATAAGAGGTTGATGATGAAAGGGCAGGGATAAGAGATTGATGTTGATGATGAAGGTACTAGGATAAGAGATTGATGTTGAGGATGAAGGGGCTAGGATAAGAGATTGATGTTGATGATGAAGGGGCTAGGATAAGAGATTGATGTTGATGATGAAGGTACTAGGATAAGAGATTGATGTTGAGGATGAAGGGCTAGGATAAGAGATTGATGTTGATGATGAAGGGGCTAGGATAAGAGATTGATGTTGATGATGAAGGGGCTAGGATAAGAGATTGATGTTGAGGATGAAGGGGCTAGGATAAGAGATTGATGTTGATGATGAAGGGGCTAGGATAAGAGATTGATGTTGATGATGAAGGGGCTAGGATAAGAGATAAGAGATAAGCATAATGATTAGGCTCTAGACTGCAGGAAAGGGGTGTTTCAGGTGTTTGAAAATGCGAAATTCTCCAACTTACGGACGGGGAGCCTAGCCATCCAACCCCAGCCATCCTCACGTACTTTGTGCCCTCTCAGATTTCCAGGGTGTAATTTCTCTCGTGAATTATTTGATTTCTCTCTAGAGCGTTGGTCTCACACAAAACAAAATACATGGAATTCAAGTAATTGAACCGATGTCAGTCAATTAGTTGTTTAATAACCAAAAAAGTACAACATTTCGATGAATCACTCAGCACTACATGGTTATCAACTTTGATGCAATTCATCCTGTCCTCTCTTCTCTGTTTCAGAATGTGAAGCTGTTGCCATGTCGATATCCTCTCTAGAAATGTTCTCTACGGAACCTTTCATCATTGGAATGTTCACAGCAGAAGGTTCCTCCTCTGGACACTACACAGAACCTCACTCGGAGGAATACCTCATCGCCGTGGGCGACAACAATGTCACATGGCCAGTCTGCACCTATAAGGAGGATTTTAAACGCTTTCTACTTCCTGCCGTCTACAGTGTGGTCTTCCTGATTGGTCTGCCTCTGAACGGGGCAGTCATCTTGAAGATCTGGAGGTCACGACCCAACCTGACCCGGAGCAACGTCTACATGCTCAACCTTGCCACGGCTGACTTCCTGTATGTGATGTCACTACCTCTGCTCATCTACAACTACGCCAGTCATGACTACTGGCCCTTTGGAGAGCTGGCCTGCAAACTGGTCCGCTTTCAGTTCTACAGGTAGTACAGCTACTCATTAACTGACATATTCATATCATAGTTCTATAGATTACTTAAAATAATCAAACTCATTTACTTACAGTCCTACAGGGAATAATCAGTCATATACTGAATGTTACCTTTCTATGGACAGAGCTTTGAGTGGATTGTAGAGAGAAAACCCTGTCATTATAACATCATTGATGTTTTTTATTGTTTCCACAGTAACCTGCATGGCAGTATCCTGTTCCTGACCTGTATCAGCCTCCAGCGCTACGTGGGGATCTGCCAGCCTATGGCCGGCTGGCACAAGCAGGGGGGTCGCAGGCTGGCACGGGTGGTCTGTGGGGGTGTGTGGCTGGTAGTCGCCCTCCTCTGTGCCCCCACTTTCCACTATGCCTCCACAGGAACACAACGCAACCGCACCGTTTGTTATGACCTGAGTCGACCGGAGCACTCGGCTGACTACTACCCCTATGGGATGGCTCTGACCTGCCTGGGCTTCCTGTTGCCTTTTATGGGCGTGGTGGCGTGCTACTGTCGCATGGGTCGCCTCCTCTGCAGCCCGCCATCCTATCAGGGCGCTACCATGGCAGCCTCAATGGAGAAACGGGACAAGGCGGTGAAGATGATAGTCATCGTGGTGACGGTGTTCGCTGTGAGCTTCCTGCCGTTCCACCTTACTAAGACCATGTACCTGTTGGTACGAACCTTACCAGGTGCTCCGTGTGCGACACGGAACCTGTTCTCAGTGATCTACAAGTGCACCAGGCCGTTCGCCAGCATGAACAGTGTTCTAGATCCTATACTGTTCTATTTCACACAGCCGCGGTTCCGCAGGAGCACCAGAATACTGATCACCAAGATCACCACTCTCAGAGACAGGGAACCAAGGTGTGAGGAAGTGAAAACCCCTCGATTATTTAGATCCCATGTTTAATCAACTCGCTTTGAGACAAAGGAAACAAGGAGTATATAAAACATCCATAGTCCACAGTTGTATTACACCTAGATACATGGGTTCTGGGTACCTAGAACCCATCCAGAACCCTCATTGACTTCTGCTCTGCCAGCATGGCAACAAGTCAGTGTGTTTGCTACTGTGTCTGCTTGTGACTGTATACCAAAATGCATGAAGTAGTCAGCCATAACACTGCGTTTGGTTGCTGTAGTATTATGTCATGCCTATGATGTATCCTGCATGTCCAAGCACACTGCTAGTTGTTTTCTATATGAGCCACTAGGTGGCGTGTATTACCTACATATCCCATGGCCTTATTTATTTTTATTTAACTAGGCAAGTCGGTTAAGAACAAATTATTATTTACAATGACAGCCTACCAAAAGGCAAAAGGCCTCCTGCGGGGACGGGGCCTGGGATTAAAAATAAAAGAAAATATAGGGCAAAACACACGTCACAACAAGAGAGACAACACAACACTATTTAAAGAGAGACCTAAGACAACAACATAGCATAGCAGCAACACATGACAACACAGCATGGTAGCAAATTAACCCTTAAAGGGATAATCCCCCCCAAACCACTAATTCCTATGATTAACAGTGTTAAACAACACAAATATTTGTTGTGAACACGTTTCATTTTGTCATTATAACAAGGTTGGTAGCAACATTTTACAATCATCGTGGAAATCTGTTGCAGCTCAAGTCAACTAACGTTACAAAACAATAGCCAAATCAATATCAGCATGTAAAATAGCTAGCTAGCATTATTATATCACCTAAAGAAACTGCATTATCAATTTCAGTGGCTCTCACCAAGCGAGGGCAGAGGACGTGGCTATGGCAACGTATACTTTTTACCACGTTTCTCACAGACACACATGGCGCATTGCCATATGATACTTGAAGGAGAAAACACACTATATACAGTGACGAGAACCATGACGCGTTCCTACACGATTTCCTGGTTTCGCAGACGTACCACTTAGAATTTAAATCACGAGGAACACATTTTTTTACCCACTGATGGAACATAGGCTTTCACGAAATTGACCTGTTTCATAATGTTTTATTTCTGGGGGTGGATTATCCCTTTTACAGTTTCTCAATTGCTTAGACACAATTCCTGGAACAACTCACAATTTTCTCAAATCTTCACACACAATTTTAAAAACTCACACCCAACAGTACAAATATCTAACTTCTGGGTCCCATTTCAAACTTTGCCCTCAGACAACACACACAAGATGTCAAAAACTGTTTGTTACACACTGGAGGGATTACAGTTTTTCTCGATTGTTTACACACATTTTCTGAAAGCATGCCTCATATTCTCAGAACTCTACACACAAATCAAAAAACACACACACAATGGGCAAAACCCTCACCCTCCAGCAAAATGAAACTTTACAATCAAAACAATGTTATTTCTTATCAAAATTGTATTTTGTTTTCAAATGACACACACAAACCATCATATGAATAGACATTTATAAGAACCAGTTGAACACTGATGTGCTCAATGTAAACACTATGATGAATGGAAAACACTTTTCTCCATTCATCATAATGACTTAGGCCTTTTTTTGGTTCAGTGTTGCCATTACTACAGACAGTACATACGTAAGTGTGTTGTAAAATATTTGAGAATATTGTTTTTATACTCAGAACACACAAATACACGGTAACAAATATATTTTATTTTTCCCACAAAAACACTGTACACAGTGTACATCCCATTCCCAACCAACACAAAGATGCACATACAGTGCTCTACATACAAAACAGAAGAATTTAATGTATACAGTTAAAGTAAAAAAAAAAAAAAAAAAAATATGCTGCATCCTCTCTTCTGTTGTGGTCTGGCCACAGCACCTCATCCACATCACAAGCAATGTTTTCCTGGACAAGCAGCGGGGAATATCGCCTAGCATGGCGATTCCAGCCATGAAAAGCATCAGCTGCTATATCTCCACATGCCGTCTTCCATAGCTTGGAGAAGAGGTATACGCGCTTGTGGATTTCGGTCATACACTTTCCATCTCCAGGCAGAAAAATTCCTCAATAGGATTGAGGAATGGAGAATATGGAGGAGATAAACAACCAAAAAGCGTGGGTGGGCAGTGAACCAGTTACGAACCAGAGCAGCCCTCAGTGAAACTTACGCTGTCCCAAATGACAACGTACCTGAGCTGCTCTGGGCCATCTACCTGATCTGGTGGAATGAGTGTGTTGTGTAGGGTGTCCAGGAATGTGATCAGATGGGCGGTGTTGTAGAGGCCAAGGGTACCATGGTGATGGATGACGCCGTGGTGGGTAATCGCTGCACACATTGTGATGTTCCCTCCGCTGGCCAGGGACTTGAACAATGGCACGCTGGCCGATGATATTCCTTCCTCTTTCGTCTTTTTGTGAGGTTGAATCCAACCTCATCAATGAAGAGGAACTGGTGCTCCACTGCAGCCACCTCTAGCTCAAGGACTCTCTGAAACACACATGACAATATCAGAAATAGACATGGAGTGGTCACTATTGTGAAGCACAATCATTATGATTACAATACTGAAATATGTATAATTTATACAGTGTTGAGAGTATGCATCAATTGTGGGTTTGTATAGGACTCACTTGCACATAGTTATATCGCAATTCTTTGACTCTTTCTGAATTATGCGTTCAAATGGCACCCTGTAGACCTGCTTCATCCTGAGATTATTTCTACGCAAGACACGCTGTCCAGTGTTGATAAGCTTACCCTATCAATATTTTGAAATATCTCATTGTTTTCTATTATTTTTCTTTGTATTTGCCGTAATGTTATGCCGTTATTTTCTAGGACCATGTTCATGATTTCAGTTTCCTGTTCAGGAGACAGAACACGCCTTCCCGACCACCTTGTGTTGGTAATCTTTCAGTTCTGCTAAACAAATAGTAAAATACTGTAAATACAAAGTAGGAATACATTTCCCAAATACTTGAAACATACTTTATTTTTACAGTCCTACAGAACAGTCCACAGGCAATACTGTACTCATTGAGTACTGTATTGATATGCAGTACTGCAATTTTCTAGTGAGAGTAGATTTCTTACCTATTCTCATTTCGAAAGTCCGGATGATGGATGCTACAGTGTACCTGCTCAAATGTGGCTGTACTCTTTTCCCAGCCTCCTCATTGTTAGACCATGGTTGACCACATGATCAACCAAAAGTGGCTCGGATCTCATCAGAGATTACGGTCCTTGGCCTTCCTCGCCCTCGTCCTTGTCCTCCTCGCCCTACTCCTCTTACTCTCACTCCTCTGGCTCTGCCTCTGTTTCCAATGTTGGCATCCATTGCTCCAAAACAGAAGAGCTCACCTGTTGCCCTTTATGCTAAAGCTCTGATTGCTAATTGTAAAACTGTGTGACGGTGTTTGCCCATGTGATGAGTCAGTGTGCATATTTGAATGGCAGTGTGTTCATTGTGAAAACAAGAGATTTTCTGCATGAAAATTGTGCCAAATGCAAAGAATTGTGTGTAGTGTTTTGAAAAAAGTGTGTTTTAGAACTGCAATTTGAGTGTAAAGCAGGAATTGTGCTTGTAGTTTAGCAGAATTGGTTCAGGGGGTTTGTGCATGAGTTACATGTTGTGGTCATTGTGTCTCAAGTACCAGTATTTGTGTGTAAACAATTGAGAAAAACTGTAATTCAAAACACTGCCACCAAAATGTTTAGAAAAGGTTTTCAGAGAAATTATTTGTAACTTTGTAAAATCACAGCACTGACTATCCAGATAACCCTTTCAGGAACACCCTGGCGGGAGAACTTCAAAACAGTACTGTAATAAATACCTCTTACATAAGTGGATAAGGGAATACTACTGGATATGCTGTTTTGGTCAAAAACCTGACCTTTGAAATGTCACACTGACAAAACATGTAAGAAAGAGTCCATGCACAGTAAAATACCCAATTTCCAAAAGCTTTATTTCCAAATGTAGCAAATGTACAGGTTACTCAGCATCAGCGTTCTCATCATCTCGTCTCTGGTCTGGGTCAAGCCATAATATCTCATCAACGTCACACATGTTTGCTCTTGCCAGGCAGCGTGGGAAAATGCCCTTGTGTGCCTTAGAAACCCCTGGATAGACTCCACAGACACATCACCACAGGCGTCCACCATTGCCTCCAGGAGGGTTTGCTGTGCGTAGGGGTTGCGGTCATACACTCTCCACCGCCATGCTGAGAAAAATTCCTCAATGGGATTCAGAAATGGGGAATATGCTGGCAAAAAAAGAACGGTGAACCTGGAGTGGTCATTGGACAAGGCGCGAACCAGAGCAGCCCGATGGAAACTCACGTTATCCCAAATGACAACATATTGGGCTTGCTCTAGTTGCCCTGGCTCCACTTCCTGTTGAAGAAAGGTATTGTGCAGCTGATCTAGAAATTGAAGGAGTTGTGCCGTGTTTGACATGGCGGTGGAGGACGCCACGATTGCTGATGGCTGCAGATGGGTTGACGTTGCCTCCCCTCTGGCCAGGAACTTGTGTGATGGCACAGTGACCAATGATGTTGCGCCCCCTTTTGTGCCTTTTTGTTAGGTTGAACCCTGCCTCGTCGATGAAGATGTACTCCTGTGGGTCAGCCATGGCATCCAGCTCAAAGATTCTCTACAAGTCAAAACACACATTTTACTCTACTACAAATACAGTACTGTAGTGTACTACTGTACTGGAATGAAAGATTGTGTACTGCAGTTACTGTAACACATTACTATACAGTACTGTATTGATATTCTGGAGATATGGGCCATACTCTACATACTGTAAAAATTCTGTACAGTATAGCAATTACCTGCACATATTGGAATCGTTGCTCCTTAACTCTGTTTGAATTTCTTTTCAAAAGGCTCACGGTACAGCTGCCATCAAACGAATAACATTATTGGCAATCACTATATTCACTAGGGCAGTCTCCTGCTCAGCTGTGAGAAGTCTCCGCCTACCTCCAATAGATGGCCGCCTCTCAGTTCTGTAATGGCTTAGGTTGGGTTGCACTAGCTGTCCAGCTTCTCTCATAGTCCTCCCATGTATGAGCACATGATGAGATTACTTGTCTTTGTTGTCGTCGTCGTCGTCGTCCTTGTCCTCTTCCTCTCTGTTGTCTTGCAACTTCGGCATTGTTAGGATCCATTGTTCCAAAGCACATGGACATGCCTCTAGGCCCTATTTATTGATCCTGCAATTCTGATTGGTATGTTAACAATTTTGAGGCTTAGTGTTTGCACCTGGAGAAAGGTGTGCTCTATGAGTTTAGGTTGTGATGACTTGAGTTAATTATATTGAGAGCATGTGTTTGCTGAATGAATATATAGTGCAATGAATGATTTATTTTGCCACTTTTGTGAAGGTTTTGCAGAAAGAGTTTTGAATATGGAAACGTGTGGAAACAGATGAATAGTGTTTACAGTTCTGGGAAATGTGTGTTTTTGGGAATGACGTAAGGGTATGGGTTTTTGTGCTACAGGAACCTGTTTTTGTGTTTAAGCAATCGAGAAAAACTGTAAATTGACTGTTGTGTCTGTTTTGGCTGTGGTGTGCTATTTCCTGTGTGTACTGTACCTGTTCTATCTAATAGGTATTTAGACATTTTAAATGTGAGAATGTCAAGAGACAAACATTTCATGTCTTGAAATAAGCACTTACAGTGAGGGAAAAAAGTATTTGATCCCCTGCTGATTTTGTACATTTGCCCACTGACAAAGAAATGATCAGTCTATAATTTTAATGGTAGGTTTATTTGAACAATGAGAGACAGAATAACAACAAAAAAACAGAGAAACGCATGTGAAAAATGTTATAAATTGATTTGCATTTTAATGAGGGAAATAAGTATTTGACCCCTCTGCAAAACATGACTTAGTACTTGGTGGCAAAACCCTTGTTGGCAATCACAGAGGTCAGAGGTTTCTTGTAGTTGGCCACCAGGTTTGCACACATCTCAGGAGGGATTTTGTCCCACTCCTCTTTGCAGATCTTCTCCAAGTCATTAAGGTTTCGAGGCTGACGTTTGGCAACTCAAACCTTCAGCTCCCTCCACAGATTTTCTATGGGATTAAGGTCTGGAGAATGGCTAGGCCACTCCAGGACCTTAATGTGCTTCTTCTTGAGCCACTCCTTTGTTGCCTTGGCCGTGTGTTTTGGGTCATTGTCATGCTGGAATACCCATCCACGACCCATTTTCAATGCCCTGGCTGAGGGAAGGATTTGACCCAAGATTTGACGGTACATGGCCCCGTCCACCGTGATGCGGTGAAGTTGTCCTGTCCCCTTAGCAGAAAAACACCCCCAATGCATAACGTTTCCACCTCCATGTTTGACGGTGGGGATGGTGCTCTTGGGGTCATAGGCAGCATTCCTCCTCCTCCAAACACGGCGAGTTGAGTTGATGCCAAAGAGCTCCATTTTGGTCTCATCTGACCACAACACTTTCACCCAGTTGTCCTCTGAATCATTCAGATGTTCATTGGCAAACTTCAGACAAGCATGTATATGTGCTTTCTTGAGCAGGGGGACCTTGCGGGTGCTGCAGGATTTCAGTCCTTCACGGCGTAGTGTGTTACCAATTGATTCTTGGTGACTATGGTCCCAGCTGCCTTGAGATCATTGACAAGATCCTCCCGTGTAGTTCTGGGCTGATTCCTCACCATTCTCATGATCATTGCAACTCCACGAGGTGAGATCTTGCATGGAGCCCCAGGCCGAGGGAGATTGACAGTTATTTTGTGTTTCTTCCATTTTCGAATAATCACACCAACTGTTGTCACCTTCTCACCAAGCTGCTTGGTGATGGTCTTGTAGCCCATTCCAGCCTTGTGTAGGTCTACAATCTTGTCCCTGACATCCTTGGAGAGCTCTTTTGCTTTGGCCATGGTGGAGAGTTTGGAATCTGATTGGTTGATTGCTTCTGTGGACAGGTGTCTTTTATACAGATAACAAACTGAGATTAGGAGCACTCCCTTTAAGAGTGTGCTCTAATCTCAGCTCGTTACCTGTATAAAAGACACCTGGGAGCCAGAAATCTTTCTGATTGAGAGGGGGTCAAATACTTATTTCCCTCATTAAAATGCAAATCAATTTATACAAATTTTCACTTGCGCTTTTCTGGATTTTTTTGTTATTCTGTCTCTCACTGTTCAAATAAACCTACCATTAAAATTATAGACTGATCATTTCTTTGTCAGTGGGCAAACGTACAAAATCAGCAGGGGATCAAATACTTTTTTCCCTCACTGTATATGGATGACAAAATGTGTCCCTGACATGTAGATTGATACTGATGCTTTATGATCTAATGCACTATTCAATATGATGTGAATATAATTATTTTTCCATTACAAAATAAGGTATAGTTGTATTTTTTGGGGTTTGTTTGTTTTTCACCCCCAAACCACGTCCTTGTAAGTACATAAGTCTCCAAGAGAATATCACAGGACTAGTTCCTCAAACCAAACCTATCGGCCTGGATTTACAGATCAGCTGTTGTCCCTATGTGTATCAGCTGCAGAAGATTGGATTGCTCAATAACACTAATTATTGGCTTGTTTTGATCAAATGTGTGTGACATCTGATGTTTTTGTTCCCAAATCTGCCGGGAATGTGGTGTGTGTGTGCCTGTGTGTGCCTGTGTGTGCCTGTGTGTGCCTGTGTGTGTGTGTGTGTGTGTGTGTGTGTGTGTGTGTGTGTGTGTGTGTGTGTGTGTGTGTGTGTGTGTGTGTGTGTGTGTGTGTGTGTGTGTGTGTGTGTGTGTGTGTGTGTGTGTATGTTTAACCTCTGCCTTAGCTTAAGGTCCTTAATGAAGTGATAACATGAAGGTTAATATGTGGGCACATGTCTGATAGGAGCCAACATACAGTGAGCTCCAGAACTATTGGGACAGTGGCAATGTTGTTGTTGTTGTTTTGGCTCTGTTCTCCAGGACTTTGAATGTGAAATTATACAGTGACTATGAGGTTAAAGTGAGACTGACAGCTTTAATTTGAGGTTATTTTAATCCGTATCGGGTGAACCATTTAGAAATTACAGCACTTTTTGTACATAGTCCCCACATTTTAGGGGTGCAAAAGTATTGGGAAAAGTGCACTTAAATGTGTATTAAAGTAGTCCAAACGTTTAGTATTTGGTCCCATTTACCTAGTACGCAATGATTACATCAAGCTTGTGACTCTACAAACTTGTTGGATGCATTTTCTGTTTGTTTTGGTTTTGTTTAAGATTATTATGTGCCAATATGAATTAATGGTAAATAATGTATTCATTCAGAACCAAAAATGTACCTGATTAATGTTGAAGTGTTTAGAAAGATGTTATATTCTTATTTACAATAAAAGTGACTCCAAAATGACACTACATTATTTACCATTCATTTCTAAATGCTCCACTGTCCCAATAATTCTGGAGGGCAATGTAGATGCCAGCTGCTCTTGTTGCAGCGGATACGTTTCTGTGTCACTATATAATTTTTTACAGTTAAACTTATTTTTATAACATGGAGAGAACTGAATTATATTTTGGTTATAAAATTGTTTTAATTCATTACTTGTGTATAAATGCAATTATTAGTTGTACTGTTTTATACATACCCATGCATGTCCATAGTTACCTCTGCCTACCTTCTCTCCAATTAGGGAGCCTGATGACACTGTAATAAACTTGCTATTCAAATCAAATCAAATGTTATTAGTCACATGCGCCGAATACAACAGGTGTAGACCTTACAGTGAAATTCTTACTTACGAGCCCCTAACCAACAATGCAGTTAAAAAAAAATACGGATAAGAATAAGAAATAAAAGTAACAAGTAATTAAAGAGCAGCAGTAAAATAACAATAGCGAGACTATATACCGGGGGGTACAGGTACAGAGTCAATGTGCGGGGGCACCGGTTAGTCGAGGTACTTGAGGTAATATGTACATGTAGGTAGAGTTATTAAAGTGACTATACATTGATGATAACAACAGAGAGTAGCAGCGGTGTAAAAGGGGGGGCAATGCAAGTAGTCTGGGTAGCAATTTGATTAGATGTTCAGGAGTCTTATGGCTTGGAGGTAGAAGCTGTTAAGAAGCCTCTTGGACCTAGACTTAGCAGAGAGAACAGTCTGGATTCTTTGACAATTTTTAGGGCCTTCCTCTGACACCGCCTGGTATAGAGGTCCTGGATGGCAGGAAGCTTGACCCCAGTGATGTACTGGGTCGTACGCACTACCCTCTGTAGTGCCTTGCAGTCGGAGGCAGAGCAGTTGCCATCCTTTCTCCTTGCCCCATTCTCAAAACCCATTGGAGGAGAAGTTCAGAGGGGAAGGACCTCTGCCTATTGCCAGTTGTCATTAAAAATTAAATGTATTTATTCTGGTATAAAGGCAATATATTAACTGAAAATGCTCTG
Source organism: Brachymystax lenok tsinlingensis (assembly GCA_030435695.1). Taxonomy (NCBI): domain Eukaryota; kingdom Metazoa; phylum Chordata; class Actinopteri; order Salmoniformes; family Salmonidae; genus Brachymystax; species Brachymystax lenok. Next base: position 35,151,697 of record CM059794.1, on the reverse strand, counting down.
GCATACACTGCCTGTCATGTACAAAAACCTCCTCTCTCCTCGCCGCCTCCTCAAAACCCATTGGATGAGAAGGGCAGAGGTCCTTCCCCTCTGAACTTGCCGCCACAACTAGAATAGTCCCAGTAAGCAAAATTACTTTGAAAAAATACGTATTTTCCACACGTTGAAGTTAGGCTCAATTTAGGTTCTGAATGAAAGTTGAAAATACATTTTTTTCTGACTTTGAAATCAAGTAAATTTTCTGTTCTGAAAGAAAGTTGAAAAGACGTCATTTATAGATGTCTATGTTTGGGACAAATCAAGGCTGGTCCAGACCGGACAAAATCTGAACCATACATAGACGTCTATGACTGGTTCAGATTTGGTCTGGACCGGACCAAAAATCATCGTCAGTGGACGTGGAAATCAAAGCAGGACTGCACCAAAAAAAGACATCCAGTCCGGCCAAGGCCAAAAAAACATCCAAAAGGCGTCAGCGTCAGTCTGTGCATACTGAGGTATAGCCTACAGTGTCTCCTGAAATTGAATTTTATGAATGCCCATCCATGTGGTAGGCCCACCGTTTGTAAAACAGGCCGTTGCATTGGCTTTATTAGTCCTGATTCCTATGACTAATCAATTTGGCTATTTAAGCTCTGAATATCATCTCCCCAACTTTATCAGGAGGATTTATCCTGAGCCTATTTGCAATGTGTTTACGCAGCGATAAATGCAGCAGTATTTTCTTTTCGCTATGATCAGCTCTTAAAAACTTGACTGATACAAACTTGAAACCACTCCCAAATTAGCCAACGGGATGAAACTCCTGGACAGCAGTTGTGAGTAGCCTGGTTGTCCATTTGATATTGTCCATTTTACTTTGACCTGTCCTGTTTTTAGGATATGTTCTTTATCAACATGTCAGCGCATTTTCTTTTATTTAGGCTATTTGATCAGAGAAACTGGCATGATGTAAAAAGTTTCCGTCTCATTACATTGTCATATATTTTTATCTCCAGCCTGTAGGCTACAGAAAATGCCACATACTTGTTTTACTATATGCTATATTTATTTTACTAGGCAAGTCAGTTAAGAACAAATTCTTATTTACAATGACAGCCTGCAGTGCAGTGCCTTAGACCTCTGCGCCACTCGGGAGCCCCGATTTATGTTAGATCATTTTTTTAATGGAATGTTGGTGAGCGCCGCAGCGATGCGTATCTCCAACAGCACCCTGGAGAGGCGCACTGAGAATGGAAAATATCAATATTTTGTGTCCTTGCCTTAACATATCCTACCGGTTGAGAGAAATTGTCATAGTTTTTTGGGCAGAATAATGTTAGGTTTTATGTGTTGTTGGAGGTGCGTCTTAGTCAGTTTATCTCAGAAAATGCCGCCCTCGTCAATCTGCAACAAAATGCGGCTGCCTAATCCTGCCTAGTGAGCGGGCCGACCCTGGCAAGGAATATGCAATTGAGATTCTCCCATAGCCTCGACCCTATGAGCAAAAATAATAAAGACCTTTTATATATTGCCCGTAAGATGGCGCTGCCGTCAGCATTCCATCGCCAAGAGGTCAGTGTAATAATATCCGTGCTGGAACAAAGAGCTACATAACCAGACAGTCATGGGAAAAACCACAAGAGTCATTTTGCATGAGAGAAAATGCTTTAATTAACGTCGACAAATAATTCACAAACACAACACTCACGACCCCGTGTGAGACAGCACTAATAGTAGCTTCATTAAATACCCTGTTACATATTCTTGTTTAACTTTGTGAAAAGTAACATTTCTCAGCGCTCCAAAGGTTTACACGGCCCTGAGCTATAATTATATATTTCTGTCCTCGATATCTGTGTTCTCCCATCGAAAAGGAAATGCTTTTTATGCCCATTCCCGAGGGGCTACTATGACAACCCTTATACCCCGACTAGTCCCGCCCTCGCCTGGGCTATCTCCTTCTCAGGCATTTGCATGTAAAAACATAAATCACAGAAAACTACATTCTGTCAAAAATAAGGAACAGTTCGAGATTATGGTGAATTATGAGTTTAGGGCAAACCGCATGAATAAAACGATGGGAAAGAGTCTGGAATATGGGGGAATCCATGGAAAAGCTGCAGAGTTGAACAAGTTGAAGGAGAAAAGTTTGGAAAATTTGAGCACTTTTTCTTCGTGCTTGGATGCGATTCGAGAGGACATGTAAGGTCAGAATGCAGGAGAGTTCTCTCACACGTTGTTTAATTCACTGTCTTAGTGTAATTCATTGTCATTTTAGTTTAAACACTGGCTTCTTGTTTTGAGACTCTTAATTCGAGTAGAGAGAAAAATACTTTCCAGCAAATTGTGGTTAAAAGTATAACCTATTCTACTAGCTAAATTGAAAAGGGGTGAAAGCCTAGCCACTGCGGAAGAAAAAGTGCTTTACCGCAATTAATTAACAAAAGGAGAGAACATAACAAAAATACATGCACAATGGCAGACACGGAGAAGGAGAAGGTGTATCGCAGTGTCTCTTTCAAAAAGTTTGAAAGTTGGAGCTCAAACAAAAGTCGCTGTGAAAATCAACAAAACAAATCAAAGGATTTGGAGGGCAGTAGCGGCGCCCTTCCCCCTCCATCTACGGCTGTGGCAGCGGCAGAGAACGCGCAGCCCTCGGCTATGCGTAATGTTAGTGTGTCAAGGAAAGTTTCCAAAATCTCCGCTGCCAGCCTCGACACCGCAGAGCTAAAGAAAGCCTCTTCCACTCCTCTCTCCTCCATTTCTCCCTCTATTCGCCAACTCACTGAGAAGTTCAGTAGCACTAATTCGGCTCGGACTCACGGAGCCCTGAGCCCTGGCAGTAACGTGGCCGGGAAGAGCACAACTTTACCCCGATTTAAAAGCAGAAGGGGAGAGAGATCCCCGTCTCGGAAGTTATTCCACGAGGACAGTGGATATTTACAAGTTACTGACACGGTTTTAACAGAGTCTCCGACTGACACTAAAGTTCAGCAACAAAAGTTTTATTCAGGCACAGACTCGGTCTCTGGGTCGGATTCGAATAGAAATCAATTGATTTATACTCGCAAATCTGCTCAAGGCAGCAACGTTGCGACTGGTAAAAGAGATTATTCCCAAATTGATCCGTCTATCTCTGATAACAATAACTGCAGTAATACTTTGAACGCTGAGGATTATGTTTTTGTCAGTGGGGCGCCTGCCTGCAAGTCATACAGGAGCTATTTCCCAACTCACCATGGAGATCCTCCTGTTCACGTTGACCTAACTAACTGGCCCAGTGTCACGAAGATCAGAGAGCTTTTTGGGGACAGGCACAGAAAGAAGCACCGGTCCACCTCTGATGCAGAAGATTTAAAATCTGCTGACCACCTCCAGCACTTCACCAGCTCTAAAGAGAACTCTGTATCAGACAGAAGCGACAGCCCAACCCCTGAAGCCACTAGCCTCTCACTGTCAGACAGACACCGCAGCAGGGCTGCCTCCCTGGGCAGAGAGAGGAGACACCAGGGCATGGACTCAGCCTTTCACTCTGACCAGCACTACTCAGACGAGGCAGAGATTGAGCCAGCCAGCACTAGTATTAGTAGAAGTGGTATGTTTCTTAGGGTGGCGCAGCCATCAAACACGCACAGAGCCCACAGCCCCAGCAGTGGAGGAGAGGGGCCTGAGACCCGGACATCTAGTCTGAACGCTGACCCTCCACCCTCTGTCCTAGACGCTGCCCCCACCTCCCTACCTCGGAGCAGCTCCAAAGGCCTCTCCTCCTCTTGTGTCTGCCCCTCTGTAGAGCAGCAGCAGAGCCAAGGGGCCGGGCTGCCCAGGGATAGTTTACATTCCTCACATAGCTCCTCCAGACCGGTGGCCCCCTCCTCTGATAGAGCCTTAGCCAGGGCAGCCATCACAGCCCGCTGGAGGTTCAGCTCAGGAGACGAAGAAGAGGAGTACCACCGAGCAGGAGGAAGGTGCGCTCCCTCGTTAGGTGTCAGCGGAAGTTCCCTCTCCCGCGGTAAGAATGGTTGGTGGGGTGGAAAGGTCCTCGGAAAGTCTTCAGGCAGTGAAGAGGACAGCCCTGCGTCACTAGGACCTAGCCGAGACACCATGAGACGCCGTTCACTGAGGAAGAAGAAGAAGAACAGCGAAGTTGCCGTAGCAACGGGGCGAGACAACGGCGAATCAGACGACACTGACGACGAGCAGGCAGGTATAATGGAACACCTGGAGAGACACCAACAGAACAGCGCCGACACTGCAGAACAGACTGGTAGCTCTCGGAACCGGCTCAGAGAACCCGAAGGCTCCAGAAACCGTGCAGCGCAGAGGGGACGCAATTACACTCCTAACCAGATGGTGGCGCAGGAGAGTTACAGACGCCAATACACCTCAGGCGGGCCTGGGTCATCATCTCCCTTGACCACGCCCCTCACAGGGGTATCACGGGTGTCAAAGGTCAACATCTCGTCGTTTATTTCGAGACCCGGCGGCTCGCAGAGCAGCAGTAGATACTGTAGCACAGAGACACTGAAAGAAGAGGACCAAGCTAGCTATGCTAACAGAATGGCTAACACTACTACTACCACGACCCCAGGCAGTGTGGTTGGTGCATCCTCCTCCATGCTCAGTAAGACCTACCACGGGAACTTCACCATGTACCGCTCCCCCAGCTTTGGACATGGGGATAACTTATCCCGCGCCCCTGTTAGAGTCTGCCCCCGCATTCTTCCCCCTGTCAATCCACCATCTCCAGCCACAGGGGACACTCGAGGGGTTACTAGGGAGGAGACTACAGTGTTAGGGCGGTTGCTAAGTGGTGGTGTAGTCGGGGATAAGGACAGGAACAGGATGTCAATGTCAAACCCGGATATCGCTTCGGAAACAATGTCCCTCCTCAGCTTCCTGAAAAGTGACCTATCAGAGCTCAGAGTTCGGAAGACGGACAGGTCAGGGGTTAGTGAGGGGTCATCTGCGGTGTACAGGATGGGGTCAAGAAGTCTCCACCAAGGACTCCGCCCTTCATTAAAGGACCTCACTGCAACTCTCAGACGCGCCAAATCCTTCACTTACTCTGATAAACCAGTGGGGAGGCAACATTCAGATGGGTCCTCGGCCAAAAGAAGCTCTTCTGAGCAACGTCTGGATTTAGACGGAGAGCGTGATGGAGGGAGCGGGGCGGTGCCTGCCAGTGAGGTGGAGAGTGACGGAGGGGACTGCAGAGCAGGTGGAGCAGGGGATTATGGGGATGAGGAAGTGATGCCCACTCCGCTGCAGGACAGGTATGTACAGGAGGCCAGACAGGTGATCAGAGATATCTGCCAGATGAGCGCTCGCGAGGATGATGATGACGAGGAGGATGTGCTAGCGACAGATTCCACTGAGGATGAGGGTTTCAAAAGGAAACAAGTGGAGGAGCAGGAGACGAAAGAGAGGGAGGAGAGAGCTAGAGAGGCTGAGGTTGACATTGGGGCAGCCTCCATTTCAGGGGAAGAGAAGAGGGAGGGGGAATGTGAAAACAGAGAAAGAGAGAAGTGCCTACAGAAGGGAGATTCTGAGGAGAACGTGTTTTATGACCGATTTGTTGATGAGCTATCGGGTCACGAGTCGAGCCTCACAGATGAGGGCATAGTCACAGAACCAGAGACTGGACCTGGTGAGACTGAGAGGTTATTTGTGGGGTCAAGTTTAGGATCATCTTTGGCCAGAGATGTGTTGGGTCAACCCCTGATCGTCTGGAAGCAGTCTGCTCTGCATGAGGAGAAATGGCCAGAGTTAAACGAGGGAATGCGAGAGGGATCAGGGTTACACGCGAGGCAGCACGAGAACCCTGTCTCTGTTCCTGCCCTTGGGACTGAGAGCGTTGCTGTAGTAACAGAGATGAGCAGCGTCAACAACAACAGTACTAGTGGGAGGACTAATGTATCCCAGAGTGCCTCAGCCCCAGGACTTGAGGCTCCTCCCACTCCGAGCGCTATCCGCCGCCGCCGTAAATTCTCCTCAGCAGGGAACACCGGCTCTGACTCCAGTAACGGCAGCACCGGGGAGTCCAACGGGGATCCTACGGTTTACCGTTCGCTAAGCGACCCCATGCCTCACCGGTGCCACTCTGTGTCAGAAGAAGGGAATAACAGTTTCTCTGTGGACAGTAACCTGCTGGGGTCGCTCTCTCTCTCCTCCAAGGGGGCAGGAGGAGTCGGGGGAGGAAGTGTTCCAGAGTCGTCCTCTGCAGCCGATCTATCAGAGTGCATGGGAAGCGTGGCCAGCGAGCTATCGGTGTGCAGTGACGGTGGTCTCCGTGATGATAGTCTCCGTGACGACTACAGCAATGTGATCCGGAGCATTGTTGCAGAGCCAGGAGCAATGGACAGATTGATGACGGATGACAAAAACAATGGGAAAGCCACAAAGAAGAAGTCCTTCTCGGACCCCAGTCGCCGAGGTGATGGCCACATGCTTGACGAATCAGGGTTCAAAAGTCACCATCACCCCAACGAACCAATCAGTGAGCTGGACCAGCTTGGTCAGATCCCGCCCTCCAGCAGTGAGCCAATCCTGAGTGAGCAGAGAGATGAGCTGTGGGAGCTCGGAGACGAACGTGGACGTCCATTATGTAGTCGCCTTGTCAACAATGAAGGCGGAAAACTCCGCTCCCAATCAGAAAGGGAGCTGCACTCCTGTCTCCATGGTGATGACACAGATGGAGGGGGAGGAGGGGAGATATTGAACTTTGACCCCAAACTAGCGGAGGTTCTATCTCCCAGAATGGGCCGGCGGACCTCCAGGAAACGCCCCATCCGAGTCGCGCAAACAGCATCAGAGGAGCTGGACCACTCGGAACCAGGTCCAGAAGACCACGGTCCAGAGGAGAGCCAGGATCAAGACCAGACTGAGCTCAACCCCCTCTGCCCCCGCCCCCAAATCCAAAGCAAGGTCCAAGCACGTCCGCCATGCCAGCGAACCTGCCACCTTCATCCCCATCTCCCCACCTCCACAGCCCCAGCGGGCACAGGCGGACACGCCTGCCCTGCTACCCGCCTCTGAACCCTCCATCCTGGGTAAGCCCACTGGTGAAGAGGCCCCCTCCCTGGAGGATGTGACCAAGCAGTATATTCTGTCTCTGAATGCTCCTGGGGGCGAGGGGGAGCCGTCTGGGCCTAGTTCTAGAGGAACGGTGCCTGTATCAGACGGGTCTAACTCCAGCCCTGCTACTCCCACTGGTGCCAGAGAACCCAGACTGCAGAGGAAGAGCAGCGAGGAGCTGACCACAGCAGCCCCACAGAGAGCCAAACCCAGAGTGGTGAGTAACATTGCCAAAGTGTGTGTGTGTGTCTAAGTGGCCAAAAGTTGTGTTTTCATGTTGCAGGAGAGGAGGCTGAATGTTTGCTGTTGTCATGGATAAAATCTTCTGGGAAATCAACACAACTAGATAGAGTTATGCGTTCTGACGTGTATTTACTATTCATACTAGGCTGCTAATGATGTGTTGAAGGAGGGGCCCTTTTATGAATCACTTTACAAAGCATGATTCTGTGAGTGTTTGTGTGTGCGCTTGCGTGAGTGTGTGTGCACTCTGTAGAATGTTATAGCGATGGAGTTTTTGGAGAAAATATGGAGGACAGTTTGCCAAGCTCTTTATCTATATAGCTCTTGGGGGAGAAACTGCTCTTGGGGGAGAAACTGCTCTTGGGGGTAGAAGCTGCTCTGAATATGGCTCTGGGGTAGAGAATCTAGCTCCGCTCACTATTTATTTCTGTTCACTGCGCCTTGAGTGCTATTCGGTGTACACACACACACACACACACACACACACACACACACACACACACACACACACAAAAACAGGCCTCTAATGCCATAACCATACTCTCTGATGGTTATTTTTAGAGTGTATTTGTTAGCAGAAACATCAAACCGACTTACACAAACATTGTTAGAACAGATGTTAAACAAGCATAGGACTGGGCACATTAGCTTCTAGACTAGCGCCTGCTGCTAATAGGACTGGGCACATTAGCTTCTAGACTAGCGCCTGCTGCTAATAGGACTGGGCACATTAGCTTCTAGACTAGCGCCTGCTGCTAATAGGACTGGGCACATTAGCTTCTAGACTAGCACCTGCTGCTAATAGGACTGGGCACATTAGCTTCTGGACTAGCACCTGCTGCTAATAGGACTAGGACATTAGCTTCTAGACTAGCGCCTGCTGCTAATAGGACTAGGACATTAGCTTCTAGACTAGCGCCTGCTGCTGATAGGACTGGGCACATTAGCTTCTAGACTAGCACCTGGTGCTAATAGGACTGGGCACATTAGCTTCTAGACTAGCACCTGGTGCTAATAGGACTGGGCACATTAGCTTCTAGACTAGCACCTGGTGCTAATAGGACTGGGCACATTAGCTTCTGGACTAGCGCCTGCTGCTAATAGGACTGGGCTAATTAGCTTCTGGACTAGCACCTGGTGCTAATAGGACTAGGCTGATTAGCTTCTGGACTAGCACCTTCTGCTAATAGGACTAGGAACATTAGCTTCTGGACTAGCGCCTGCTGCTAATAGGATTGGACAATGCTCTGTCGTACTTCAATTACCCTTTGCTTATGATTGTATGTGACTGTGGGCACTGATAACCTAATGGCTGTAGTACAGCCATACAGTCATCCCCTGCTGCCTGTAGTTAGTCTTTATCCCCTGCTGCCTGTAGTTAGTCCTTATCCCCTGCTGCCTGTAGTTAGTCCTTATCCCCTGCTGCCTGTAGATAGTCCTTATCCCCTGCTGCCTGTAGATAGTCCTTATCCCCTGCTGCCTGTAGATAGTCCTTATCCCCTGCTGCCTGTAGATAGTCCTTATCCCCTGCTGTGTGTGTGTTACTGTCGTTAGGTATCACTCAAGGAAAGATTGTTCTCTCTACAGACACTCACAAACATTGTGGTTTAGATCTTCTCTGGAACGTTTCTCACGCACACACTTTTCCTGTGACTATAAAAACAGTTTTATCTTCCATAACTCTGTTATATTACATTACTATTTGTTACAAGCACTGTTGGCTTGTCTTTAAGACGTTGTGGGGGGTTGTTGTCTGTCAACCCCTTTGGAGAAACAGGAAGTTGTTGTGGTTACTGATGTGCTTGATAATAGCCAGGGCCACCGGCCGGTGTGTGTGTTGGCCTGGGAGATGTCTGAGCAGTGTCTCTGTCTGTTACTTCCATGTAAGCTCATGCTCTGATTTAGTAGGAGAGGAGAGACATAAAGGGGATTGACACTTTCAATTGATCCCAGATTGAAATAGAGTGCACTGTAGACAAGTGTAGTCCTATGCAAGGAGAGGTGTCTGTTTAAGAGCATTAAGAGCAAGGGAGCTTTTTCCTTTTCTGGAGACTGAAGAACAAGTTACTGCCCTATGGTGCACAAGTGCTGTGAACTGCCAGGTACCTCACAATACGATATCACCATACTTAGGTGCTGATAGGATATGTATTGCGATTCTCACAATTCTCTATGTATTGAGATACTGTGATTTACAATTTTTTTTTTTTTTTGGGGGGGGGATTTGATGTTCCAAACATGCTCACTATACACATAATATTGCGATATGTAACAAGTGATCCCCTCATAACTAGCAGTCTGCACTACACCTGCCCCCTCTGTCTTTCTCCCTGCCCCTATTTCTCTCTTTCTCCCCCTCCCTTCTCTCTTTTTCTCCTCCCTTCTCTCTTTTTCTCCCCCTCCCTTCTCTCTCTTTCTCCCCCTCCCTTCTCTCTTTTTCTCCCCCTTCTCTCTCTTTCGGGGCTCCCGAGTGGCGCAGCGGTCTCAGTTCTAGAGGCGTCACTACAGACACACTGGTTTCGAATCCAGGCTGTATCACAACCGGACGTGATTGGGAGTCCCATAGGGCGGCGCACAATTGGCCCAGCGTCGTCTGGGTTTGGCCAGGGTAGGCCGTCATTGTAAATAAGAATTTGTTCTTAACTTCTTAGGGAGCGGCTGCATAGGTGACGGTTTTGGAGAGTCTGGCGTGCCCAAAGTAAAATGCATGCCACTCAGACCCAGAAAATAGGATATGCACATAATTAGTACTATTGGATAGGAAACACTCTGAAGTTTCTAAGAGTGTTAAAATAATGTATATGAGTATAACATAATTGATATAGCAGGCGAAAACCCTAGGAAAATCCATACGGATTTGCAGTTTTCTTTGTAAATGAGCATCTTCTCCATTGTGCCTATTGCATACAACTTTGTAGGACTGAGACTGCAGTACCTATGGCTTCCACTAGATGTCAACAGACAACGTCTGTGAATTCTAGGAGCGACCAGAACAGATAGGAACAGGAAATTGTCAGGTGACCACTTTTGTAAACAAGGTTTGACGCGCGCGCGCGAGATTGTGAACGCGCACCACTTTATTTTTTCTTTCCTATCGTTCACGGTATCGTCTGGTTGAAATATTACAGCAAATATACCCAAAAGGATATCTAAGTATACATAAAAATTATGTTTGATTTGTTTGTAGAAAGTGTATAGGTATAATTTGAACGTGTTCTCTTCACGGTTCAATGGGTGACTCAACGGTGGATTTTCTGATCATATTGCGCCAACCAAACAGAGATTTATGGATATAATAAATTACTTTTTCTAACAAAAGAAGCATGGATTGTCTTCGTTGGACACTTGGGAAGCCCTCAGCAGAAGTTCATCAAAGGTAAGCGATTTTATATTAGCGATTTTATGCGTTTTGTGAGACCCGTGTTGGGTTATGGATTTATGCTAATGCATAAATATTAGAGGTGCTACCCTCAAACAATCAAATGTTGTGCTTTCGCCGTGAAGCCTTTTTGAAATCTTGACAGCGCTGTGATATTGCCAAGAATCAGAGCTTTTGATCACTATGCAACATTTGTATATTGATGAATGTTTAATAATTCAACTTTTGAATTTGGTGCCTCACATTTCACCGGGTAGTGTCGGGAGTGGGCGCCCCACCACTCCGTAAGTAGTTAACTGAATTGCCTAGTTAAATAAAGATTAAATAAACTAAAAAAATTATCCCGTACCCCCTCTCTCTGTACTTTAACCATTTGCACATCGTTACGACACTGTACAGTCGTGGCCAAAAGTTTTGAGAATGACACAAATATTAATTTCCACAAAGTTTACTGCTTCAGTGTCTTTAGATATTTTTGTCAGATGTTACTATGGAATACTGAAGTATAATTACAAGCATTTCATAAGTGTCCAAAGGTTTTTATTGACAATTACATGCAAACAGTTGATGCAAACAGTCAATATTTGCAGTGTGGACCCTTCTTTTTCAAGACCTCTGCAATCTTCCCTGGCATGCTGTCAATTAACTTCTGGGCCACATCCTGACTGATGGCAGGATGTAATCAATGCTTGGAGTTTGTCAGAATTTGTGAGTTTTTGTTTGTCCACCCACCTCTTGAGGATTGACCACAAGTTCTCAATGGGATTAAGGTCTGGGGAGTTTCCTGGCCATGGACCAAAAATATCTACGTTTTGTTCCCCGAGCCACTTAGTTATCACTTTTGCCTTATGGAAGGTGCTCCATCATGCTGAAAAAGGCATTGCTCGTCACTTAACTGTTCCTGAATGGTTGGGAGAAGTTGCTCTCGGAGGATGTGTTGGTACCATTCTTTATTCATGGCTGTGTTCTTAGGCAAAATTGTGAGTGAGCCCACTCCCTTGGCTGAGAAGCAACCCCACACATGAATGGTCTCAGGATGCTTTACTGTTGGCATGACACAGGACTGATGGTAGCGCTCACCTTATCTTCTCCGGACAAGCTCCGGACTTTACCCCAGTTCTCAGCAGTCCAATCCCTTTACCTTTTGCAGAACATCAGTCTGTCTCTGATGTTTTTCCTGGAGAGAAGTAGCTTCTTTGCTGCCTTTCTTGACACCAGGCCATCCTCCAAATGTCTTTGCCTCACTGTGCGTGCAGATGCACTCACACCTGCCTGCTGCCATTCCTGAGCAAGCTCTGTACTGGTGGTGCCCCGATCCCGCAGCTGAATCCACTTTAGGAGACGGTCCTGGCGCTTGCTGGACTTTCTTGGGTGCCCTGAAGCCTTCTTCACAACAATTGAACCGCTTTCCTTGAAGTTCTTGATGATCCGATAAATGGTTGATTTAGGTACAATCTTACTGGCAGCAATATCCTTGCCTGTGAAGCCCTTTTTGTGCAAAGCAATGATGACGGCACGTGTTTCCTTGCAGGAAACCATGGTTGACAGAGGAAGAACAATGATTCCAAGCACCACCCTCCTTTTGAAGCTTCCAGTCTGTTATTTGAACTCAATCAGCATGACAGAGTGATCTCCAGCCTTGTCCTCGTCAACACTCACACCTGTGTTAACGAGAGAATCACTGACATGATGTCAGCTGGTCCTTTTGTGGCAGTGCTGAAATGCAGTGGAAATGTTTTTTGGGGATTCAGTTCATTTGCATGGCAAATAGGGACTTTGCAATTCATCTGATCACTCTTCATGACATTCTGGGGTATATGCACATTTTCATCATACAAACTGAGGCAGCAGACTTTGAAGATTAATATTTGTGTCATTCTCAAAACTTTTGGCCACGACTGTACATATACATAATATGACATTTAAAATGACTTTATTCTTTTGAAACTTCTGTGAGTGTAATGTTTACTGTTAATTTGTATTGTTTATTTCACTTTAATTTCATTATCTACTTCACTACCTTTGGCAATGTTAACATATGTTTCCCATGCCAATAAAGTCCTTGAATTGAATTGAGAGCGCAGGTGATAGTGTTCCCTCCCGCATATGCCCCCTTAGACACAGTTATGACAACATAACCAACTAAAACGGGTCACAACTCCTGCAGCTCTGTCGCTGGGTATGTACATAGTCAATGGTTTCGAGGGGACTCCTTTGGTAGGTACACCTATAGCTCATCTCTTGGCAGTAGTACTGTAGAATACTTTATCACTGACATCAACCCAGAGTCTCTTACAGCGTTCAGTCAGTCCATTGACACCCCTATCAGATCTCAGTAAAAACACAGTCTACTTGAACAGAGCAATACTCAATCATGAGCCAAAGGAACTGAATAATATTAAGAAATGCTATCGATGGAAGGAAAATAGTGTGGAAATCTACCAAAAAACTATTAATCAACAACTAATTCAATCCCTTCTGGACAATTTCTTGGACAAAATGTTTCACTGTAATAGTGAAGGTGGAAACTTGGCAGTAGAAAACCTCAACAGTGTATTTGACCTCTCCCCTTCCCTATCAAATCCAAAAAATTCAAGCAGACAACCTAAGCAAATTAACAACATTGACAAATGGTTTGATGAAGAATGCAAAAACCTAAGAAAGAAATTGATAAACCTATCCAACCAAAAACATAGAGACCCAGAACCTTAGTCTACACCTTCAATATGGCGAATCACTAAAACAATACAGACACTACGGAAAAGATGGAACAACAGCATGTCAGAAATCAGCTCAATGTAATTGAAGAATCCATAGACTCTATCCACTTCTGGGAAAATTGGAAAACACTAAACAAACAACAAAATGAAGAGTTATGGAGATGTAAATGGAGATGTATAGATAAATCACTTATCCAATCTTTTTGGCCTTATAACAAAGAACAAACAGCAAAAACATATACATTATCAAATACAAATCTTAGAATCAACTATTAAAGACTACCAGAACCCACTTGATTCTCCAATTACATTGAATGAACTACAGGACAAAATACAAACCCTCCAACCCAAAAAAGGCCTGTGGGGTTGATGGTATCCTAAATGAAATGATAAAATATACAGACCACAAATTCCAATTGGCTATACTTAAACTCTTTAACATCATCCTCAGCTCTGGCATCTTCCCCAATATTTGGAACCAAGGCCTGATCACCTCAATTCACAAAAGTGGAGACAAATTTTACCCTAATAACTACCGTGGGATATGCCTCAACAGCAACCCTCGGGAAATCCTCTGCATTATCATTAACAGCAGACGCGTACATTTCCTCAGTGAAAACAATGTACTTAGCAAATGTCAAATTGGCTTTTTACCAAATTACCGTACGACAGACCACGTGTTCACCCTGCACACCCTAATTGACAAAAAAACAAACCAAAACAAAGGCAAAGTCTTGTTATGCTTAGTTGATTTCAAAAAAGCTTTCGACTCAATTTGGCATGAGGGTCTGCTATACAAATTGATGGAAAGTGGTGTTGGGGGGGAAAAACATACGACATTATGAAATCCATGTACACAAACAACAAGTGTGCAGTTAAAATGGACAAAAAAAACACATTTCTTTCCACAGGGCCGGGGGGTGAGACAGGGATGCAGCTTCAGCCCCACCCTCATCATGTATATCAACGAATTGGCGAGGGAACTAGAGCAGTCTGCAGCACCCGGCCTCACCCTACTAGAATCTGAAGTCAAATGTCTACCATTTGCTGATGATATGGTGCTTCTGTCCCCAACCAAGGAGGGCCTACAGCAGCACCTTAGATCTTCTGCACAGATTCTGTCAGACCTGGGCCCTGACAGTAAATCTCAGTAAGACCAAAAATAATGGTGTATCAAAAAGGTCCAGTTGCCAGGACCACAAATGCAAATTCCATCAGACACTGTTAAAGCACACAAACGATACATACCTCGGCCTAAACATCAGCACCACAGGTAACTTCCACAAAGCTGTGAATGATCTGAGAGACAAGGCAAGAAGGGCCTTCTATGCCATCAAAAGGAACATAAAATTCCACATACCAATTAGGATCTGGCTAAAAATACTTGAATCAGTTATAAAACCCATTGTCCTTTAATGTTTGCAGAGCGGTGCAGCAGGTAGCCTAGTGGTTAGTGTTGGGCCAGTAACCAGCAGGTAGCCTAGTGGTTAGTGTTGGGCCAGTAACCAGCAGGTAGCCTAGTGGTTAGTGTTGGGCCAGTAACCAGCAGGTAGCCTAGTGGTTAGTGTTGGGCAAGTAACCAGCAGGTAGCCTAGTGGTTAGTGTTGGGCCAGTAACCAGCAGGTAGCCTAGTGGTTAGTGTTGGGCCAGTAACCAGCAGGTAGCCTAGTGGTTAGTGCGTTGGGCCAGTAACCAGCAGGTAGCCTAGTGGTTAGTGCTTTGGGCCAGTAACCAGCAGGTAGCCTAGTGGTTAGTGTTGGGCCAGTAACCAGCAGGTAGCCTAGTGGTTAGAGCGTTGGGCCAGTAACCAGCAGGTAGCCTAGTGGTTAGAGCGTTGGGCCAGTAACCAGCATGTAGCCTAGTGGTTAGAGCGTTGGGCCAGTAACCAGCAGGTAGCCTAGTGGTTAGAGCGTTGGGCCAGTAACCAGCAGGTAGCCTAGTGGTTAGTGCGTTGGGCCAGTAACCAGCAGGTAGCCTAGTGGTTAGTGCGTTGGGCCAGTAACCAGCAGGTAGCCTAGTGGTTAGAGCGTTGGGCCAGTAACCAGCAGGTAGCCTAGTGGTTAGAGCGTTGGGCCAGTAACCAGCAGGTAGCCTAGTGGTTAGAGCGTTGGGCCAGTAACCAGCAGGTAGCCTAGTGGTTAGTGCGTTGGGCAAGTAACCAGCAGGTAGCCTAGTGGTTAGAGCGTTGGGCCAGTAACCAGCAGGTAGCCTAGTGGTTAGAGCGTTGGGCCAGTAACCAGCAGGTAGCCTAGTGGTTAGAGCGTTGGGCCAGTAACCAGCAGGTAGCCTAGTGGTTAGAGCGTTGGGCCAGTAACCAGCAGGTAGCCTAGTGGTTAGAGCGTTGGGCCAGTAACCAGCAGGTAGCCTAGTGGTTAGAGCGTTGGGCCAGTAACCGAAAATTTGCTAGAGCAAATCCCAGAGCTGACAAGGTAAAAATCTGTGGTTCTGGCCCTGAACAAGGCAGTTAACCCACTGTTCCTAGGCCGTCATTGTAAATAAGAATGTGTTCTTAACTGATTTGCCTAGTTAAATAAAGGTTCAATAAAAAAGCATAATTAGGCTGATACCTGGTAATTATCAAAATCCAGAAAAGAGACGTTAAATTCTACAACCACCTAAAAGGAAGCGATTCCCAAACCTTCCATAACAAAGCCATTACCTACAGAGAGATGAACCTGGAGAAGAGTCCCCTAAGCAAACTGGCCCTGTTCACAAACAGACCCCACAGAGCCCCAGGACAGCAACACAATTAGACCCAACCAAATCATAAGAAAACAAAAAGATAATTACTTGACACATTGGAAAGAATTTACAAAAACAGACAGCAAACTAAAATGCTATTTGGCCCTAAACAGAGACTGACCCAAAATTAAGGAAGTATTTGACTATGTACAGACTCAGTGAGCATAGTCTTGCTATTAAGAAAGACAGACCTGGCTCTCAAGACAGGCTATGTGCACACTGCCCATAAAATGAGGTGGAAACTGAACTGCACTTCCTAACCTCCTGACAAATGTATGACCATATTAGAGAGACATATTTCCCTCAGATGACACAGATCCACAAAGAATTCGAAAAAAAATCCAATATTGATAAACTCTCATATCTACTGGGTGAAATACCACAGTGTGACATCACAGCAGCAAGATGTGTGACCTGTTTCCACAAGAAAATGGAAGTGAAGAACAAACACCATTGTAAATACAACCCATATTTATGCTTATTTATGTACTTTAACTATTTGCACATCGTTACAACACTGTATATAGACATAATATGACATGTGAAATGTTTTTATTCTTTTGGAACTTCTGTGAGTAATGTTTACGGTTCATTTTTGTTTATTTCACTTGTGTTTATCTTTTTTCACTTGCTTTGGCAATGTAAACATGTTTCCCATGCCAATACATTTAAATGAGAGAGAGAGAGCCAGATGCCACGGTCACATTCCTGCTGCCTGTCTGTCTCTCTTCCCTCTGCCCTGAACCCTCCAGGAGTAAATGCAAGGGGAAGTCGATGGCAGTGCAGTGTATGTGTGTGAATGTATGAGTGACTTCCTCTTGTAGTGTACTTTAGGCGAGGGTCATATTTACACAGGCGTGCATGGGAGTGATCACTCATGGTCTGTTTCAGATAGACCTGTTACTAACAAAAGATGGGAAGTCTTCTGGTCAATATCAAACTCGCTCTCCTTCCTCCCCCCTCTCTCTCTCTCCCTCATCTATCTCTCTCTCCTAACTTATTTAGGCTTTCACTGCAGCTGATGCTTATTTTCAGAAGTACACAGTGCACACTGGAGAGCTTTTAGGAAGAGCATTACATGGCACAGGGTAGATTGATGGGCCAGCCTGCCAGCCCCTTACTTTAGGAAGAGAGGAGCACTGAGACAGTTACAGGGATGGAAAGATGAGGATGGCTTTTTTCACAGGTAAAGGGGTGACATGTGAAGGAGATGGAGAGAGTGAACACCAGATGGAGAGAGAGAGGGAAAGAATGATCTAGAGGAAGCATGTAGTCAGAGGGGGACAACGTGTGTGAGAGAGAGAGGGAGAGAGAGAGAGAGGGATTTATGTTTTGAGACTTGTATAAGGTCAGACAGAGAGAGAGGGAGTCATTGTGGATTAAGGCTAAGAGAACATCAGATTTATGACTTATTTTATCAGACCACCCACCTAGAATCAAACACGGCCCTCTCTCTCCCCTCCTCTCTCTCGCTCGCTCGTAGAACCCCCTGTGTAGTCCCCTTCTGAGAACCCCCAGGCCTTGACTCACACACTCGGAAACCTTTCCATTTATAGACAGCGGTTGTGTTGTGGTCCGTGCCTCTCTCTGAGCCCCAGAGGAGATGCTCTGGTGGGGACCTTTAGTGTGGGAGGACAAGGGTGGAGGGACACACGCACACTTCCTCTGTTCTGTCCAGCAGGGAGGGAGAGAGGGGGGGGTGAGGAGAGAAGGCACTAGAGGGATGAGGAAAAAGTGGGGGGGGACAGAAAGGAAAGGAAGGGGATAGAGAGATGGCTAAACAGATGAGTGCAACCAACCAGTTCACCATTTCCCATCATGCCCTTGACCAGAGGGGATGTTGGGTAAAAGTTTACATAACAGTAAGACTGCACATGAGAAAGCTATTGTCATGGAAACTTTGGTACCAAAGTATTTGTTTGTTTACTGTGAATTGCTGGGTCTAAAGGTTTGGGAAAGCTGACCCCCCACTTCCACCCCTCTGTAATGTTACCATGGTTTACGGCCGGGCTTCAGTAGTGCAGTTCTCAGGAGACTAGACCATATGGGACCAAAACATCTTCTGTGTCTGTGCTTCCTGTCCTCTGGAGAGGACACACACTCCTCTATCCAAGTCACCCTCTAATAAACATTTTGGGGACATTTGTGTTCCGCTGTAAGACCGGGGCTGGGGGCCTATTTTAAGGATGGACTCATGGGGTGAGAGGGGGCCTATTTTAAGGTGGGACTGGATCTGGTATAGGGAACCTTACATAGAGGATAGAAACTGTCCAATGACAACAAAGCAGAGAGAGAGATCAGAACATATAGTGGATCTCTCTCATTATGTAGGATGCACCCTGGGTAATTACAGAGCACTTTGCTTGTGTAATGAAAGTATCTCTCTCTAGCAGAGCTGCCGTCTCACTTTCTAGCAGAGCTGCCGTCTCACTTTCTAGCAGAGCTGCCGTCTCACTCTCTAGCAGAGCTGCCGTCTCACTTTCTAGCAGAGCTGCCGTCTCACTTTCTAGCAGAGCTGCCGTCTCACTTTCTAGCAGAGCTGCCGTCTCAAGGGTTTATGAACGTGTGTTTTATTCATAGTAAAGTGTCATGCTTTAGTTCAGCTGTGGCTCAATGTCTTAACAAAGCTCAGACTCAGAGGAGTGTCTGGAGCCTAAAGGTCGTTGTCTAACAAACACAGGACCAACCACACGTCTGTCATGCATTATTACAGCAGGTGGAATGTACCCATGTCTGTGTTTAGTAACTCACACACAGTGAATGGACAGTCTCCAGTCCTCTCCTCACACACAGCGAATGGACAGTCTCCAGTCCTCTCCTCACCCACAGCGAATGGACAGTCTCCAGTCCTCTCCTCACACACAGTGAATGGACAGTCTCCAGTCCTCTCCTCACACACAGCGAATAGACAGTCTCCAGTCCTCTCCTCACCCACAGCGAATGGACAGTCTCCAGTCCTCTCCTCACCCACAGCGAATAGACAGTCTCCAGTCCTCTCCTCACCCACAAAGACATGAGTGTGTTCTACCACTGCACAGGGCATAGCTCAGAGCGTGGTCGCATTGACACACACACACACACACACACACACACAAACAAACAGGTTCTGGGCTCAACTGGTTCTGTGGGTGCTTGAGCAGCTCTGCTTTGTTCTCCACCTCCCCTCTCCAATCTCTCCTTCCCTCCATGCCTTCCCTCCATGGCTTCTGTCCGGCGGTTAGCTTCTTTCCGCTCTTGTTCCCGCTATGATTCCCTTGTCCAGGAGAAAAGCAGGAAGGCCATGTCAGAATGGCTGCTGGGCTCTTGGAGCAGGGTGAGGAGGAGAGGAGACTGGACGAAGGGCCGCGGCCCAGAGCAATCGTTCAGGTTTTATACGTGTGTGTGTGTTGCTCTCACACCCTCTCAACCTGCCATTATGTCACTCACAACTTGTGGATTACATCATCTGATGCCATGTAGTGTTTTTGTGATTGGGGCCAGGGTGTGTGATTGTGTGTTATTGTGGGTATTTGTCTGGCTGTGTAGCAGACTGATCTGTCTTAGTCAGGGTATTTGTCTGGCTGTGTAGCAGACTGATCTATGTTTGTGTGTTTGTCTGGCTGTGTATCAGACTGATCTATGTTTGTGTGTTTGTCTGGCTGTGTAGCAGACTGATCTGTCTTGGTCAGTGTGTTTGTCAGAACCTCAGTGTTTGGATTAAAAAGGAAAGCAGGACATTCTTGTCAAGCTGTGATGGTCCTGGAATAGACTGACCTAACTAACCTCAACACACACGGTGTGGAGTTCAGCCTGTGTGTGTGTGTGTGTGTGTGTGTGTGTGTGTATATTTCAGCCTGTGTGTGTGTGGGGGGGTTTCAGCCTGTGTGTGTGTGGGTTTCAGCCTTTGTGTGTAGGCCAGAAACACTGTGGGGCTGAATTAAATCATGTTTGGGAACAGAGGGGGCACCCTCAGTACGACCCCCTGCCTCTATCGAGGGGTACACAAACATACACACACACACACACACACAGAGACCCATCCCTGGTCAGACTAGCTGTCTTTGGGTGAGACAGAGTTCAGTGCGTCAGATGAGGTCTGGGGAAACATAATGATGTCATTTTCTCTCTTCTGTCGTAGTCCTTTCATGCTTTCTCTCTTCTCCCTCTCTCCCTCCCCCTATCCTCATGTGTTTCTGGTTTCTCTCTAGGCTCTCTTCTCCCTCTCTCCATGTGTTTCTGGTTTCTCTCTAGGCTCTCTTCTCCCTCTCTCCATGTGTTTCTGGTTTCTCTCCAGGCTCTCTTCTCCCTCTCTCCATGTGGTTCTGGTTTCTCTCTAGGCTCTCTTCTCCCTCTCTCCTCCTCTCTCCATGTGGTTCTGGTTTCTCTCTAGGCTCTCTTCTCCCTCTCTCCTCCTCTCTCCATGTGTTTCTGGTTTCTCTCTAGGCTTTCTTCTCCCTCTCTCCATGTGTTTCTGGTTTCTCTCTAGGCTCTCTTCTCCCTCTCTCCTCCTCCTCTCCATGTGTTTCTGGTTTCTCTCTAGGCTCTCTTCTCCCACTCTCCTCCTCTCTCCATGTGTTTCTGGTTTCTCTCTAGGCTCTCTTCTCCCTTTCTCCTCCTCTCTCCATGTGGTTCTGGTTTCTCTCTAGGCTCTTTTCTCCCTCTCTCCTCCTCTCTCCATGTGTTTCTGGTTTCTCTCTAGGCTCTCTTCTCCCTCTCTCCATGTGTTTCTGGTTTCTCTCCAGGCTCTCTTCTCCCTCTCTCCTCCTCTCTCCATGTGTTTCTGGTTTCTCTCTAGGCTCTCTTCTCTCTCTCTCCATGTGTTTCTGGTTTCTCTCCAGGCTCTCTTCTCCCTCTCGCCATGTGTTTCTGGTTTCTCTCTATGCTCTCTTCTCCCTCTCTCCATGTTGTTCTGGTTTCTCTCTAGGCTCTCTTCTCCCTCTCTCCATGTGTTTCTGGTTTCTCTCCAAGCTCTCTTCTCCCTCTCTCCTCCTCTCTCCATGTGTTTCTGGTTTCTCTCTAGGCTCTCTTCTCTCTCTCTCCATGTGTTTCTGGTTTCTCTCCAGGCTCTCTTCTCCCTCTCTCCTCCTCTCGCCATGTGTTTCTGGTTTCTCTCTATGCTCTCTTCTCCCTCTCTCCATGTGGTTCTGGTTTCTCTCTAGGCTCTCTTCTCCCTCTCTCCATGTGTTTCTGGTTTCTCTCTAGGCTCTCTTCTCCCTCTCTCCTCCTCTCTCCATGTGTGTCTGGTTTCTCTCTATGCTCTCTTCTCCCTCTCTCCATGTGGTTCTCGTTTCTCTCTAGGCTCTCTTCTCCCTCTCTCCATGTGGTTCTGGTTTCTCTCTAGGCTCTCTTCTTCCTCTCTCCATGTGTTTCTGGTTTCTCTCTAGGCTCTCTTCTCCCTCTCTCCATGTGTTTCTGGTTTCTCTCCAGGCTCTCTTCTCCCTCTCTCCTCCTCTCTCCATGTGTTTCTGGTTTCTCTCTAGGCTCTCTTCTCCCTCTCTCCATGTGTTTCTGGTTTCTCTCTAGGCTCTCTTCTCCGTCTCTCCTCCTCTCTCCATGTGTTTCTGGTTTCTCTCCAGGCTCTCTTCTCCCTCTCTCCTCCTCTCTCCATGTGTTTCTGGTTTCTCTCTATGCTCTCTTCTCCCTCTCTCCCTCTCTCCATGTGTTTCTGGTTTCTCTCTAGGCTCTCTTCTCCCTCTCTCCTCCTCTCTCCATGTGTTTCTGGTTTTTCTCCAGGCTCTCTTCTCCCTCTCTCCTCCTCTCGCCATGTGTTTCTGGTTTCTCTCTATGCTCTCTTCTCCCTCTCTCCATGTGGTTCTGGTTTCTCTCTAGGCTCTCTTCTCCCTCGCTCCATGTGTTTCTGGTTTCTCTCTAGGCTCTCTTCTCCCTCTCTCCTCCTCTCTCCATGTGTTTCTGGTTTCTCTCCAGGCTCTCTTCTCCCTCTCTCCATGTGTTTCTGGTTTCTCTCTAGGCTCTCTTCTCTCTCTCTCCATGTGTTTCTGGTTTCTCTCCAGGCTCTCTTCTCCCTCTCTCCTCCTCTCGTCATGTGTTTCTGGTTTCTCTCTATGCTCTCTTCTCCCTCTCTCCATGTTGTTCTGGTTTCTCTCTAGGCTCTCTTCTCCCTCTCTCCATGTGTTTCTGGTTTCTCTCTAGGCTCTCTTCTCCCTCTCTCCTCCTCTCTCCATGTGTTTCTGGTTTCTCTCTAGGCTCTCTTCTCCCTCTCTCCATGTGTTTCTGGTTTCTCTCTAGGCTCTCTTCTCCCTCTCTCCATGTGTTTCTGGTTTCTCTCCAGGCTCTCTTCTCCCTCTCTCCATGTGTTTCTGGTTTCTCTCCAAGCTCTCTTCTCCCTCTCTCCTCCTCTCTCCATGTGTTTCTGGTTTCTCTCTATGCTCTCTTCTCCCTCTCTCCTCCTCTCTCCATGTGTTTCTGGTTTCTCTCTAGGCTCTCTTCTCCCTCTCTCCATGTGTTTCTGGTTTCTCTCTAGGCTCTCTTCTCCCTCTCTCCTCCTCTCTCCATGTGTTTCTGGTTTCTCTCTAGGCTCTCTTCTCCCTCTCTCCATGTGTTTCTGGTTTCTCTCCAAGCTCTCTTCTCCCTCTCTCCTCCTCTCTCCATGTGTTTCTGGTTTCTCTCTAGGCTCTCTTCTCCCTCTCTCCATGTGTTTCTGGTTTCTCTCCAGGCTCTCTTCTCCCTCTCTCCTCCTCTCGCCATGTGTTTCTGGTTTCTCTCTATGCTCTCTTCTCCCTCTCTCCATGTTGTTCTGGTTTCTCTCTAGGCTCTCTTCTCCCTCTCTCCATGTGGTTCTGGTTTCTCTCTAGGCTCTCTTCTCCCTCTCTCTATGTGTTTCTGGTTTCTCTCTAGGCTCTCTTCTCCCTCTCTCCTCCTCTCTCCATGTGTTTCTGGTTTCTCTCCAGGCTCTCTTCTCCCTCTCTCCACCTCTCTCCATGTGTTTCTGGTTTCTCTCTAGGCTCTCTTCTCCCTCTCTCCATGTGTTTCTGGTTTCTCTCTAGGCTCTCTTCTCCCTCTCTCCATGTGTTTCTGGTTTCTCTCCAGGCTCTCTTCTCCCTCTCTCCTCCTCTCTCCATGTGTTTCTGGTTTCTCTCTATGCTCTCTTCTCCCTCTCTCCATGTGGTTCTGGTTTCTCTCTAGGCTCTCTTCTCCCTCTCTCCTCCTCTCTCCATGTGGTTCTGGTTTCTCTCTAGGCTCTCTTCTCCCTCTCTCCTCCTCTCTCCATGTGTTTCTGGTTTCTCTCTAGGCTCTCTTCTCCCTCTCTCCTCCTCTCCATGTGTTTCTGGTTTCTCTCTAGGCTCTCTTCTCCCTCTCTCCTCCTCTCTCCATGTGGTTCTGGTTTCTCTCTAGGCTCTCTTCTCCCTCTCTCCTCCTCTCTCCATGTGTTTCTGGTTTCTCTCTAGGCTCTCTTCTCCCTCTCTCCTCCTCTCCATGTGTTTCTGGTTTCTCTCTAGGCTCTCTTCTCCCTCTCTCCTCCTCTCTCCATGTGTTTCTGGTTTCTCTCTAGGCTCTCTTCTCCCTCTCTCCTCCTCTCCATGTGTTTCTGGTTTCTCTCTAGGCTCTCTTCTCCCTCTCTCCATGTGTTTCTGGTTTCTCTCTAGGCTTTCTTCTTCCTTTCTCCTCCTCTCTTCATGTGCTTCTGTTTTTTGCACTAAATTGATGGGGATCCAGAAGAAGCTTTGGTTAATGACTCTGGTCATAGTCCTCTGAACACACACACACTAGCCTCCTTAAATGACAGGTTTCTCTGACACACACACTCAGGTTGTTGACCTGTTGTCTCAGATCTTATTACCACACCTCTTCTTATTCTCCTTTTTATTAGTCTGTCTTGTTAGGTTGGAATCAGTGATAAGAGGAAGGAACCAGGTAACACTGACCTGAGGTCACCTAAGCCCTACACATACTGAACACCAAGAGTTCACTTTCCTCACACACACACTCTCACTCTCACACACACACACACACACACACACACACACACACGGAGGGTGTGTTGTTTCTCTGTCCTCTGGCTGTCTGTTCAGCCATTCTTCCATCAGGCTCTGTGGAACACTCACCGGCCAATCATAATAGCCATAATGATCGCCACGGTAATGATGGTGGTTAATGAGAGGATCTGAGGGCTGTCTGTCCTGCAGTGTGTTTGTGTGTGTGTGTGTGTGTGTGTCTGTGTGTGTGTGTGTGTGTTGGATGTACCACTGGATTCTTCAAGCCTATTACACAGCCCTCATCGTGCATTGACAGCTGGTGTATTGTGGTTTTGTGATGCTGAAATGGACTGCCATTACATGAGGAGTCAAGGTTTGTTGTGGAGCTTCTCTCTGGTTCAGGTTATTGGGCTCATTCATGCACTGGTTTCTTCAAAGAGTCACTTCTTGTACTCAGGACAAAAATATGTGCTTTGTTCTTAGCTACGGTTATGACTGCTATTTTCAACTCGTGATAATTCAGCTATTAATATCCATCCACATCCATGAGAGCCAATTTAGTGCAGCTGGGTTTCTCATAGAAAAGTGACTAATTTCTGAATGAGGCCTGAGTAGACAAAAACATTATGATAAATATGTCACCCCCTAAAATAGCCTAAAATAGATTAATCTGTGTTCTTACCCATGCAGTAACCTTGGAGGGAGAAACCATTTCTCCAGCTCTGGGGGAGGTTTGCTAGAATCAAGGCAGATATCATTTAGTTTTCTCTTGTTTCATTTTTTTATCTTCAGCTTCTCTCTCGTTTTCTTTCTCTCAATCTTTGCCCCCTGCCCCCATCAGTCTTCCTCCCCCTTGTTCCTTATCTTTAGTTTTCTTGTCATCCCTAATAGCAGAGTGGTCTCAGCTGTAATAACACAGCATTTAGAAAATGTATTTTTGATTAGATATGTTTCTCCCCCACAGCTATATGTGTGTGATGTGTACTGCTGTTTAAAGTGGTGCTGTGTATCTGGTGTGGGGTAGGACAAAGTTGCCCCAGGACACTGATTTGAGGTCAGTGTTGACCCACCTCTCCTAGGTGTATATAGGATTTGGGAAGGGTAAGCTGATCTTAGATCTGTGTCTAAGGGTAACTTCATCCTACTCTGTCTGTGTCCCTCCCCAATGCTTACAGTAGCAACCATAATTAGTTATTTGAGTACTCTAGTGAAAAGGTAGGGCAGGAAGTGGGTGGGAGGAATCATTAGACCGTCGCGCAGTACCTTTTTAAGTTCCTCTAATGTCCCCTCTCAGTTGTCATGGGCTGCAGGTTGACGTTGGCGGTTAGTCAGCCACCCGTGTGTGAGATGTCTTTTATAAATGGGAATCTTGCCCTGCTCTCTGGTTGGAATGTGTTGACATCAGAGGAGGGAATGTGAGGCTTTGGAATATCAGGACAATTAAACAAAACCAGACAGACTCTTCTCCTCTCCTTTTCTACTCCTCTGCTAAGTCCTCTTTCATCATTCTAGTCTCTCCTCTTAACTCCACTTTCTACCTCATCCCTCTTCTCCTCACCCCTCCTCACCCCTCCTCACTCGTTTTCCCTCCTGATCTTTGTGGCTCTCTCTACCCTCCTATCTATTTTCTCTCTCTCCCTGTTCTGTCTCCTCCCTTTCTCTGTATTTGTATCCTCCCTCCATTCCTCCCACTCAGCTCACATCTGGTCCTCATTGACAGACTGAGCAGCCTGCACCCATAAAAGACAAGGAGACTGAGCCCTACACTACACTCTCTCTGTGTTTGTGTATAGAGGGTAGACCCAAATATCCTCTCCCCCCTCAGAGGAATAATAAGACTTACCAACCCTCTTTAAATCACACACTTAGTCACACACAACCCCAGTCTAGAGCATGGTATAAATATAGCCAGCAGCTCTATGACATTACTCAGAAAAACAAGACAAGGAAAGTTATTGTGAACGTAGGTAGGTGTGTGTGAGATATATATATATATATACATACATACATACATACATACATACATACATACAGAACCTCTGTATGTAAGTATTATTATCAAGGTAGAATAGTGTCGGTCTAGACAGAACAAGAACAGACTGATATGAGGGAGAAATAAACTGAGATGTCATGATGTTCCCTTGACTTCTCAGAAGTCATTGTTGAAATATGGTGTGACGAGAGGGCGAGAGAGAGAACAGCTACAATGTATTGGTCTGTGATGGCTGTGCTCTGCTCTAGTATGTATGCACTGGAGTCACCTGATCATTCTTATCTACACACACACTCTCGGCTTCATTTTCACTTGTGTTGGTCTCTGTCTGTATGAGAGAAACAGTTCATTGTTCATAAGGGCTTGGAATTACCAGGGACCTCATGACACCATATCCCCACACTTAGGTGCAGATATGTATTGAATTACCAGGGACCTCATGATACCATATCATCACCATACTTAGGTGCCGATACTGTGATTTTTATTCCAATTTGATGTTCCAAACATATTACTGCTGCAGAGAGACGAGAGCATGAGAAAGAGTTTTGATCAGTCATGGAAATAAGTGTTGAAAACATGTTGACTCACTATCTAAAAAGAAGATTGAGAACAAGCTATAGGATGAAAAATACTGCAGTTTTGGCGGAGGTACAGCCGACTAGCGCTAGCTAACGCTACCTAGCAAAAACAAAAATATATATATATAGATTTTACAAATCAATATTTGGAGTCAAATTGTTCAAAATAATATTGCGGTATGTAACGTATAGATTCCCCCCCCCATTATTATTGTTCATACCTTCTATGACCTGCTAACCCTGACCAATCACAGGTGAGTATTTACCAGGTCTCACCTCAGCCATGCGCCCTGTTGGAATACCATTGCTCCATCCCGTCCTCTTTTCTTGGAGTAATCACTCATCTAACATGGAGGGACAGTGAGTGTTTGGGTCAGGGTGTTGGACTGTGCTCTCTGGCCAGTTAAATAGTAAGCCATCGTGGGGGGGTGCATTTAGCAGACACTCTTATCCAGAGTGACTTAGTTAGCTATCTTAATATGAATGCATTAGGCGGGACAGTAGAGTCAGAGCTGGGGGGGATTTTTTATTAATTCATTTTCAGGAAGAGGTAGTGGTTGTTTTCAGAAGATGGGCAGGGACTCTGCTGTGCTAGCTTCAGGGGGAAGCTGGTTCCACCATTGGGGTGCCAGGACAGAGAAGGGCTTGGACTGGCCTGAGGTGACAGAACAGAGTACTCAGGTTGGGGTGTAGGGTTTGAGCATAGCCTGAAGGTAGGGAGGGGCAGTTCCTCTTGCTGTTCCGTAGGTAAGCACCATGGTCTTGTAGTGGAAGCCAGTGGAGTGTGGTGACATGAGAACTTGGGAAGGTTGAAAATCAGGCGGGCTGCAGCATTCTGGATAAGTTGCAGGGGTTTACTGGCACATGCGGGGAGCCCAGCCAACAGCGAGTTGCAGTAGTCAAGACGGGTGAGGACAAGTGCCTGGGTCAAGAAGATTGTTCTGAGAATGATAAGAGACTGCACGTTCATATGTTTTTGAATGAAAAGAGGGATACAGGTCGACATCAGATGAGTCAAGTGTTGGTTTCTTGAGGGGATGCAGCCAGTGGTCAGGGATGAGAGGAATGAAAGCTCTCCGGAATTGGCCTGGAGAAGGGAGGGGATGGAGTCAAGTGGGCTGGTTGTCAGACCTCACTAGTCACAGGAGTTCATCTGGAGAGAGAGGGGAGAAAGATCAAGGTGTAGGATAGTTCTGTGTGAGTGAGACCAGTGAATGAGTAGCGGATGTTGTCAACGTTCTTTTCAAAGCGGTTGACAAAGTCGTCCGCAGAGGGAGGATTAAGAAGTTTGAGAAGAGTTTCCTAGGGTTAGAGGCAGAAGCTTGACATTTTGTGGTAGAAAGTGGCTTTAGAAGCAGATACAGAGGGTAGAGCGGAGGGAGTGAAAGGATAGGTCCTCCTGAAGTTTAGTTTTCCTTGATTTTTTGCTCAGCTGCCTGCAGTTCTATTCTGTAAGCTTGCAAGGAGTCACTCAGCCACAGGGGTGAGGATGCAGAAAGTGAGTAGGATCGAAGACGCAGAATCAGGAGACAGAAGGAAGCGATGACAGGATAAGAGAGTAGCTAACCTGGAGGGGGTTAGCAGTGAGATTAGTAGGCGAACAGACCTGGAGGGGGTTAGCAGTGAGATTAGTAGGCGAGCAGCCTCTAGTAAAGATGAGGTCAAGTGTATTGCCTGCCTTGTGAGTTGGAGGGGATTGGGAAAGGGTGGGGTCAAGAGGCAAAGAAATTAATTGAAGGAAGACATCAGGAGGTTGAAGTCGCAAAGTACGAAGAGCAGTGAGTCATAGTCAGGAAATGAGCTGATCAAGATGTCAAGTTCATTGAGCAACTCTTAAAGCACCTGGTGGGCACTAGATGACAATGTCAAGCTTGATTTGGACAAGTGACAGTGACAGAATATAATTAAAATGAGGAAATGGACAGGTGAGAGGGAGGAAAGAGAATCTCCACTTAAGAGAAATGAGTAGACCCTTGCCACCACCGTGACGACCAGATGCTCTTGGACTGAGAGAAAACGTAGAGCAGCAGTGTTCTCTGGGGTGATCCATGTCTCTGTCAGGGCCAAAAAGTCAAGTGACGGAAGTGCAGCATAGGCTGAGATGAACTCAGCGTTCTTGACCCCAGATAGGCAGTTCCAAATGGTGCCAGAGACCCAGAATTCCACATGGGTTGTGCGCACAAAATACACTAAATTAGAAGGGTTGCAGCCAAGGGTTGGGGAGCATCTGTAAAGCCAACAGGGAGAGGTGCCAACAGGTATAGAAAACACACAGAGTTGCCAAAGCTATGCAAAGAACAAAAATGAGATCTGAAAATAACTAGGTGTGAGAATGGTGTGAAGCCTTCCTCAAACAACTCGGCAGAACCGTTTTTGTTTCAGCGACAAGGGGAGACTAAAGTACTGACACTAATTGCTAATTGCCTAGCAGAGGTGGAGAGAGCACCTCCCTGTACTAATTGCTGATTGCCTGGGAGAGGTGAAACCACTCCCCTTCCAATTCAGCCACTGATTACCAAAACAAGTCACAAATTGTCCTGCCCCTTGATCCTGGTTGATGTGCCAACGACTATCTGAGAATTATGAGCAGTCAGGGGTTCACACACCAAGTAGGCTTCTGGGAAGACAGGAGGCACTTAAAGTAAATGGTCCTAGCTAGCAAAAATACAGTACTAAACCACAACAGACAAAGACAAATATTATACTTGTCACTCCTGGATATATCAGGAGTCTTCTAGCCATAGAATGAAGCACACTGAGATGGAGCCTGAGAAGCTGGTTATAGATACTCCCCTTCCAATACAGCCACTGATTACCAAAACAAGTCACAAAATGCCCTGCCCCTTGATCCTGGTTGATGTGCCAACGACTATCTGAGAATCATTGCTGTCTGTCAATTGTTTTGATAGTTATTTCAATCAAATGAAAGCATACGTTTGTTTTATTAACAGGGAATAATGAGTAGAAAGGTGAGGTCATGGGGTCAGTCTGAGCTCTAAGCTGCAGGCCAGAAAGCAATACTCTCTCCAACGATGGTGGATATATGAAGATGTCCCACTCAGGCCATGTACCATTGGAAAGGTTCACAGTTACTTTGTATTTATTTATTTAACCTTTATTTAGCTCGGTCTGGTTAAGGGGTGCTGCCAGTGCATTAGCAGCTGAGTCTGGTCTGCTTAGTTCATTGACTGTGTGAACCAGATAAGATGAGTGAGTGTGTCTCTTCCTCTTCCATCTCTGCTCTCTCTCTCTCTATCTGATCTTTGCTCTCTTTTCCCCTCTCTCTCTTCTCCTGTTCCTTCTCTCAGCTCTAACACATATGGAAAATCCTGCACACTGTTTCTCTTTCTACAGAGGTATTTTTCATTTCAGTTGACTTCTGGGGGCTTAAGGACATTCTGCCTCTGTCTGGATGGGTTTTTCATGGGGGTAGTTGTAGGGGCTGAGGGTATTGATGGGGGCAGATCCCCTTGTTACCATAGCTTTTGTGTGTGTGTGTGTGTGTGTGTGTGTGTGTGTGTGTGTGTGTGTGTGTGTTTATGCTATAAATAGAGAGAGGAATGGTACAGGCCTGGGAATTCTGTCCTCTCTGGAAAAACAAACTAGTCCCTATACCTCATTCTCTCTCTCTTTTCCCATCCCTGCAGAAGACTGAGAGACGGGTAGAGAGATAGAGAGGGCAGGCAATCTCAGTAAAACAAAAATAATGGTGTTCCAAAAAAGGTCCAGTTGCCAGGACCACAAATTCTATCTAGACACAATTGCCCAAGAGCACACAAAGACGTATACCTACCTCAGCCTAAACATCAACACCACAGGTAATTTACACAAGACTGTGAACTATCTAAGAGACAAGACAATAAGGGCCTTCTACGCCACCAAAAGGAACATACAACTCAACCTCCCAATTAGGATCTGGCTAAAAGTACTATAATAAGTTATAGAACCCATTCGGGGCATCAGGTAGCCTAGTGGTTAGAGCGTTGGGCCAGTAACTGTAAGGTTGCTAGATTGAATCCCCGAGCTGACAAGGTAAAAATTTGTCCTTCTGCTCCTGAACAAGGCAGTTAACCCACTGTTCCTAGGCCGTCATTGTAAATAAGAATTTGTTTTTTTGCCTAGTAAAATAAAAATAATAAAAAACCTCTGGTTGTGAGGTCTGGGGTCCACTCACCAACCCAAAATTGAGACTCAGCATGCAGAATTCTGCAAAAATATACTTTGTGTACAACGCAAAACCACAAACAATGCAGGCAGAGCAAAACCCAGAACAGCCCTCAGAACAGCCCCCAGAACAGCCCTCAGAACAGCCCCCAGATCAGCCCTCAGAACAGCCCCCAGAACAGCCCTCAGAACAGCCCCCAGAACATCCCTCAGAACAGCCCTCAGATCAGCCCTCAGGACAGCCCCCAGAAAAGCCCCCAGAACAGCCCCCAGAACAGCCTCAATGCGTCGGGGCGTGGACTCTACAAGGTGTCGAAAGCGTTCCATAGGGATGCTGGTCCATGTTGACTTCAATGCATCCTACAGTTGTCAAGTTGACTGGATGTCCTTTGGGTGTTGGAACATTCTTCATACACACAGGAAACTGTTGATTGTGAAAACCCCAGCAGCTTTGCAGTTCCTGACACACTCAAACCGGGGTGCCTGGCACCTACTACCATACCCTGTACAAAGGCACTTAAACCCCTTCATCTACGCTGATTTGAAGTGGATTTAACAAGTGATCATAGCTTTCACCTGGACTCACCTGATCAGTCTGTCATGGAAAGAGCAGGTGTTCTTAATGTTTTGTCCACTCCGTGTAGGTATAGCATATCATTCATACGCTACCATGCCAGGGAGGAAAAGAAGGAACAAAAGTGGAGAGAGGAAAACGCAATAGCACACTCTTGCCTGCTGCAGGGTTAATGATGTACCGTAAAACTTCAATTAAACACAGTCTCAAATAGCCGCCGTTTCCATAACGACCTCTATTCACTGTGGCCTGAGGGGCATTCACCACCCTGGTCACTGTCAATCACACATACACACACACACACGTCAGTTACTGGTTGTGTTAATGGTATGTGTCTGAGTCAGGGCAAAGAGGACACTGGGGTGTGTGTGTGATTTCAATAGAGACAGGGTGTTGATGTATGTTCTCTAGGACTACAAATCAACTGTGTTTATGAGATCAGGCTACATACCTATGGGGTAAAAACATCTCTCTGTGTCTCTTTCTGTCTCTGTGTCTCTCTCTCTCTCTCTGTCTCTCACTCTCTCTCTCTCTCTCTCTCTGTCTCTGTCTCTCTCTCTCTCTCTCTGTGTCTCTCCCTCTCTGTGTCTCTCTCTCTCTGTCTCTCTCTCTCACACACAGTGAGAGAGGTAGAGAGAGAGAGTTGTAGGTAATGGGAAAAAGTATTCAAACTTAAAGTCGTCATGTCTCAATGTGGTCCAACCTTTCTGATGGTTGACAGTGCTTCTCTCAATGTGTTCACCTTTCAGATGGTTCAGTGCTTCTCTGGTCTCAATGTGGTTCAACCTTTCAGATGGTTGACAGTGTTCCTTAGTGGTGATGTAGACCAGAAAGGTGGACTGGTTGGTCCTTAGTGGTGATGTAGACCAGAAAGGTAGACTGGTTGGTCCTTAGTGGTGATGTAGACCAGAAAGGTGGACTGGTTGGTCCTTAGTGGTGATGTAGACCAGAAAGGTGGACTGGTTGGTCCTTAGTGGTGATGTAGACCAGAAAGGTGGACTGGTTGGTCCTTAGTGGTGATGTAGACCAGAAAGGTGGACTGGTTGGTCCTTAGTGGTGATGTAGACCAGAAAGGTGGACTGGTTGGTCCTTAGTGGTGATGTAGACCAGAAAGGTGGACTGGTTGGTCCTTAGTGGTGATGTAGACCAGAAAGGTAGACTGGTTGGTCCTTAGTGGTGATGTAGACCAGAAAGGTAGACTGGTTGGTCCTTAGTGGTGATGTAGACCAGAAAGGTAGACTGGTTGGTCCTTAGTGGTGATGTAGACCAGAAAGGTAGACTGGTTGGTCCTTAGTGGTGATGTAGACCAGAAAGGTGGACTGGTTGGTCCTTAGTGGTGATGTAGACCAGAAAGGTGGACTGGTTGGTCCTTAGTGGTGATGTAGACCAGAAAGGTGGACTGGTTGGTCCTTAGTGGTGATGTAGACCAGAAAGGTGGACTGGTTGGTCTTTAGTGGTGATGTAGACCAGAAAGGTGGACTGGTTGGTCTTTAGTGGTGATGTAGACCAGAAAGGTAGACTGGTTGGTCCTTAGTGGACATCCAGCCAACTTTACACGACTGTGGGAAGCTTTGGAGTCAACATGGACCAGCATCCGAAGGACATCCAGTCAACTTTACACGACTGTGGGAAGCTTTGGAGTCAACATGGACCAGCCCCCGAAGGACATCCAGCCAACTTTACACAACTGTGGGAAGCTTTGGGGTCAACATGGACCAGCATCCGAATTGTTGGTTAAATTGTGTCTGACACACACACAGTCTTTCTCTCACTGCAGTGAAGTTTTGGCCCTGTTCAGTCATAGTTTGACTGAATTCCATTAAGTTGTTTCTGTGGCAACCGGTGTCCCATAGCAACCAACTGCCCAATGACATGACTGTAACAAGTGGCTGTGGAATTCTGGGAGGAGTGAGAGAACCTTCATTCTCTCTCTCTCTCTGGGTTTTTAATAACAGTGAACCAGTGGTTGTTTGGGAGGGAGCCGAACTAATACAGTAACTCCTCTGTTCTCCCTGTGTACCTCTATCCCTCTTTCCTCTTCTTGTGCTCTCTCTCTCTCTTTGCTTCGACCACTCCTCCCCTCCCATCTATCTCTCTCTCTTTGCTTCGACCACTCCTCCCCTCCCATCTATCTCTATCTCTTTGCTTCGACCACTCCTCCCCTCCCATCTATCTCTCTCTCTTTGCTTTGACCACTCCTCCCCTCCCATCTATCTCTATCTCTTTGCTTCGACCACTCCTCCCCTCCCATCTATCACTCTCTCTTTGCTTTGACCACTCCTCCCCTCCCATCTATCTCTCTCTCTTGCTTCACCCTCCTCCCCTCCCATCTATCTCTCTCTCTTTGCTTCACCACTCCTCCCTCCCATCTATCTCTCTCTCTTTGCTTCGACCACTCCTCCCTCCCATCTATCACTCTCTCTTTGCTTCACCACTCCTCCCTCCCATCTATCTCTATCTCTTTGCTTGACCACTCCTCCCCTCCCATCTATCACTCTCTCTTTGCTTGACCACTCCTCCCCTCCCATCTATCTCTCTCTCTTTGCTTCGACCACTCCTCCCCTCCCATCTATCTCTATCTCTTTGCTTCGACCACTCCTCCCCTCCCATCTATCACTCTCTCTTTGCTTCGACCACTCCTCCCCTCCCATCTATCACTCTCTCTTTGCTTCGACCACTCCTCCCCTCCCATCTATCTCTCTCTCTTTGCTTCGACCACTCCTCCCCTCCCATCTATCACTCTCTCTTTGCTTCGACCACTCCTCCCCTCCCATCTATCACTCTCTCTTTGCTTCGACCACTCCTCCCCTCCCATCTATCACTCTCTTTGCTTCGACCACTCCTCCCCTCCCATCTATCACTCTCTCTTTGCTTCGACCACTCCTCCCCTCCCATCTATCACTCTCTCTTTCTCTCATCTGCTCTTTTTCCCATCTAAATCACTAAACATATTTTATGGTTGTTGTGTGTGTGTCCAGGTGTGTGTTTACTCCTGGATGCTCTATGGACCAGAAAGATTGAGGGAGATAATCCAGGTGCCTCCTCACCCCTGTGTTTTCTATTCCCCTCCCTGATGCTGTCTCCCCACATCACCTGGCGCCTCTCTTCCAAAACCACTTTCATCCCTTCTTTCTTTTCTTCTTTCCAGTTGATCTGGAATTCAGTCTTTATATGGTCTGCTATTGTTCTGTACCGTTATGTCACTGCATGATTGTGTGTGTGTGTGTGTGTGTGTGTGTGTGTGTGTGTGTGTGTGTGTGTGTGTGTTGGTGTGTGGTGTGTATCACTGATGTTATTCTCTAACTCTTGTTATTCTCGGCTCAGCATTCTGGGAGGAGTGAATGACTAGATATCACAGTAAATCAAAGGGGTTTGGTACCCCATTGGACAGCTGATATTTAACCTAGTTTTATTTGCATTGCTTTCTCTAGTTTAATCTATCCTCAGCCCATAGTTATTTTTCGAGATTCACTGGTGACTACCAGTTTCTGAAGTATTCACACACCACTGCCACATCTCCCTCCATGTATCCCCACCACTGCCACATCTCCCTCCATGTATCCCAGTCATCATGGTGCTCCAGCCCCTGGGAATGCTGTCTCTTTGGTTCCTATTTATGAGCTAAGACCCCCCCGCACTCTCTCTCTCTCTTCTTAGTCTGTCCCTCTCCATCTCTTTCTCGTTCTCTTTTTGTCTCCGGCTCGCTGCCTCTCTCTCTCTCTCTCTCTCTCTCTCTCTCTCTCTCTCTCTCTCATCCCTGTTTGATTCGGTAGGCTTTACAGTAGTCTCAAGTTGAGAAAGTTTGTTTTAGTTTAATTTTCATTTATTCATTATATGATCATTCCATCATAGGCACCTGTCATAAATGATCATATTAGCTGGCAGATTCTGACCAAGCAAAACTGTGCAGAAGTTTCCTGGTTGTCATTGGAACAGAGCCCTGCAGGCGTTCCGGAATGTTGGAATGTGGGCGTGTCCTCAGGACCCATAGCTGGCACACAGGAGCTGTCAAACACTCCTCAGCATCACCAGCAGCATTAAACACGTATCTATCAGGGTTCTACTGTTCTAGACTCCGATCTATCAGGGTTCTACTGTTCCACTCAGATCTATCAGGGTTATTCTGTTCTAGACTCAGATCCATCAGGGTTCTACGGTTCTAGACTCAGATCCATCAGGGTTCTACTGTTCTAGACTCAGATATATCAGGGTTCTACTGTTCTAGACTCAGATCCATTAGTAGACTCAGATCTATCAGAGTTATACTGTTCTAAACTAAGATATATCAGGGTTCTACTGTTCTAGACTCAGATATATCAGGGTTCTACTGTTCTAGACTCAGATCCATTAGTAGCCTCAGATCTATCAGAGTTCTACTGTTCTAAACTCAGATCCATCAGGGTTCTACTGTTCGCGACTCAGATATATCAGGGTTCTACTGTTCTAGACTCAGATCTATCAGGGTTATACTGTTCTAGACTCAGATCTATCAAGGTTCTACTGTTCTAGACTCAGATCCAATAGTAGACTCAGATCCATCAGGGTTCTACGGTTCTAGACTCAGATCCATCAGGGTTCTACTGTTCTAGACTCAGATATATCAGGGTTCTACTGTTCTAGACTCAGATCCATTAGTAGACTCAGATCTATTAGTAGACTCAGATCTATCAGAGTTCTACTGTTCTAAACTCAGATCCATCAGGGTTCTACTGTTCTAGACTCAGATATATCAGGATTCTACTGTTCTAGACTCAGATCCATTAGTAGACTCGGCTCTATCCGAGTTCTACTGTTCTAAACTCAGATATATCAGGGTTATACTGTTCTAGACTAAGATATATCAGGGTTATACTGTTCTAGACTCATATGTCAGGGTTCTACTGTTCTAGACTCAGATATATCAGGGTTCTACTGTTCTAGACTCAGATCCATTAGTAGACTCAGCTCTATCAGAGTTCTACTGTTCTAAACTCAGATCTATCAGGGTTATACTGTTCTAGACTAAGATATATCAGGGTTCTACTGTTCTAGAGTCAGATCTATCAGGGTTATACTGTTCTAGACTCAGATATATCAGGGTTCTACTGTTCTAGACTCAGATCTATCAGGGTTATACTGTTCTAGACTCAGATATATCAGGGTTCTTACTGATCTAGACTCAGATCCATTAGTAGACTCAGATCTATCAGGGTTCTACTGTTCTAAACTCAAATCTATCAGGGTTCTACTTAGGGCTGGGCGGTATACCATATTTTACTATATACCGGTATTTACCGGTTTGGGTTTTACCTTTACCTTCTATAGCGGTATTTTAATGTTTGGTTTGTTAAATGTGATACGCTGTGTGTAACGTGCATTTATATAGTTTACTCCGCTGCTTGAGTCATCCCTCTCTCTCTCTCTCTCTCTCTCTCTCTCTCTCTCTCTCTCTCTCCACGCAGCTTTCCACACAGACCTAGTCCCACCCCCTGTCACTCAAGGAGCGCATTTGTTGTTGCTTGACCACGAGACTTTCGTTCAGTCTGCATGGTCAACACTGTATCCACTATTATTTATATTCTAACTATAGAATTATAATAAACATTCTATTTCCATGATTCCAAAAGTTCACCCAAGTGTTTTGCTCTAAATCGTAATTGCAACATTTGGTTAAAATAAGGCCTAGTATTTTGTCTATATCTTGGCAGTGTGGAAATGACCTCAAATGAGTGCAGGAAATGCAGAAATTGATGGAAATGCAGGAAATTATTTTAGATTGAAGTTGAATTGAACAGTATAAAACAATCTGAATGGAGAAAATAATTTAGAATATATGTGTTGCAACCCTAGGGTCACGCACTACTCATAAAGCAATTTTAGA
The DNA here is from genome assembly GCA_030435695.1 of Brachymystax lenok tsinlingensis. NCBI lineage: Eukaryota > Metazoa > Chordata > Actinopteri > Salmoniformes > Salmonidae > Brachymystax > Brachymystax lenok. Next base: position 35,114,472 of record CM059794.1, on the reverse strand, counting down.
ACTCTTATAAATCAAAAACATAAAATACTGTCATACCCTCAAAAATGGATATTTTGGCCATATCGCCCAGCCCTAGTTCTACTGTTCTAGACTCAGATCTGTTACAACTCTGGTCAGAGGGGTTAGGCCTGGGGGATGCAGGGAGAAAATAGAGAGGGAGAGAAAGAGCTGGTGAGAGGGAGGAATGCTACAGTAGGCTTTGTTGTGGCTTAAGTAAAGCTGTGCAGTCAATGCAAGCAATTAGTCAGCCTTCCAGATTGGCATGCTTATAATACAGTAGCTAAGTTCTTTAACTCCCACTGCAGCTCTAGTGGATAACAAAACATTAGGAACACCTTCCTTATATTGAGTTGCCCTCAGATTAGCCCTCAGATTAGCCCTCAGATCAGCACCCAGAACAGCCCTCAGATCAGTCCTCAGAACAGCCCTCAGAACAGCCCCCCAGAACAGCCCTCAGAACAGCCCTCAGAACAGCCCTCAGAACAGCCCTCAGATCAGCCCTCAGATCAGCCCTCAGAACAGCCCTCAGATCAGCCTCAATTCGCCGGGCATGGACTCTACAAGGTGTTGAAAGCGTTCCACAGGGATGCTGGCCCATGTTGACTCCAATGCTTCCCACAGTTGTATCAAGTTGGCTTAACTTGACAGGAAACTGTTGAAAGTGGAAAAACCTAGCAGCGTTGCAGTTCTTGACACATTCAAACCAGTGCGCCTGGAACCTACTACCATACCCCCGTACAAAGGCACTTCAATATTTTGTCTTACCCATTCAACCTCTGAATGGTACACATACACAATCGGTCTCAATTGTCTCAAGGCTTAAAAATTATTATTTAACCTGTCTCCTCCCCTTCATCTACACTGATTTGAAGTGGATTTAACAAATGACATCAATAAGGGATCATGGCTTTCACCTGGATTCACCTGGTCAGTCTCTGTCATGGAAAGAACATCCAGTGTATAAAGCCTAGAAGGATGGATACCAGGAAATAAAAGGTGTAATTTCTCTGACAGATTGGGACTCTTAGGCCTTCAGAGAGCGAAGGAGAAGATGGCGTCAGAGGAAGAGAAGCACCCGCTTCATTCCCTCCACTTTGCCTGTTATTGGTACATTTCCTAAAACTAGAGAGGAATAAGTCCAGGACTGAAGAGGAGTGTGGGGGTGGGGGGAAAGAGATGGGAGGAATTTCCGGAGTGGCGCAGGGGTTAAGTTAACAGAGAGATTGGGCTTTATAGCTGATGGGTATCTTTGCAGCCCACTGCATTGTGGGATAGGCCTTTGGGGTAGGGGAAGTTGCTCCTAGACACTGAACTTGCGGCGGTGTTCCTGCTAATAGGTAGGGTTAGACTCGTGGAGGGTAAACTGATGTAATACAGTCTACAATCCGATCCATCTGTAGTAAGTACATCTATTTCCATTCATTGGTTAGGCTGGGGGGGTGTAATACAGTCTACAATCCGATCCATCTGTAGTAAGTACATCTATTTCCAGTCATTGATTAGGCTGGGGGGGTGTAATACAGTCTACAATCTGATCCATCTGTAGTAAGTACATCTATTTCCATTCATTGATTAGGCTGGGGGGGTGTAATACAGTCTACAATCCGATCCATCTGTAGTAAGTACATCTATTTCCATTCATTGATTAGGCTGGGGGGGTGTAATACAGTCTACAATCCGATCCATCTGTAGTAAGTACATCCTATTTCCATTCATTGATTAGGCTGGGGGGGTGTAATACAGTCTACAATCTGATCCATCTGTAGTAAGTACATCTATTTCCATTCATTGGTTAGGCTGGGGGGGTGTAATACAGTCTACAATCTGATCCATCTGTAGTAAGTACATCTATTTCCATTCATTGATTAGGCTGGGGGGGTGTAATACAGTCTACAATCTGATCCATCTGTAGTAAGTACATCTATTTCCATTCATTGATTAGGCTGGGGGGGTGTAATACAGTCTACAATCCGATCCATCTGTAGTAAGTACATCTATTTCCATTCATTGATTAGGCTGGGGGGGTGTAATACAGTCTACAATCCGATCCATCTGTAGTAAGTACATCTATTTCCATTCATTGATTAGGCTGGGGGGGTGTAATACAGTCTACATTCCGATCCATCTGTAGTAAGTACATCTATTTCCATTCATTGGTTAGGCTGGGGGGGTGTAATACAGTCTACAATCCGATCCATCTGTAGTAAGTACATCTATTTCCATTCATTGATTAGGCTGTCATCTTATCATTGCGTTCTGATGTTGGTGTTCCTAGCAAGGCCCCCTCCATACAGTCTTGCTCAAGCAGCACTTTTCTCCCATCCAGCTCTCCTGTCAGCGACAAAGAGTCCTTTCACTGCAGTCGACAGGCACACACACACACACACACACACACACACACACACACACACACACACACACACACACACACACACACACACACGCTTCCCCAGAAGGGTGTATCTAGAGAGTGGAGGGTTCTAGTTACCTGTTCTTTCTACAATAGCCCTTAAGAGCGCATTCTCCATAATCAGGGACTCGTTAAGAGTGTGTCTTGTCATTTCAGACCCCTTCCAATTATGATGTCATACCCCTCCCCATTTTGAAGTCTGACTCCTTTAAAGTGATGTCAGACCCTCTCATTGTGATCAGAGCCTCCCCCCTTATAGTGATGTCAGACCAAATGGCATTTTCATGTCAGACATGATGTCATTGGAATGATCAGTTCTTCCATTGTGATGTCACACTTAGCATACATAGGGCAGCGCACAATTGGCCCAGCGTCGTCCGGGTCTGGCCGATGTAGGCCGTCATTGTAAATTAGAATTTGATCTTAACTGATTTTTGGAACCATGATAACCAGCATGTTGTTGAAATTTGTATGCAGAAAATGAGTGGCATGTCATTCCGGGACCACAACCCGTAGGAGCCCTGTTGGGATAAGCTGGTAGCATAGCTAGCCATGTGTTAGCGCCTTCGGAAAGTATTCAGATCCCTTGACTTTTTGCAATTCTAAAATGTATTAAATACATTTTGTTCAACCTACACACAATACCCCATAATGACAAAACAGAAACAGGTTTTTAGAAATGATTGCTAATTTATTAAAAAGAAAAAACTGAAATCACATTTAAAAACCTGTTTTCGCTTAGTCGTTATGGAGTAGTGTGTGTAGATTGCTGAGGATTTTTTATTGAATCAATTTTAGAATAAGGCTGTAATGTAACAACATGTGGAAAAAGTCGATGGGTCTGAATACTTTCTGAATGCACTGTAGACATCGGTGGTGATTCTTGAAGTCGTTTTTAACTGTAATGCAGTTGATTGGTGACGATGACATGAACATGTGTTGGGGTTAACGTCTATCTGGATCTACCCCCCACGGGGGAACGTGTGCATGGCATTTCCATGACGTTGCCATTGTTTTGGTCAAACTCTTACCTGAGCTGTTGTGATTGAGTCCCTGATTGTGAAGTCAGACCCCTAGCCAGGCAGCTGGCTCTGGGTTCTAGCTCAGTCTCTCTCGCTCTAACATATGGTAACATTGCCAAAGCAAGTGAACGAGATAATAAACAAAAGTGAAATAAACAGTAAAAATGTACAGTATACATTACTCACAAAAAGGTACACTCTCTCTCTGTGTCTCTTTCTCTCGCCCCCTGGTGTGGAGTCTGTGTTCTGCATGTAGGCAGGGTATTATTTGTTTCTAGCAGTTTGTCTGATGTTGGAAACCAGCAGTCTTATGGTGATCTCATCGTTAGCGAGCCCACTAGACCATCTCTCATCCATGGTGTGTGTCTCTGTGTGTGTCGGACTCACCCTGTGGGACCCTTTGTCCAGGCCATAAAACACCAACCCTTCCCCTGAATTCACATAACTGCTGTGTCATTTGGGACTCATTTTGAGATCTCTCTCTCCCTACCTGTCTTTGTCCTTTTACAACTACAAAAAGGTCTGGTGTGTGTGTGTGTGTGTGTGTGTGTGTGTGTGTGTGTGTGTGTGTGTGTGTGTGTGTGAGAGAGAGGCAGTAGAGATTGTTACTGATTTATAATGAGTTAATGAGTATGAATGGCATATGCCGTCCCTTCTTGAACAGTGTGTGTGCGGTCTCTCCCTCTCTCTTGTTTGCCTCATTGTGACCCCCCACGGCGCTTTACAGCTGGGAACCTTCTTTTTCCTGGAACATCTCTCATGAGCCTGTCAGTTATTATTGACATGGGGAAGACATAGAGCGTGGCACCATAGCACTCCCAGTCCCACACAAACCTGGCACACATGCCCAAACTTGGCACACACACCTGGCACACACGCCCACACACACCTGGTACCAGCTGACAATTTGCTCACAAAACATACTGTCTCTGTTATCGTACTGTCTATGTTCCCATCTCTCTGTTATCATACTGTCTATGTCCCTGTCTCTCTGTTATCATACTGTCTCTGTCCCCGTCTCTCTGTTATCATACTGTCTATGTTCCCGTCTCTCTGTTATCGTACTGTCTCTGTCCCCGTCTCTCTGTTATCATACTGTCTATGTCCCTGTCTCTCTGTTATCATACTGTCTATGTCCCTGTCTCTCTGTTATCATACTGTCTATGTTCCCATCTCTCTGTTATCATTACTGTCTCTGTCCCCGTCTCTCTGTTATCATACTGTCTATGTCCCCGTCTCTCTGTTATCATACTGTCTATGTCCCTGTCTCTCTGTTATCATACTGTCTATGTCCCTGTCTCTCTGTTATCATACTGTCTATGTCCCTGTCTCTCTGTTATCATACTGTCTATGTTCCCATCTCTCTGTTATCATACTGTCTATGTCCCTGTCTCTCTGTTATCATACTGTCTATGTCCCTGTCTCTCTGTTATCATACTGTCTATGTTCCCATCTCTCTGTTATCATACTGTCTATGTCCCTGTCTCTCTGTTATCATACTGTCTATGTTCCCATCTCTCTGTTATCGTACTGTCTCTGTCCCCGTCTCTCTGTTATCATACTGTCTATGTCCCCGTCTCTCTGTTATCATACTGTCTATGTCCCTGTCTCTCTGTTATCATACTGTCTATGTCCCTGTCTCTCTGTTATCATACTGTCTATGTCCCTGTCTCTCTGTTATCATACTGTCTATGTTCCCATCTCTCTGTTATCATACTGTCTATGTCCCTGTCTCTCTGTTATCATACTGTCTATGTCCCTGTCTCTCTGTTATCATACTGTCTATGTTCCCATCTCTCTGTTATCATACTGTCTATGTCCCTGTCTCTCTGTTATCATACTGTCTCTGTCCCCGTCTCTCTGTTATCATACTGTCTATGTTCCCGTCTCTCTGTTATCGTACTGTCTCTGTCCCCGTCTCTCTGTTATCATACTGTCTATGTCCCTGTCTCTCTGTTATCATACTGTCTATGTCCCTGTCTCTCTGTTATCATACTGTCTATGTTCCCATCTCTCTGTTATCGTACTGTCTCTGTCCCCGTCTCTCTGTTATCATACTGTCTCTGTCTCTCTGTTATCGTACTGTCCCTGTCCCTGTCTCTCTGTTATCATACTGTCTCTGTCTCTTTGTTATCGTACTGTCTCTGTCCGCGTCTCTCTGTTATCATACTGTCTCTGTCTCTCTGTTATCATACTGTCCCTGTCCCCGTCTCTCTGTTATCGTACTGTCTATGTTCCCGTCTCTCTGTTATCGTACTGTCTCTGTCCCCGTCTCTCTGTTATCATACTGTCTCTGTTCCCGTCTCTCTGTTATCGTACTGTCTATGTTCCCGTCTCTCTGTTATCATACTGTCTCTGTCCCCGTCTCTCTGTTATCATACTGTCTCTGTCCCCGTCTCTCTGTTATCATACTGTCTATGTTCCCGTCTCTCTGTTATCATACTGTCTCTGTCCCCGTCTCTCAGTTATCATACTGTCTCTGTCCCCGTCTCTCTGTTATCATACTGTCTCTGTCCCCGTCTCTCAGTTATCGTACTGTCTCTGTCCCCGTCTCTCAGTTATCGTACTGTCTCTGTCCCCGTCTCTCTGTTATCGTACTGTCTCTGTCCCCGTCTCTCTGTTATCATACTGTCTATGTCCCTGTCTCTCTGTTATCATACTGTCTATGTTCCCATCTCTCTGTTATCGTACTGTCTCTGTCCCCGTCTCTCTGTTATCATACTGTCCCTGTCCCCGTCTCTCTGTTATCGTACTGTCTATGTTCCCATCTCTCTGTTATCATACTGTCTCTGTCCCTGTCTCTCTGTTATCATTCTGTCTCTCTGTTATCGTACTGTCTCTGTCCCCGTCTCTCTGTTATCATACTGTCTATGTCCCCGTCTCTCTGTTATCGTACTGTCTCTGTCCCCATCTCTCAGTTATCATACTGTCTCTGTCCCTGTCTCTCTGTTATTGTACTGTCTCTGTCTCTCAGTTATCATACTGTCTCTGTCCCCGTCTCTCTGTTATCGTACTGTCTATGTTCCCATCTCTCTGTTATCATACTGTCTCTGTCCCTGTCTCTCTGTTATCATTCTGTCTCTCTGTTATCATACTGTCTCTGTCCCCGTCTCTCTGTTATCATACTGTCTATGTCCCCGTCTCTCTGTTATCGTACTGTCTCTGTCCCCATCTCTCTGTTATCATACTGTCTATGTTCCCGTCTCTCTGTTATCATACTGTCTCTGTCCCCGTCTCTCAGTTATCATACTGTCTCTGTCCCCGTCTCTCTGTTATCATACTGTCTCTGTCCCCGTCTCTCAGTTATCATACTGTCTCTGTCCCCGTCTCTCTGTTATCGTACTGTCTCTGTCTCTCTGTTATCATACTGTCTCTGTCCCCGTCTCTCTGTTATCGTACTGTCTCTGTCCCCGTCTCTCTGTTATCATACTGTCTCTGTCTCTCTGTTATCATACTGTCTCTGTCCCCGTCTCTCTGTTATCATACTGTCTCTGTCCCCGTCTCTCTGTTATCGTACTGTCTCTGAACACGCCTCCCGTTGTGTGTGTATAGACCCTGACTACTGAGACCTAGCCTCAGAACAACAATTAAAACTTTCAAACACGCATATGTTCATAAGTGAGATCCACACGCCTGTGGATTTGTCTAGCAGTCCTCCGCACGGCTAGAGTATGTTTCAGATGCAACAGTGAGAGATCACACACAGCAGCCACAGGTGTTCAGTTGCTGCTCGGGAGATGTGTAACATGTAGCCTACATTTTAAAGGTTAGCATAGTTACAGCAGCTTCAGGTTGGTCACCAAAATCCCCCACCTGGGAACCAGACCCAATACGAAGCAGTGGTCTGGCTCTAATCTCGGTTAACCTAGAACTATTTGGACCTAGTCTGTTTTATGACAGAAAGCTTTCCAATCCTTCTGTCTCTAACTACTAGCAGAGCGTAGGCCGAGTAAGAGGGAAGGCCTTCAACTAAGCATGACACATCAGGCACGCACACACACATATCTTAACAGGGTGGGGACGAAACGTGAGGTCTGACCACTGCACACCAGTAACCGCTTTAAGCCTACTTGTAATTAGCCCAGTTTGAGAGAGTGTGTGTGTGTGTGTCTCTGTGTCTAGTGTGTGTGTGTGTGTGTGTGTGTGTGTGTGTGTGTGTGTGTTTAAATGTTTAAACCATTAGATCCCAAGGTGAGTTATTTTATTTGGTTGTATTTAAGCCAACAGCTTTTGTGTGGTTGAAGGTTTATTGCCGTTTTACTGCTATGTTCTCTCAACCTCACGCTAATAGGGATCCATAACACTAATAGACATAATGTATTTTACATGGGCAATGTACACATAACAGACAAATGAAAGGAAACACTTGATTAAAGGAGTGGAAACTGAAGCAGGTGCTTCCAGTGGTTGAATTAACATCTCATCATGCTTCAGGTCATGTATTAACCATTATTGGGGGGTTTCAAAGGACCATATGGGGCTTAAAGTGTGTGTGTGTGTGTGTGTGAGAGAGAGAGAGAGAGAGAGAGAGAGAGAGAGAGAGAGAGAGAGAGAGAGAGAGAGAGAGAGAGAGAGAGAGAGAGAGAGAGAGAGAGAGAGAGAGAGAGAGAGAGAGAGAGAGAGAGAGAGAGAGAGAGAGAGAGAGAGAGAGAGAGAGAGAGAGAGAGACCAGATCTCAACCCAATTGAACTCTTATGGGAGATTCTAGATTAGCGTCCGAGACAGCGTTTTCCACCATCAGCAACAAAATATCCAAATTAGGATAGTTCTCATGGAAGAATGGTGTCGTGTCTCTCCAAAAGAGTTCTAGACACTTGTAGAATTTATACCAAGGCACATTGACGCCCTATTAACACATTTTATGTTGGTGTTTCCGTTATTTTGGCAGTTACCTGTAGATTTGTATTTTAACTCGGACAAGACCTACCCTGGATGCCAGTGTGCTTCTGCTTTGTTGTTATGGCCAACCCAACCATCCATGGCTGGAGCTGCAGAATGGCACACTGACATCCATGCTAGGGTTGAGCAGGGATAGAGCATCCTAACTGATAGTTCCCATTGTTCCAGATGTTTCGTAACTGACCCAGTTCAGAGGGAGAAAGGGATTGAATGGGATACACAGTTTTCATTTTGTGATCAAACACGTACAGTAGCTTTGGTTGAACGTACAGGTAATATTTTCTGGTTGTCATTAATTGTATACCACCCTGCATCCCACTGCTGGCTTGCTTCTGAAGCTAAGCAGGGTTGGTCCTGGTCAGTCCCTGGATAGGAGACCAGATACTGCTGGAAGTGGTGTTGGAGGGCCAGTAGGAGGCACTCTTTCCTCAGATCTAAAAAAATATCCCAATGCCCCAGGGCAGTGATTGGGGACATTGCCCTGTGTAGGGTGCCGTCTTTCGGATGGGACGTTAAACGGGTGTCCTGACTCTCTGAGGTCATTAAAGATCCCATGGCACTTATTGTAAGAGTAGGGGTGTTAACCCCGGTGTCCTGGCTAAATTCCCAACCTGTCCCTCATACCATCATGGTCACCTAATCATCCCCAGCTTACAATTGTCTCATTCATCCCCCTCCTCTCCCCTGTAACTATTCCCCAGGTTGTTGCTGTAAATGAGAACGTGTTCTCAGTCAACTTACCTGTTAAAATAACGGATAAATAAAATAAATTGGACTTGCAACAGAAAACGTCCCACTTTAAATCTTGTAAGAATTATGTTGCACAGATTATTTGGAACGCTACTCCTCTTACACCATTTAATCTAGAAACACCATTCAAACTTGCAAATCTTCTACCAGTCAAAAGTGACAGCTGTTAGTAACTGCATCAACTACTTTTCATCTCAACTTTTACAAACAACTGAAATTTCAACCACTTTCCCAACAACTTAGACTAAACCTTAAAGCCTATGAAAACTTAGTCTACTTCTCTGCTTTTCAGAACACTTCTTGCACTACCACAAAAATACTTTTAAAGAGCTAAAGATAATCTCACAATTTTACTTCCTATAAAATTACCATCTTGTTTTGGGTATGGAAGTGTACAGTACGGCTGCGCGATATGTACAGTACCAGTCAAACGTTTGGACACACCTACTCATTCAAGGGTTTTTCTTTATTTTTCACTATTTTCTACAAACAAACAACACGAAGAGTTATCTATCCAAAAATTGAGATGTATGGGTAAACCACTTCCCCAATCCTTCTGGCCCTATAACAAAGAACAGCAAAAACATATACATGATCAAATACAAATCTTAGAATCAACTATTAAAGACTACCAGAACCCACTTGATTCTCCAATTACATTGAATGAACTACAGGACAAAATACAAACCCTCCATCCCAAAAAGGCCTGTGGGGTTGATGGTATCCTCAATTAAATGATAAAATATACAGACCACAAATTCCAAATGGCTATACTTAAACTCTTTAACATCATCCTCAGCTCTGGCATCTTCCCCAATATTTGGAACCAAGGCCTGATCACCTCAATCCACAAAAGTGGAGACAAATTTGACCCCAATAACTACCGTGGGATATGATACAGCAACCTTGGGGAAATCCTCTGCATTATCATTAACAGCAGACTGGTACATTTCCTCAGTGAAAACAATGTACTGAGCAAATGTCAAATTGGCTTTTTGCCAAATTACCGTACGACAGACCAAGTGTTCACCCTCCACACCCTAATTTACAAACAAACAAACCAAAACAAAGGCAAAGTGAGACAGGGATGCAGCTTCAGCCCCACCCTCTAACATATATATCAACGAATTGGCGAGGGCACTAGAGCAGTCTGCAGCACCCGGCCTCACCCTACTAGAATCTGAAGTCAAATGTCTACTGTTTGCTGATGATCTGGTGCTTCTGTCCCCAACCAAGGAGGGTCTACAGCAGCACCTAGATCTTCTGCACAGATTCTGTCAGACCTGGGCTTTGACAGTAAATCTCAGGAAGACAAAAATGATGTTCCAAAAAAGGCCCAGTTGCCAGGAACACAAATACAAATTCCATCTAGACAGCGTTGCCCCAGGGGTACGCGCAATGCCGTTGGGGGTACGCCAAATAAAAATGTGATTCACATTAAAAAAAAATATATATAGAAAATGACATTTTTTTTCTTCACATTTTCAAACAGTCCATTTATATTTTCCAACGGGGCTGTACATTTGTGCAGAAATACAATTAAACCATCTAGTGTTCAGCGAAATAACAACACAATGTGAAATAGAGGTAGCCTAGTCAAATAATTAACATCCAATCACATTAACCGTTACTCTCTCGCGGGAATTCCACTAACGGTCCGTATGTCGCCTAACGTAGCTGCTGCTCATGTTGGTGTCTGTACTGATGGCTCAAAAGCCATGTCAGAGAGACATAGTGGAGTGGTAACGCGCGTGCAAGCAGTTGCTCCTGACGCCACTTGGGTACACTGCAGCATCCACCGAGAGGCTCTTGCTGCCAAAGGAATGCCTGACAGCTTGAAATACGTTTTGGACACTACAGTGAAAATGGTTAACTTTGTTAAAGCAAGGCCCCTGAAATCTCTGATATTTTCTACACTATACAATGATATGGGCAGCGACCATGTAACGCTTTTACAACATACAGAAGTGCGCTGGTTATCAAGGGGAAAAGTATTGACAGGTTGTTTTGAATTGAGAGACGAGCTTAAAGTTTTCTTTACTGACCATCAATTTCACTTGTCTGACCGCTTGCATGATGACGAGATTCTCACACGACTGGCCTATCTGGGTGATGTTTTTTCTACCCTGAATAATCTGAATTTAGGATTACAGCGACTCTCCGCAACTATATTCAATGTGCGGAACAAAATTGAGGCTATGATTAAGAAGTTGGAGCTCTTCTCTGTCTGCATTAACAAGGACAACACACAAGTCTTTCTATCATTGTATGGTTGTTTCTGTGCAAATGAACTCAAGCTTACGGACAATGTCAAATGTGATATAGCGAAGCATCTGAGTGAGCTGGGTGCGCAATTACTCAGGTACTTTCCCGAAACGGACGACACAAACAACTGGATTTGTTATCCCTTTCATGCCCCCAGTCCACTTACCGATATCTGAACAAGAGAGCCTCATCGAAATTGCAACAAGCGGTTCTGTGAAAATCTAATTTAAATTGGGCTGCGCTCTGAGTATCCTGCCTTGGCTAATTGCGCTGTTAAGATACTGATGCCCTTTGCAAACACGTACCTTGTGAGAGTGGATTCTTGGGCGTCACTAGCATGAAAACTAAATACAGGCACAGACTGTGTGTGGAAAATGATTGAAGATGGAGACTCTCTCCAATACAACCCAACATTGCAGAGTTATGTGCATCCTTTCAAGCACACCCTTCTCATTAACCTGTGTTGAGTTATTCACAATTTTCAATGAACAAATAAGGTTTTATATGTAAGATGGTTAAATAAAGAGCAAAATTATTGATTATTATTATTTGTGCCCTGGTCCTATAAGACCTCTTTGTCACTTCCCACGAGCCGGGTTGTGACAAAAACTCACATTCATTGGTATGTTTAATAAATGTATCGTATAGTGTGTGTGTGGCAGGCTTACAATGATGGCATAAAACAACATTTGAAAGTGCGCTGACCCTGATACTAGAGGGGGTACGCAGCTGGAGGTTGAATGTTTGAAGGGGTACGGACTATAAAAAGTTTGGGAACCACTGCCCTAGAGCACACAAAAAACTATACATACCTCGGCCTAAACATCAGCGCCACAGGTAACTTCCACAAAGCTGTGAACGATCTGAGACGAGGCAAGAAGGGCCTTCTATGCCATCAAAAGGAACATAAGATTTGACATACCAATTAGGATCTGGCAAAAAAATACTTGAATCAGTTATAGAACCCATTTCCCTTTATGGTTGTGAGGTCTGGGGTCTGCTCACCAACCAAGAATTCACAAAAATATCCTCAGTGTACAACGTAAAACACCAAATAATGCATGCAGAGCAGAATTAGGCCGATACCAGCTAATGATCAAAATCCAGAAAAGAGACGTTAAATTCTACAACCACCTAAAAGGAAGCGATTCCCAAACCTTCCATAACAAAGCCATTACCTACAGAGAGATGAACCTGGAGAAGAGTCCCCTAAGCAAACTGGTCCTGGGGCTCTGTTCACAAACACAAACAGACCCCACAGAGCCCCAGGACAGCAACACAATTAGACCCAACCAAATCATGAGAAAACAAAAAGATAATTACTTGACATTGGAAAAAATTAACAAAAAACTGAGCTAACTAGAATGCTATTTGGCACTAAACAGAGAGTACACAGTGACAGAATACCTGACCACTGTGATTGACCCAATCTTTGACTATGTACAGACTCCGTGAGCATAGCCTTGCTATTGAGAAAGGCCGCCGTAGGCAGACCTGGCTCTCAAGAGAAGACAGGCTATGTGCACACTGACCACAAAATGAGGTGGAAACTGACCTGCACTTCCTAACCTCCTGTCAAATGTAGAGACACCTATTTCCCTCAGATTACACAGATCCACAAAGAATTCGAAAGCAAACACAATTTTGATAAACTCCCATATCTACTGGGTGAAATACCACAGTGTGCCATCACAGCAGCAAGATTTGTGACCTGTTGCCACAAGAAAAGGACAACCAGTGAAGAACAAACACCATTGTAAATACAACCCATATTTATTTATTTTCCCTTTTGTAACTATTTGTACATCGTTACAACACTGTATATATACACAAAATGACATGTGACATGTCTTTATTCTTTTGGAACTTCTGTGAGTGTAATGTTTACTGTTAATCTTTATTGTTTATTTAACTTTTGTCTTTTATTTACTTCACTTGCTCTGGCAATGTAAACATTTTTCCCATGCTAATAAATCCCTTGAATTGAATTGAGAGAGATCAGAAGGACACATAGGAAAGGTCAGTAAAGGTTAGTGAAAGTTCGCCCGGGGCAAGAAAATAGGGGACCTTTCATCTGTCTGTCTGTCTGTCTGGAGCTTACATCGACAACAGTCATACAGTAGGTGAGTGATTCATCAGGAAACCCAGACAAAAATAAATACCATGATTTGGGGGATTTTCACGAAATGTAATCATAGAATGGTCCTTTGGAGAAAGGATTGTTGACATATTTGAAATTTGTATCTAAAAGCAGAATTGAGAAATAATTTATGAAAGTTATATATCACTGGGAGAGGGTAAAACACAATATAAATGGACTGTTTGAAAATGTGAAGAAAAAAATAAAATTGTTTAATATATATATTTTTTATGTGAATCACATTTTTATTTGGCGTACCCCCAACGGCATTGCTCGTACCCCTGGGGCAACGCTGTCTAGATGGAATTTGTATTTGTGTTCCTGGCAACTGGGCCTTTTTTGGAACATCATTTTTGTCTTCCTGAGATTTACTGTCAAAGCCCAGGTCTGACAGAATCTGTGCAGAAGATCTAGGTGCTGCTGTAGACCCTCCTTGGTTGGGGACAGAAGCACCAGATCATCAGCAAACAGTAGACATTTGACTTCAGATTCTAGTAGGGTGAGGCCGGGTGCTGCAGACTGCTCTAGTGCCCTCGCCAATTCGTTGATATACATGATGAGGGTGGGGCTGAAGCTGCATCCCTGTCTCACCCCCCGGCCCTGTGGACAGAAATGTGTGTGTTTTTTGCCAATTTTAACCACACACTTGTTGTTTGTGTACATGGATTTTATAATGTCGTTTATTTTTCCCCCAGCACCACTTGCCATCAATTTGTATTTATTTTTTTATTTCACCTTTATTTAACCAGTTAGGCAAGTTGAGAACAAGTTCTCATTTACAACTGCGACCTGGCCAAGATAAAGCAAAGCAGTTTGACACATACAACAACACAGAGTTACACAAACATACAGTCAATAATACAGTAGAAAAATACAAATCTATATACAAGAGTGCAAATGAGGTAGGATAAGGAAGGTAAGGCAATAAATAGGCCATGGTGGCAAAGTTATTACAATATAGCATTTAAACACTGGAATGGTAGATGTGCAGTAGATGAATGTGCAATGTAGAAAAACTGGGGTGCAAAGGAACAAGATAAATAAATAAATACGTTAGGGGATGAGGTAGTTGGTTGGGCTATTTACAGATGGGCTGTAAACAGGTGCAGGGGTCTGTGAACTGCTCTGACAGCTGGTGCTTAAAGCTGGTGAGGGAGATAAGTGTCTCCAGTTTCAGAGATTTTTGTAGTTCGTTCCAGTCATTGGCAGCAGAGAACTGGAAGGAGAGTCGGCCAAAGGAGGAATTGGCTTTGGGTGTGACCAGTGAGATATACCTGCTAGAGCGCGTGCTACGGGTTGGTGCTGCTAAGGTGACCAGCGAGCTGAGATAAGGCGTGGCTTTACCTAGCAGGGACTTGTAGATGACCTGGAGCCAGTGGGTATGGCGACGAGTGTAAAGCGAGGGCAAGCCAACGTGAGCGTACAGGTCGCAGTGGTGGGTGGTATATGGGGCTTTGGTGACAAAACGGATGGCACTGTGATAGACTGCATTCAATTTGTTGAGTAGAGTATTGGAGGCTATTTCGTAAATGACATCACCGAAGTCGAGGATCGGTAGGATGGTCAGTTTTACGAGGGTATGTTTGGCAGCATGAGTGAAGGATGCTTTGTTGCGAAATAGGAAGCCAATTCTAGATTTAATTTTAGATTGGAGATGTGAGTCTGGAAGGAGAGTTTACAGTCTAACCAGACACCTAGATATTTGTAGTTGTCCACATAATCTAAGACAGAACCGTCCAGAGTAGTGATGCTGGATGGGGGGACAGGTGCGGGCAGCGATCGGTTGAAGAGCATGCATTTAGTTGCGTTTAAGAGCAGTTGTAGGCCACGGAAAGAGAGTTTGGCATTGAAGCTTGTCTGGAGGGTAGTTAACACAGTGTCCAAAGAGGGGCCAGAAGTATATAGCAGACCCTCATGCCAAATTGAGTCGAAAGCTTTTTTGAAATCAACTAAGCATAACAAGACTTGGCCTTTGTTTTGGTTTGTTTGTTTGTAAATTAGGGTGTGGAGGGTGAACACTTGGTCTGTCGTACGGTAATTTGGTAAAAAGCCAATTTGACATTTGCTCAGTACATTGTTTTCACTGAGGAAATGTACCAGTCTGCTGTTAATGATAATGCAGAGGATTTCCCCAAGGTTGCTGTATCATATCCCACGGTAGTTATTGGGGTCAAATTTGTCTCCACTTTTGTGGATTGAGGTGATCAGGCCTTGGTTCCAAATATTGGGGAAGATGCCAGAGCTGAGGATGATGTTAAAGAGTTTAAGTATAGCCATTTGGAATTTGTGGTCTGTATATTTTATCATTTCATTGAGGATACCATCAACCCCACAGGCCTTTTTGGGATGGAGGGTATGTATTTTGTCCTGTAGTTCATTCAATGTATTTGGGGGAATCCAGTGGGTTCTGGTAGTCTTTAATAGTTGATTCTAAGATTTGTATTTGATCATGTATATGTTTTTGCTGTTCTTTGTTATAGGGCCAGAAGGATTGGGGAAGTGGTTTACCCATACATCTCAATTTTTGGATAGATAACTCTTCGTGTTGTTGTTTGTTTAGTGTTTTCCAATTTTCTATGCAGTCTATGGATGCTGCAATTACATTGAGCTGATTTCTGATGCTGTTAATTCTTTTTCCGTAGTGTATGTCTGTATTGTTTTAGTGATTCACCATAGTAAAGGCGTAGACTCAGGTTTTCTTGGTCTCTATATTCTGTGTTTATGTGTGCCCCCTTGGGCCTCAACACCTCAGTGTGTGTAACTGTATATGAAGAGAGTTTGTGTGTGTGTCGTTCCTCATAGCAGAGAACACGTAGATTTAGTGAATGTGTGAAAGCTGTCACAGTGTTCTAAATTTCAACTCTGCAAACTTCTTACTTGCAGAATGTGTATTTCTCAGATGTATAACTTAGTGAAATTCCCAGCTACCCAGTCCTGAGACAGAACCATCAACCCCCAGGCTAATCCTATTATGTGGCTCTGTGTGTTTGAGTTCACTGTGAATCGTTGAATTTCCACCTCCATGTTGCCATGGTGACCTGTAAGCATTACTAGAGTTTCTGTCCTCTTGTCTGAGCTCAACTAACTCTGCCTGAGAAACAGGGATGGATGGCTCTGCGATCATCTCTGAGTCTGTCTGCTCTCCTCTCAGATCAATGACTCTGGGATGGAGTGGTTGAGTCTGCCTGCGCTGGGCTGAGCGGTGAGCGTCTGCCCTGCCTGCTGTCTCTCATTATATATACACACACACTCTGGGAGAGCTGCATCACACAAACACACACACACACACACAAACCTCACACAGACACGCTCACACGGCCACAGAGAGAGTGCTCGACATCATACGCACACACGGAGAGAGTGCTCGACTTCACACACAGGGAGAGAGTGCTCGAATTCACACACAGGGAAAGAGTGCTCGACTTCACACACAGGGAAAGAGTGCTCGACTTCACACACAGGGAGAGACAGCGGCGCCAGCTTCTACCTGCCTGGGCGGAGCTACAAGGACAACGCACACACTCACAGAATATATTGGACAACCAGGAATTTTGGAACGTGTGTGTAGATGGGGATAATTCCTAAAGGACAGACTGACCACTGGATTTAAAGGATTTAAAGGATTGCTGATCTTTTGGAGAGGAGGGGGACACAACCCAGACAGGGGGGGAGAGGGTTCTTTTTGGATTTGAAACGGGGAGGAGGGGCTGCGATTTTCCCACTCTTCCGGAATGACCAGTGAGCATTTGGGCCAAGGGGAGGAAGAGGGAGGGGGCAATTTTTGGGTCAGCTGTTGTTTTTGGGGGCGTATTGTGGGTGTCTTTGGGGTGTGTGTGTGTGTATAGACACGGCAGTAATTTTGGGGGGTTTGTGTGGGTGTGTGCGTAGACACACCATCCGTTTTTGGGTGTGTTTGTGTGAGAGTGTGTCGATACACACAGGCCATTCCGTATGCTGCAGATGGTTCGCACCCTCGCCCAGTTCTCTATCGCTCTGGAGGAGATGCAAGAGAATGGAGAGAGCACCAGCGACGAAGGAAGACAAGAGCAAGAAGGAGGAGAGGAACTGATGGACAGGGATGAAGCTGAACGCGTTGGGAACACTAACGGGAATGGAACTGGAAATACCAATAGGAATGGAAATGTAGCAAACGGGATTGGGCTTGGAGCCGTGAGTCCTCAGAATCATGGCGAGGTAGATCAGTGTGTATGTGTGTCTGTCTGTGGTTGAAGGGTATTCCCTTAAAACACTCATCCTTGTTCCATCCCTCTCTCTCCGCTAACATACATATTCTCTCACAGCGTCAGACTCAGCCGTTGGCAGAGACTAGAAAGCAACATACCTGCAAAACAAGCTGCTCCCAGTCCTTCCTCTCTCCCTCTCTATCTCTCTCTTTACCTCCCCCTCCTTTTCTCTAACCCTCCTCTCTTTATTTTCTTTATCTCCCTCCCTCTCTTTCTCTCTGCCCGTTCTCTCCATCTTCTCCCTTTCTCTCTCTGCGTAGATGTGAACTTCTATGTGATGAATAAATAAAGTGAGATTGAGGAGGAGCTGGAAAACGAGCGCAGGGATGGAGAGAGACTGAGAAGAGAGTTCTGTAGTCGTTCTGGTGGTTGTGACGCACCTTTTGAAAGCTTCTATCAAATTCTTGTTGGGTTTGGGAAATGATGCTGCTTTCATCTCTTTTTATCTCTCTTCCCCCCCTTTCATCTACTTCTCTTCCCCTTCTTCTATTGCTTCTCTCTCCCCACACTCCCCTCTGTAATTTGTCTCGCTCGCGCTCTGTCGCTCTCTCCCTCTCTCGTTCTCTCTCTCCCTCTTCCTCTCTCTCTCTCTCTCTCTCTCTCTCTTCCTCTTTCTGCAGGGTCATATCTCTGTAATAGAATTAGAGCTGAGTGAATCATACGATTAGTCCCATCACCTACCGCCTCTCTCCCACACCCAGCAACCCTCCCTGCTTGACTGCCTGCCTGGCTGGTTGTGTGTCTATCTCTAAATAGTCGTATCACCAAATGTAACGTATATCTCATGCCCCCATTAACCAAGCAACCTGTGTGTCTCTCTCTTTTCTTCCATAGAACATGTGAAGTAAATGTCCCTATAGTTGTTGTAACCCGTTAGTTATTCCTTGTTGTCATTTGTGGACATTCATCAGGGTAGCCCGCCCCCCACACACAGACACACAGACTGTTAATCCACACAGAGAAGATTTACCTGCCTGGAAAAGCCAGGGAGAGGAGAGAGAGAAACAAAAAGAAGGAGGAGGACATGAATCAGGAGGATAGGTTCATTCAGGATACAGAGGAAGGGAAGGAAATGGAAAGGAAGTAGCTCATCATATTTAGTCTAACCTAGCTGGCTATATATATGATGGTTTGGTATCATATCTAACTTAGCTAGCTATATATATGATGGTTTGGTTTCATATCTAACCTAGCTGGCTATATATATGATGGTTTGGTATCATATCTAACCTAGCTAGCTATATATATGATGGTTTGGTATCATATCTAACCTAGATAGCTATATATATGATGGTTTGGTTTCATATCTAACCTAGCTGGCTATATATATGATGGTTTGGTATCATATCTAACCTAGCTAGCTATATATATGATGGTTTGGTATCATATCTAACCTAGCTAGCTATATATATGATGGTTTGGTATCATATCTAACCTAGCTGGCTATATATATGATGGTTTGGTTTCATATCTAACCTAGCTGGCTATATATATGATGGTTTGGTATCATATCTAACCTAGATAGCTATATATATGATGGTTTGGTATCATATCTAACCTAGCTAGCTATATATATGATGGTTTGGTATCATATCTAACCTAGCTAGCTATATATATGATGGTTTGGTTTCATATCTAACCTAGCTAGCTATATATATGATGGTTTGGTTTCATATCATATCCAACCTAGCTGGCTATATATATGATGGTTTCATTTCATATCATATCTAACCTAGCTGGCTATATATATGATGGTTTCATTTCATATCATATCTAACCTAGCTAGCTATATATGATGGTTTGGTTTCATATCATATCCAACCTAGATAGCTATATATGATGGTTTCATATCATATCTAACGTAGCTAGCTATATATATGATGGTTTCATATCATATCTAACGTAGCTAGCTATATATGATAGTTTGGTTTCATATCATATCTAACCTAGCTAGCTATATATGATGGTTTCATATCATATCTAACGTAGCTAGCTATATATGATGGTTTCATTTCATATCATATCTAACCTAGCTAGCTATATATATGATGGTTTGGTTTCATATCTAACCTAGCTAGCTATATATACAGTGGGGCAAAAAAGTATTTAGTCAGCCACCAATTGTGCAAGTTCTCCAACTTAAAAAGATGAGAGAGGCCTGTAATTTTCATCATAGGTACACTTCAACTATGACAGACGAAATGAGGGAAAAGAAATCCAGAAAATCACATTGTAGGATTTTTTATTTATTTATTTGCAAATTATGGTGGAAAATAAGTATTTGGTCAATAACAAAAGTTTATCTCAATACTTTGTTATATACCCTTTGTTGGCAATGACAGAGGTCAAACGTTTTCTGTAAGTCTTCACAAGGTTTTCACACACTGTTGCTGGTATTTTGGCCCATTCCTCCATGCAGATCTCCTCTAGAGCAGTGATGTTTTGGGGCTGTCGCTGGGCAACACGGACTTTCAACTCCCTCCAAAGATTTTCTATGGGGTTGAGATCTGGAGACTGGCTAGGCCACTCCAGAACCTTGAAATGCTTCTTACAGAAGCCACTCCTTCGTTGCCCGGGCGGTGTGTTTGGGATCATTGTCATGCTGAATGACCCAGCCACGTTTCATCTTCAATGCCCTTGCTGATGGAAGGAGGTTTTCACTCAAAATCTCACGATACATGGCCCCATTCATTCTTTCCTTTACACGGATCAGTCGTCCTGGTCCCTTTGCAGAAAAACAGCCCCAAAGCATGATGTTTCCACCCCAATGCTTCACAGTAGGTATGGTGTTCTTTGGATGCAACTCAGCATTCTTTGTCCTCCAAACACGACGAGTTGAGTTTTTACCAAAATGTTCTATTTTGGTTTCATCTGACCATATGACATTCTCCCAATCCTCATCTGGATCATCCAAATGCTCTCTAGCAAACTTCAGACGGGCCTGAACATGTACTGGCTTAAGCAGGGGACACGTCTGGCACTGCAGGATTTGAGTCCTGGCGGCGTAGTGTGTTACTGATGGTAGGCTTTGTTACTTTGGTCCCAGCTCTCTGCAGGTCATTCACTAGGTCCCCGTGTGGTTCTGGGATTTTGCTCACCGTTCTTGTGATCATTTTGACCCCACGGGTGAGATCTGCGTGGAGCCCCAGATCGAGGAAGATTATCAGTGGTCTTGTATGTCTTCCATTTCCTAATAATTGCTCCCACAGTTGATTTCTTCAAACCAAGCTGCTTACCTATTGCAGATTCAGTCTTCCCAACCTGGTGCAGGTCTACAATTTTGTTTCTGGTGTCCTTTGACAGCTCTTTGGTCTTGGCCATAGTGGAGTTTGGAGTGTGACTGTTTGAGATTGTGGACAGGTGTCTTTTATACTAATAACAAGTTCAAACAGGTGCCATTAATATAGGTAACGAGTGGAGGACAGAAGAGCCTCTTAAAGAAGAAGTTACAGGTCTGTGAGAGCCAGAAATCTTGCTTGTTTGTATGTGACCAAATACTTATTTTCCACCATAATTTGCAAATAAATTCATTAAAAATCCTACAATGTGATTTTCTGGATTGTTTTTCCTCATTTTGTCTGTCATAGTTGAAGTGTACATATGATGAAAATTACAGGCCTCTCTCATCTTTTTAAGTGAGAGAACTTGCACAATTGGTGGCTGACTAAATACTTTTTTGCCCCACTGTATGATGGTTTGGTTTCATATCTAACCTAGCTAGCTATATATATGATGGTTTGGTTTCATATCTAACCTAGCTGGCTATATATATGATGGTTTGGTTTCATATCTAACCTAGCTAGCTATATATATGATGATTTGGTTTCATATCTAACCTAGCTAGCTATATATATGATGGTTTGGTTTCATATCTAACCTAGCTGGCTATATATATGATGGCTTGGTTTCATATCTAACCTAGCTAGCTATATATACAGTGGGGAAAAAAAGTATTTAGTCAGCCACCAATTGTGCAAGTTCTCTCACTTAAAAAGATGAGAGAGGCCTGTAATTTTCATCATATGTACACTTCAACTATGACAGACAAAATGAGGGAAAAAAATCCAGAAAGTCACATTGTAGGATTTTTAATGAATTTATTTGCAAATTAAATCAGTTTTAGAATAAGGCAGTTACGTAACAAAATGTGGAAAAAGTCAAGGGGTCTGAATACTTTCCAAATGCACTGTATATATGATGGTTTGGTTTCATATCTAACCTAGCTAGCTATATTTGATGGTTTGATTTTCGGTTGAAACCTCCCCTGCTCCTTAGCAACAGGCATACAGCTGGACTTACCCTGCTCCTTAGCAACATGCATCCAGCTAGACCTCCCCTGCTCCTTAGCAACAGGCATACAGCTGGACTTCTCCTGCTCCTTAGCAACAGGCATACAACTGGACTTCTCCTGCTCCTTAGCAACAGGCATACAGCTGGACTTCTCCTGCTCCTTAGCAACAGGCACACAGCTAGACTTCCCCCCCTGCTCCTTAGCAACAGGCATACAGCTGGACTTCTCCTGCTCCTTAGCAACAGGCACACAACTAGACTTTTCCCCCTGCTCCTTAGCAACAGGCATACAGCTGGACTTCTCCTGCTCCTTAGCAACAGGCACACAACTCGACTTTTCCCCCTGCTCCTTAGCAACAGGCATACAGCTGGACTTCTCCTGCTCCTTAGCAACAGGCACACAACTAGACTTCCCCCCCTGCTCCTTAGCAACAGGCATACAGCTGGACTTCTCCTGCTCCTTAGCAACAGGCACACAACTAGACTTTTCCCCCTGCTCCTCAGCAACAGGCATACAGCTGGACTTCCCCTGTTCCTTAGCAACAGGCCTACAGTGTGTGTGTGTGTGTGTGTGTGTGTGTGTGTGTGTTTGTGTATCTCTTTCCTCAGATGGGTTTTAGTCCTCTCTCTCTGTCTCTCTCTCAGTAACCCTCTCCTGTGCCTAGTGTCCCTGGGCTTTTTCTTTCTTCTCATTCTTTCTTTGTTCCTTGTCTTTTCAATGTCCAATGGCAGTTTGAAGGTGACAGGACATAGATGTTCCTCTGTGTGTTGTTTTGGTGGCTGACCTGAGAATGGACCTGTAGCATTAGGAAATACAGCCACATTGGTGCTGTTTGACATCCAATTGAAACGTGTGCGTGTGTGACCTGTGTAGCTACACATGAGCAGATAACGACCGTCTGTAACGACCGACTAGTCAAGTATTGATCTCTTACTGGCTGCGTCACAGTTACATAACCCTGCTGAGAGGCAGTAGCTCCAGAGGCCTGTACGTGAAGCAGGGGACCATGGTGGAGGCCTAGCCCCCCTCTTAGGGCCCTGTCTCTGGGCAATGACAGGAGGGCAGAGGGCAAGCCCTGGTGGGGTTCCCCCAGCACTGGGGGTGAAGAGGGTTGGAGATGGATGGAGAGGGAAAGATTGATCAATGGAGAGAGAGATGAATGAATTGAGAGGGAGAGATTTGTGGATGAGAGAGAGAGCGATGGATGGAGACTGGATAGGGGATGGATCAGTAGATGTCTGCTCTGACATGGGAGACACACACACACACTCCCCTCTGAGACTCATAATAACAGACAGAGATGGATGAAGAGAGAAAGAGAGGGGATGGAGGGAGAGCGGGAAATGGATGGATGGAGAGAGATGGATAGAGACTGGAGAGGAGATTGATGGAGACTGGAGAGGGGATGGATGATGAGAGAGAGGGAGAGAGAGAGATGGATGAATGGATAGACTGGAGAGGGGATTGATGGAGACTGGAGAGGAGATGGATGAATGGATAGACTGGAGAGGGGATTGATGGAGAGAGAGAGATTGATGGAGAGTGGATGGATGGAGAGTGAGGGGATGGATCTGGTTTCACTTGGCGTGGGAAGTAGAAGGGGGGTTGGGTAATGCTGCTGTTACTAGAGAGAGTGGTTGTTATGGACTGCTGTCGCCAGGGAGAGGGGTGATGACGACAGAGGATTTCTCTCATTTTCTCTCATTTATTTCTAGAACTTTTTTGTTTCTTTTACTCTCTGCTGTCTCTTTTATGCCTTGGCATCCTTCCTCTCTCTCTGCTCCTCTCTTTCTCATCTCGCTGCTCCTCTCTCTGCTCCTCTCTCTTTCTCATCTCGCTGCTCCTCTCTCTGCTCCTTTCTCTGCTCCTCTCTCTGCTCCTCTCTCTTTCTCCTCTCTCTGCTCCTCTCTCTTTCTCATCTCGCTGCTCCTCTCTCTGCTCCTCTCTCTTTCTCCTCTCTCTGCTCCTCTCTCTGCTCCTCTCTCTGCTCCTCTCTCTGCTCCTCTCTCTTTCTCATCTCTCTGCTCCTCTCTCTGCTCCTCTCTCTGCTCCTCTCTCTCATCTCTCTGCTCCTCTCTCTGCTCCTCTCTCTCTGCTCCTCTCTCTCTGCTCCTCTCTCTTTCTCCTCTCGCTGCTCCTCTCTCTGCTCCTCTCTCTGCTCCTCTCTCTTTCTCCTCTCTCTCTGCTCCTCTCTCTCTGCTCCTCTCTCTTTCTCATCTCTCTGCTCCTCTCTCTTTCTCCTCTCTCTGCTCCTCTCTCTGCTCCTCTCTCTTTCTCATCTCTCTGCTCCTCTCTCTGCTCCTCTCTCTTTCTCATCTCTCTGCTCCTCTCTCTGCTCCTCTCTCTGCTCCTCTCTCTTTCTCATCTCTCTGCTCCTCTCTCTGCTCCTCTCTCTGCTCCTCTCTCTTTCTCATCTCTCTGCTCCTCTCTCTTTCTCATCTCGCTGCTCCTCTCTCTGCTCCTCTCTCTTTCTCCTCTCTCTGCTCCTCTTTCTCATCTCTCTTTCTCTCGCTCTGTCTTAAGTGCTAGGCAACCAGTCTAGAACATTCCAGATGAGACGCCTGTTCTCTAGTTTGTGAAGCATTAGGAGAGTAGATCTGATTGGTTAACATGGAGATGGGAGGTGGCTCAGATTGATTGACAGGTGTGGGCTGCTGTGGGACAGATCTGTTCTGTTGTGGCTGGACTTAGTTTAGGATTGTGTGTGTGTGTGTGTGTAATGGTAACATTTTATAAACGTTCTGAGCAGTGAGTTGAGCGACCAAGGTTCAGTAGAGGCCCCCTGCGGTCTGCTCTGACATGGGAGACACACACACTCCCCTCTGAGACTCATAATATCAGACAGACTAAAGCTTCTGAGCCAATCAAAGCCATCGGAGGGAGCAGGGCTTAGGCCTCTCAGCCAATCAAAACCATCCTAGTCCCACAGGCTAAAACCTTGCTTTTGAACTGAAGGCCAGCAGCCATATTTGGTTGTTAGTATATTATGTGTGTTTGTATACTTGTGCACTTATTTTTTTTAATCCAATCCATGTCACCAGGTAACATAAAGAAGTCAATGGGTAATGATCACATCCACCTTCTGCTCTCCATCTTGCATTTATCTGTTGTGTCTTTTAAAGTCCTTCATTGAAGCAATAACAAAGCGGATGACCATCCATGATATGAACATTACAGTTGTAACCGTGTAATGAGGCTATACAGTGTTTGTTTACATTTACATTGTTGGAGTAAAACAAGGCTCATGAGGCATTTATAAGTTATATGCTTCACAAGTCAATGGGTATAATTAATTTATAAGTCCAAAAATGTATGTAGCAACTAATGGTTGTAGCTTTACCATGGCAATCCCGTGACCAAAATGAAAACAACATTCTGGCCATCATTCCCCCACGTTCCACTGTGGTCGTGTGTGTGGAATCCAATTAAGGCAGCTGGAAACTTAAAGAGCAAAGTTCATTGTCTCAGGAAGATCCCTCTTGTTTTACCACACACACACACACACACACACACACACACACACACACACACACACACACACACACACACACACACGGAGTTCCCTCACCCTCCTGTAACATTCCTTATCTCTTTGCCATACTGGAAGAGATGGGGTCAAAAGTGACTGTCTGCGGTAGACCCTCACAAACCCACAATGTAGCTCACTGTTCTCAATACCAGAAACGTTTGGGTGCGTCATTCTACCTGCGTCAGTCTGTGTGTGTGTGTGTGTGTGTGTGCACTTTTAAGCGCGTGTGTTTGTGTGTGACACAGCCGAGAACATCCTTCAGCTGTGCTTCCATTTTCTGTTGATAGCTACGCAACGGCTATCAACAGCTCAGCTGGGCCTGCGCACTTCAGCAAGCAAAAGAAGGTTGCTCAACAGCAATGACAAAAATCACCAGAACGGCTTACCAAGAAATACTTCCAAAAGGACTAATTCAAGGTACAAAGGAGATGGAACACTCAACAATAAAGGCAGAGATTGATTTCTTATTGCTCACTTTAATTCATTGTACAGGATGTGAACAGGTGACGGACGTTTCTACGTCAAGCTGACGTCTTCCTCAGAGTGACCTGACCATTGCACATAGTTCCTATTTATAGGCTAGTGGCTCATTGAGACACAACAATGTATCAACATTATAATATGTTTCAAGGTAAATGGTAAATTATAGCACAAATTAATAAGAGAAAGAGTGTGTCTCATTAACTACTTAGGGAGCAGTGGGGCGCTAGCCGACACTACCCGGTGAAATGTAAGGCGCCAAATTCAAAATCCAAAAGTTGAATTATTAAACATTCATCAATATACAAGTGTTGCATAGTCATCAAAAGCTCTGCTTCTTGGCAATATCACAGCGTTGTCAGATTTCAAAAAGGCTTTACGGCGAAAGCACAACATTTGATTGTTTGAGGGTAGCACCTCCAATTTTTCTGCATTAGCTTAAATTCATAAACCATCGCGGTTCACACAAAACACATTTCACAGTGAAAACAAATCCCTTACCTTTTGAAAAACTTCTGCTGAGGGCTTCCCAAGTGTCCAACAAAGACATCCAATGGTTCTTTTGTTAGAAAAAGTAATTTATTATATCCATAAATCTCAGTTTGGTTGGTGCGTTATGTTCAAAAAATCCAACGTTGAATCGCCCATTGAAACGTGAAGAGAACGCATTCAAATATACCTATACAATTTTCCTAAACAAATCAAATACCAGTTAAAATGCATCCTTAGCTATCCTTTTATGAATATTAGCGATAATATTTCACTCGGATGGTCACCTATACCTTATATAAGTAAAATAAAGTGGGGCGCTCCAGCCAGACTCGCGCCCGAGAAAACTTGTTGACATTTCAGGTCCCCATGCCATTTCCTGTACCTATTCGTTGTGTTTACTCCAATCTCTCTGAGTCTTTGTACACTGCTCAAAAAAATAAAGGGAACACTTAAACAACACAATGTAACTCCAAGTCAATCACACTTCTGTGAAATCAAACTGTCCACTTAGGAAGCAACACTGATTGACAATAAATGTCACATGCTGTTGTGCAAATGGAATAGACAACAGGTGGAAATTATAGGCAATTAGCAAGACACCCCCAATAAAGGAGTGGTTCTGAAGGTGGTGACCACAGACCACTTCTCAGTTCCTATGCTTCCTGGCTGATGTTTTGGTCACTTTTGAATGCTGGCGGTGCTTTCACTCTAGTGGTAGCATGAGGCGGAGTCTACAACCCACACAAGTGGCTCAGGTAGTGCAGCTCATCCAGGATGGCACATCAATGCGAGCTGTGGCAAGAAGGTTTGCTGTGTCTGTCAGCGTAGTGTCCAGAGCATGGAGGCGCTACCAGGAGACAGGCCAGTACATCAGGAGACGTGGAGGAGGCCGTAGGAGGGCAACAACCCAGCAGCAGGACCACTACCTCCGCCTTTGTGCAAGGAGGAGCAGGAGGAGCACTGCCGGAGCCCTGCAAAATGAACCTCCAGCAGGCCACAAATGTGCATGTGTCTGCTCAAACGGTCAGAAACAGACTCCATGAGGGTGGTATGAGGGCCCGACGTCCACGTTTGGCATTTGCCAGAGAACACCAAGATTGGCAAATTCGCCATTGGTGCCCTGTGCTCTTCACAGATGAAAGCAGGTTCACACTGAGCACGTGACAGACGTGACAGAGTCTGGAGACGCCGTGGAGAACGTTCTGCTGCCTGCAACATCCTCCAGCATGACCGGTTTGGCGGTGGGTCAGTCATGGTGTGGGGTGGCATTTCTTTGGGGGGCCGCACAGCCCTCCATGTGCTCGCCAGAGGTAGCCTGACTGCCATTAGGTACCGAGATGAGATCCTCAGACCCCTTGTGAGACCATATGCTGGTGCGGTTGGCCCTGGGTTCCTCCTAATGCAAGACAATGCTAGACCTCATGTGGCTGGAGTGTGTCAGCAGTTCCTGCAAGAGGAAGGCATTGATGCTAAGGACTGGCCCGCCCGTTCCCCAGACCTGAATCCAATTGAGCACATCTGGGACATCATGTCTCGCTCCATCCACCAACGCCACGTTGCACCACAGACTGTCCAGGAGTTGGCGGATGCTTTAGTCCAGGTCTGGGAGGAGATCCCTCAGGAGACCATCCGCCACCTCATCAGGAGCATGCCCAGGCATTGTAGGGAGGTCATTCAGGCACGTGGAGGCCACACACACTACTGAGCCTCATTTTGACTTGTTTTAAGGACATTACATCAAAGTTGGATCAGGCTGTAGTGTGGTTTTCCACTTTAATTTTGAGTGTGACTCCAAATCCAGACCTCCATGGGTTGATAAATTTGATTTCCATTGATAATTTTTGTGTGATTTTGTTGTCAGCACATTCAACTATGTAAAGAAAAAAGTATTTAACAAGATTATTTCATTAATTCAGATCTATGATGTGTTATTTTAGTGTTCCCTTTATTTTTTTGAGCAGTGTATATAGACTGCTGACATCTAGTGGAAGCCATAGGTACTGCAGTCTCAGTCCTGGTAACAAATGGATTCAATAGGGAGGGTGTCTAACAGAGCCAAAGGTCACCAGAAACTGTTTTCCAGATGTTTTTTTTCTGGTTTTTGCCTGCTAAATGAGTTCAGTTATACTCACAGACATTATGTTAATACTTTTAGAAACTTCAGAGTGTTTCCTATCCAATGGTACTAATTATGTGCATATCCTATTTTCTGAGCCTGAGTGGCAGACATTTTGATTTGGGCACGCCAGACTCTCCAAAACCGTCACCTCACCTGCCGCTCCCTAAGAAGTTAATCAGTAGGCCATGTCAAAGTATACATAGGTGATATTTGGGTTTCTGTGAATCTGGGGCCATAGAGACCCAACAAATCAAGGCAACAACATCATAGAAACGAGGACAGTGAAGAACCATTGTTCAGCCCTTTAGGATCCACAGTGTCTGAGGAGTACTGTCCGAATGGCTCTCCTTGTTTTAGTTTATGTACGATGTTACGTCCTCTTGGTGAAATTTGGACGTGTTCTATGCTTACAAAGCGCAGGTCAGCCATGGTTGGCTCCTTTAGTTTGACCAATACAAGCAGCAGCCCAACAGATGCAGTAAGTGTGTATAGTATATAAACTCAGCAAAAAAAGAAATGTCCTCTCACTGTCAACTGCGTTTATTTTCAGAAAACTTAACATGTGTAAATATTTGTATGAACATAAAAAGATTCAAAAACTGGGACATAAACTGAACAAGTTCCACAGACATGTGACTAACAGAAATGGAATAATGTGTCCCTGAACAAGGGGGTCAATGCAGCTGGGGTGGCCACCAGCTGCATTAAGTACTGCAGTGCATCTCCTCCTCATGGACTGCACCAGATTTGCCAGTTCTTGCTGTGGGATGTTACCCCACTCTTCCACCAAGGCACCTGCAAGTTCCCAGACATTTTTGGGGGGAATGGCCCAAGCCCTCACCCTCGGATCCAACAGGTCCCAGACGTGCTCAATGGGATTGAGATCCGGGCTCTTCGCTGGCCATGGCAGAACACTGACATTCCTGTCTTGCAGGAAATCACGCACAGAACAAGCAGTATGGCTGGTGGCATTGTCATGCTGGAGGGCCATGTCAGGAAGAGCCTGCAGGAAGGGTACCACATGAGGGAGGAGGAGGTCTTCCCTGTAACGCACAGCGTTTAGATTGCCTGCAATGACAACAAGCTCAGTCTGATGATGCTGTGATACACCGCCCCAGACCATGACTGACCCTCCAACTCCAAATAGATCCCGCTCCAGAGTACAGGCCTCGGTGTAACGCTCATTCCTTCAACGATAAACACGAATCCGACCATCACCCCTGGTGAGACATAACTGCAACTCGTCAGTGAAGAGCACTTTTTGACAGTCCTGTCTGGTCCAGCGACGGTGGGTTTGTGCCCACGTTGTTGCCGGTGATGTCTGTGAGGACCTGCCTTAAACAGGCCTACAAGCCCTCAGTCCAGCCTCTCTCAGCCCATTGTGGACAGTCTGAGCACTGATAGAGGGATTGTGCGTTCCTGGTGTAACTCGGGCAGTTGTTGTTGCCATCCTGTACCTGTCCCACAGGTGTGATGTGCGGATGTACCGATCCTGTCCAGGTGTTGTTACACGTGGTCTGCCACTGCGAGGACGATCAGCTGTCTGTTCTGTCTCCCTGTAGCGCTGTCTTAGGCGTCTCACAGTACGGACATTGCAATTTATTGCCCTGGCCACATTTGCAGTCCTCATGCCTCCTTGCAGCATGCCTAAGGCACATTCAGGCAGATGAGCAGAGACCCTGGGTATCTTTCTTCTGGTGTTTTCCAGAGTCAGTAGAAAGGGTTCAACAGAGCTACTGTTAACTGACACTATGGGACGTAAAGGAGGTTTATCCATACTTTTATGTATTTTGGATTAGCCATAATAAACAGGCTGTGTGTGGCGTATTCTTTGTTTCTGTTATCCAACCCTCTGAAAGAGTGTTATCAATGAAGCTAGCTATATCATGTTTTTGTCTGTCTGGGGTTGGAGGGAGAGGGACCTAGAACTAAGCATAGACCTCACTATCATATTGTTCCCTGCTTAATACCACAATAGACCCTCCCTTATCAGCATTTAGCACAATATCAAATCAAACTTTATTTGTCACATGTGCCGAATACAACAAGTGTAGACCTTACCGTGAAATGCTTACTTACAGTTGAAGTCGGAAGTTTACACACACCTTAGCCAAATACATTTAAACTCAGTTTTATGATGAATGAAACAAGAGAAAACTAAATTATATCTGCCTTGATTCTAGCAAACCTCCCCCAGAGCTGGAGAAATGGTTTCTCTCTCCAAGGTAACTGCATGGGTAAGAACACAGATTAATCTATTTTAGGCTATTTTAGAGAGGGGTTGACATACAGTTGAAGTCGGAAGTTTTTCCTCCAAACATAACAATGGTCATTATGGCCAAACAGTCCTATTTTTGTTTCATCAGACCAGAGGACAATTCTCCAAAAAGTACCATCTTTGTCCCCATGTGCAGTTTCAAACCGTAGTCTGGCTTTTTTATGGCGGTTTTGGAGCAGTGGCTTCTTCCTTGCTGAGCGGCCTTTCAGGTTATGTCGATATAGGACTCGTTTTACTGTGGATATAAATACTATTGTACCTGTTTCCTCCAGCATCTTCACAAGGTCCTTTGCTGTTGTTCTGGGATTGATTTGCACCTTTTGCACCAAAGTACGTTCATCTCTAGGAGACAGAACACGTCTCCTTCCGGAGTGGTATGTCGACTGCGTGGTCCCATGGTGTTTATACTTGCGTACTATTGTTTGTACAGATGAACGTGGTACCTTCAGGCGTTTGGAAATTGCTAACAAGGATGAACCAGACTTGTGGAGGTCTAAACAAATGTTCTGAGGTCTTGGCTGATTTCTTTAGATTTTCCCATGAAGGAGAGTCCTTTGCCCAGGACTGACACTTGGGCATCAGTGAAAGGCCCTGGTGAAATGTTGCAGTTTCAACTGGACCTCCTCAGGTGGGCTGGGGGTTGACTTCCTGTTCATACTATGTCAGCTTGACATGACGAAACTGATTTCATTTTTGCCTATATCAAGCTGACATGTAAGTGTGCATGTGTATCCCAGGGTAATGGACTTGACAGTCACCAGATGTTCACTCTCTCTCTTTCTCTCTCTCCCCCTCTCAAATGAAATCTATTTATTTGGTCTGCATAAACAGTTTTGCAGATGTTATCGCAGGTGCAGCAAAATGCTTATGTTTCTAGCTCCAGCAACGCAGTAATATCTAGCAAAGCCATCTCTCTCTCTCTCTGTCTCTCTCTCATTCCTTCTCTCTCTCCTTGTCTCTCATTCCTTCTCTCTCTGTCTCTCTCTGTCTCTCTCTTTCTCTCTCATACACTGTAAATGACTTGCTGCTATGCAGTGACGGCACTGTCCCCTTCCTCAGGCTAGTGACACATGAATGCTCCCCCGCTGAGCCTTGTGGGAGATCCAGGTATAAATGTGGTATAAATTCCAGTCGGCCAGGAACAACTCCCTATGGAAAGAACCCTTGAGAGGAACCAGACCAGATCTGTCAGGCTGGGTGGAGGTGGAGATTAGAACGCATATTTGTTATGTCATGTCTGTTCTAGTGTGTTATGGAATAAATACTTAGTCATGTTTTGTTCTGGGGAAGTATATAATGTGTTATCCACCTATATCATGTAAAGAATCAGTGGAGGCCGTCTGAACCCTATGGCTCTGATCCTGTGTTTGTCTGTGTGTTTGTGAACCCGGTGACAGAGTAGTGGCCTGCGGGTCAGACAGTTCTCCCCTGTGGGTTTTAGGGGCAGAGATGTTCCCTGCCTGCCTAAGAGGAAGCTCCAGTGATTAGCGACTAACGTTTAGCGCCAGAATGGAGCACTGAAGAACTCTAGAGAACCAGTAGAAAACATGGTAACTGTTGCTGTGGGGGGGTGGGGGGCCTAAGATGGAGGATGCTGCAGGTTGGCATGGCAACATTGAATAGAGGACGTGTGTGTGTGTGAGAGAGGCAGAGTTAGTCTCGTTAGCCACCTGGGGCAGACTGGGTTGGCTTGACTCATCCGGTCTTGCTCTTCTCTCTCGCTCTCTCTTCCTCTATCTCTCTCTCCTCACTCTCTCTCTCTCTCTCTCTCTCTCTCTCTCGACTATCTCGCGCTCTCTCCATTCTCTCTCCTTTCTCTCTCTCTCTCTCCTCCGTCTCTCTTTCTCTCTCTTTCCTCTCTCTCTGTCTCTCTCTCTTTGTCGACTAGACTTAATGTATTTCATTCAGTGATTAATTCATTGATAGACTAACTTCTCTGAACCAGATTTCTACTGTCTCTGTTAGTCTTGTTGCATCTGGGCCAGATTTCACCTGTTGCGCTGCTTCACAATCTACAGGTACACCGAGAAATAGAGAGAAAATAGACAGAGATTTGGAGGAAAGGAAGATGGAGAGAACAGAGTGTTAGGAATCTGAGCATAATATTCCCTGTGGATGTGTGTCGGGGTGTGTGTATGACGGCCCAATGTGTAGCATGTGTAGAGCGTGACTGCTGGTACTTTGCCGTGTTAGTCGTGATAAGGCACGAGTCTCTTCTCTTCATCTATAAGCCTTTGACAAGCTTGTATCTCTTCTGTAGGACACGCACACACACACACACTGCTGTTTTTCCCAGTGTACAGATTCCAACCTAACCATGTAAACAGGAAACCCTTATTTTGATGACAGTCGAGCCAAATTCTGTGTGTCTTATGCCGTAGCACTCACAGTGTTGTCTCCCCCTGCAGGATATGAGAAGACATGTCGTGATGACCCTCCTGGACACTGAGCAGTCTTATGTGGAGTCACTCCGGACACTCATACAGGTAATACTACACACACATACACACACACACACACAGAGGACCCACCAGTGTTAACAGATGGTTGAAGTTGCAATGTCTTAATGTTAAATGAATCCTGCTAAAGCCCCTCTCCTCACTCCTCAGCCACATATCTCACCGCCTCATTCAGACAGGCAGTCTGAACTGCAGCCACAGTAAGCCCAGGTGCCATGTAGTCAAAACAGAATGAGAAGCGTGTGTGAGACATCATCGATCAGGCACCCTCTGAACAGACCCCAAACACACACTCACACTGTATTAATAAACAATGCACCTCGCGCGCACACACACACCCTACCAAATCAGGCTGTATACGCAGATCACACACACAAATACACCATTCCAACTCATGTTCTACACGCGCGACAGCACTGCAGTGTGTGTGCATGTGTGCTTGTTTCACGGGGTCTGTGGCTTGCCTGGATGTGTTCCCATTTCACAAGGCTGGTTTCAGGAATACAATGTTTAGTTTTACAACGTAAAATGAACTGGAACTGTTTATCAATAGTAACTATTTAGTAGTTGATTGAGGTTGATTATGTGTGCGGGACTGAGGAACAAAGAAATAAAGAGAAGAAGAGAGGGACATGGGGGAGAAGAGGTAGACAGTGGGAACAAAATGGAAACATCTGAGACTGTAGATACTAGGGCTGGGAATTGCTAGGAACCTCACCACACGATATTACCACCATACTGAGGGACCTCACCACACGATATTACCACCATACTGAGGGACCTCACCACACGATATTACCACCATACTGAGGGACCTCACCACACGATATTACCACCATACTGAGGGACCTCACCACACGATATTACCACCATACTGAGGAACCTCACCACACGATATTACCACCATACTGAGGAACCTCACCACACGATATTACCACCATACTGAGGGACCTCACCACACGATATTACCACCATACTGAGGGACCTCACCACACGATATTACCACCATACTGAGGGACCTCACCACACGATATTACCACCATACTGAGGGACCTCACCACACGATATTACCACCATACTGAGGACCTCACCACACGATATTACCACCATACTGAGGGACCTCACCACACGATATTACCACCATACTGAGGGACCTCACCACACGATATTACCACCATACTGAGGGACCTCACCACACGATATTACCACCATACTGAGGGACCTCACCGTACGATATCATCATCAGATTTAGGGATCTCACCACACGATATTACCACCATACTGAGGGACCTCACCACATGATATTACCACCATACTGAGGGACCTCACCACGTGATATTTCACCATACTGAGGGACCTCACCACACGATATTTCACCATACTGAGGGACCTCACCACACGATATTATCACCATACTGAGGGACCTCACCACACGATATTACCACCATACTGAGGGACCTCACCACACGATATTATCATCATACTGAGGGACCTCACCACATGATATTACCACCATACTGAGGGACCTCACCACACGATATTACCACCATACTGAGGAACCTCACCACACGATATTACCACCATACTGAGGGACCTCACCACACGATATTACCACCATACTGAGGGACCTCACCACACGATATTATCATCATACTGAGGGACCTCACCACATGATATTACCACCATACTGAGGGACCTCACCGTACGATATCATCATCATCAGATTTTGGGATCTCACCACACGATATTACCACCATACTTAGGTGCCGGTACTATATGTACTGTGATTCTCTCACAATTCTATATATTGCGATTCGATACTGTGATTTTATTACGGTTCAATGTTCCAAACATTTTGCTCACCATACTGTATGTCTGCTGCAGAGGGACAAGAGAGAGCCATGGGAAAAGTTTTGGTCAGTCATGTAAATAAAAGTGCTTAAAACAAATTGGCTCCCTTTTTTAAATGAATACGGAGAACAAGCTATGAAGGACAAATACTGGAGTTTTGGTGCAGGTACATCTACATCTAATAATATTGCGATATTGTCAAAACGATACAATACAATATATTCTCAAAAATAATATCCTGATATGTAACTATCGATTTTTTCCCCCTATCACAAGTAGATACTGTGGGCACTAGTAGATACAAAGCCTGAACACACACACACACACACACACACACACACACACACACACACACACACACAGAGTACTCACAACCTCATGGTTATTTTCCTTATGCACAATAAAGGCTGGTTTTTAACTCAAGCTCTTTCTCTCTCTATCTCCGCTCTCTTGCTCTCTCTCTACCTCCCCCCTGTCCATCTCTTTCTCTCTTTACCTCCTCTCTCTCTCTCTCTCTCTCTGCCTCCCCCCTCTCCATCTCTCTCGCTCTCTCTTTACCTCCCCTCTCCGTCTCTCTCGCTCTCTCTACCTCCCCCTCTCCGTCTCTCTCGCTCTCTCTCTACCTCCCCCCTCTCCGTCTCTCTCGCTCTCTCTACCTCCCCCCTCTCGTCTCTCTCGCTCTCTCTCCACCTCCCCCCTCTCCGTCTCTCGCGCTCTCTCTACCTCCCCCTCTGTCTCTCTCGCTCTCTCTACCTCCTCTCTCTCTCTCTCTCTCTCTCTCTCTCTCTCTCTCTCTCTCTATCTGTAGGGCTATATGCGGCCTCTGAAGCAGCCAGACAGTGGATCACTAGTTGATCCCTCTTTGGTGGATGAGATGTTTTATCAGATCCCAGAGATCCTGGAGCACCATGAGCACTTCCTGGAACAGGTCACCGGCTGCATCAGCCAATGGCACGACAAACAGACTGTGGGTCAGCTGCTTATCCAATCGGTAAGTACCTCCCTCTATCCAATCACTGTGAACCACGGGAAAAAGTAAGTTGGTGTGGTCCGGTACCGGTAAAACATAATAATTAAAACAAAATGTCAAGAAAACTATAAGCTAATACACCATTATTTACCATTTACCACTGTTTGACAGCCGCATGAAAAATCAGCGAATTGATGTGAAACCGCGTGGTACACGCTCCAAATTGCGTTGTTGTTCGAAGAGAACACTTACATTTTGCGAAGGCAGAGATGAATGGCTGATTCCGAGACGCACGCGTACAGCAGGGGACACATCAATACAGGCTACAAGTGTAGGCCTACATAAATGTTCTACCTTTTGGTCATGTAGTGTACCTCCGAGAGAGAGACACATACATACATCCGTGTTAACCCCCTCTCTCCTCTCCTAGTCCGTGTTAACCCCCCGTCTCCTCTCCTGGTCCGTGTTAACCCCCCGTCTCCTCTCCTGGTCCGTGTTAACCCCCCTGTCTCCTCTCCTGGTCCGTGTTAACCCCCTGTCTCCTCTTCTAGTCCGTGTTAACCCCTCTCTCTCTCTCTAGTCCGTGTTAACCCCCCGTCTCCTCTCCTGGTCCGTGTTAATCACCCGTCTCCTCTCCTGGTCCGTGTTAACCCCCGTCTCCTCTCCTGGTCCGTGTTAACCCCCGCCTCTCCTCTCCTGGTCCGTGTTAACCCCCGTCTCCTCTCCTGGTCCGTGTTAACCCCGCCTCCTCTCCTGGTCCTTGTTAACCCCCGTCTCCTCTCCTGGTCCGTGTTAACCCCCCGCCTCTCCTCTCCTGGTCCGTGTTAACCCCCCGTTTCCTCTCCTGGTCCGTGTTAACCACCCGTCTCCTCTCCTGGTCCGTGTTAACCCCCCGTCTCCTCTCCTGGTCCGTGTTAACCCCTCGTCTCCTCTCCTGGTCCGTGGTAACCCCCCGTCTCCTCTCCTGGTCCGTGTTGACCCCCCCGTCTCCTCTCCTGGTCCGTGTTACCCCTCTGCTGGTAGCCCTCTGGTTCACCACAACACACACACCTCCCAGGCTAAACAAACAAACACCTCCCCACACACACACACACACACCTCCACGGCCAAAGAACATAGGCCTCAGTTGCTCCCTCTAGGGGCAGAGACACTTATCCTAACCGGTGTAGCATCGCTAGCCTTAGCAGTCAGATTGTGTAGCATTGTTAGCCCATGCTAGTGGAATGCAGTTAGAATACGTGACACTGTTAGCCCATGCTAGTAGAATGCAGTTAGAATATGTAGCACTGTTAGCCCATGCTAGTGGAATGCAGTTAGAATATGTAGCATTGTTAGCCCATGCTAGTGGAATGCAGTTAGAATATGTAGCATTGTTAGCCCATGCTAGTGGAATGCAGTTAGAATGTGTAGCATTGTTAGCCCATGCTAGTGGAATGCAGTTAGAAATATGTGGCATTGTTAGCCCATGCTAGTGGAATGCAGTTAGAATATGTGGCACTGTTAGCCCATGCTAGTGGAATGCAGTTAGAATATGTGGCACTGTTAGCCCATGCTAGTGGAATGCAGTTAGAATATGTGGCACTGTTAGCCCATGCTAGTGGAATGCAGTTAGAATATGTGGCATTGTTAGCCCATGCTAGTGGAATGCAGTTAGAATATGTGGCATTGTTAGCCCATGCTAGTGGAATGCAGTTAGAATATGTAGCATTGTTAGCCCATGCTAGTGGAATGCAGTTAGAATATGTAGCACTGTTAGCCCATGCTAGTGGAATGCAGTTAGAATATGTAGCATTGTTAGCCCATGCTAGTGGAATGCAGTTAGAATATGTGGCATTGTTAGCCCATGCTAGTGGAATGCAGTTAGAATATGTAGCACTGTTAGCCCATGCTAGTGGAATGCAGTTAGAATATGTAGCACTGTTAGCCCATGCTAGTGGAATGCAGTTAGAATATGTAGCATTGTTAGCCCATGCTAGTGGAATGCAGTTAGAATATGTAGCACTGTTAGCCCATGCTAGTGGAATGCAGTTAGAATATGTAGCACTGTTAGCCCATGCTAGTGGAATGCAGTTAGAATATGTAGCATTGTTAGCCCATGCTAGTGGAATGCAGTTAGAATATGTAGCACTGTTAGCCCATGCTAGTGGAATGCAGTTAGAATATGTAGCACTGTTAGCCCATGCTAGTGGAATGTAGTGAGTACTAATCCCTTGACCTGTCTGAACTGCCTTTGAGCTAGACATTTATGCTGCAGCGAGGTCAGCTCTCCGAGTGTGTGTCTATTGTGTGTGCGTGTGTGTGTGTGTGTGTGTGTGTGTGTGTCTGACATGTCAGTTTACACACTGATGTCATGTCCTTCAACCTCCCCTCACCACTTTCCCCTCACCTCTCACCCCCCTTACCCAGCCTCTATCACCCTCTTACCTTTCTCTCTCACCCTTCTCTCTTACCCCCTAACTCCTCTCTCTTACCCCCCTCACCCCTCAGCCCTTCTCCCCCTTCACCCCTCTCTCACCCCGCTCTCTCACCCCCTTCACCCCGCTCTCTCACCCCCTTCACCCCGCTCTCTCTTACCCAGTCACCCCTCAGCCCTTCTCCCCCTCTACATTTCAGCCCCTTGTGATGATACCGTGTCAACACACATCTGTCTCAGTAGCTCTGAACTGGCCTGACCCCGTGCACTAGCACATGCAGAACTTCTGTGCCGTCTATGCAGTCCTGCTCCCTCCTCTGACAGACAGCCGACAGTAACATGTATAGTTGGTAGAGCGTGGAGCTTGTAACCCCAGGATAGTGGGGTTAGATTCCTGGGACCACCCATAGGTATAAAGTATGCACGCATGACTAAGTAGATTTGGATAAAAACATATGCTAAACGGCATGTATTATTACTAAATATTAGACTAGAGAGAGGATGAAAGACTCTATACTATGGAGCCAGGGAGGTTGTGTAAGAGAGTTGGCCTGCCAGTTAGGGCCAACCTTGTGTATCTAGACCTCCATTCTATTTACTTCCTGTCCAGAGTGGGTGTATTTACTTCCTGTCCAGAATGTGTGTATTTACTTCCTGTCCAGAGTGGGTGTATTTACTTCCTGTCCAGAGTGGGTGTATTTACTTCCTGTCCAGAGTGGGTGTATTTACTTCCTGTCCAGAGTGTGTTTATTTACTTCCTGTCCAGAGTGTGTTTATTTACTTCCTGTCCAGAGTGTGTGTATTTACTTCCTGTCCAGAGTGTGTTTATTTACTTCCTGTCCAGAATGTGTTTATATACTTCCGGTCCAGAGTGTGTGTATTTACTTCCTGTCCAGAGTGTGTTTATTTACTTCCTGTCCAGAGTGTGTTTATTTACTTCCTGTCCAGAGTGTGTTTATTTACTTCCTGTCCAGACTCCAGAGTGTGTTATTTGGGTTATGAATATAGTGGGTGTATTGGAAGCTGTGGATGTAATGTTTGAATGTGTGAGCAGTTCATTCCAGATTGATGAAGGGGAGAGAGACTCATGCTCTTTGAGACTTCTCCACTTAAAGGTCCAGTGCAGCTGTTTTTATCTCAGTATCAAATCATTGCTGGGTCACAATGAAGAACCTTACTGGGATTGTTTTAGATTAGAATGGCAAAAAATATGAAACAAAATGCCAATACATTTTGGTGTGAGTTGGAGGGGAAAACTGAAAACTAGCTCTCTTTCTTATTGGTCTATTAACTAATTTACCACTTGATGATGTCACCAGGCAGGCCAAAACTCCATCCCACCAAAACAGGCTGACATTGCAGGCGGTCTTTTACAGCAGCTCTTACAATTTCACAATACTATTCCAACCTCATAGTGTGGAAATGTAGATAAAACACAGCAAAACCACCTTTTTGGCTGCACTGCGCCTTTAAAATGAGAAAAGGAATGACTCCCACGTTAGAAGGGAAAGAGTGACAGAAGAGGATGGGGAGAGTGGCTGCTTGTGTAACTGGAGGGTGGAGGGATGGAGAGGGGGGTTACAGGTGACAGCGTAGGTGTAGACCACAGGAGGCTGCTGAGGGGAGGACATCTCAATATAATGGCTGGAATGGAATGGTAGGGAATGTGCTCAATTACCATTCCATTAATTCCGTTCCAGCCATTATTATGAGCCCTTCCTCCTCAAATAATAATGTGCCACTGGCTGTGGTGTAAGGCACCTGATCTATTCATCCTGCTATCACTCCTTACAGATGGAGGAGAGAGAGCAGCTCTTTTCATGAGGGGTTGAAATGCCTATTTCTGTGGTACTGTTAAACCATGCCCTTTATCATCCATCTCTCTAGGGCGGTAGGTAGCCTAGTGGTTAAAGCGTTGGACTTGTAACCGGAGGGTTGCAAGTTCGAATCCCCGAGCTGACAAGGTAAAAATCTGTCGTTCTGCCCCTGAACAAGGCAGTTAACCCACTGTTCCCCGGGCGCCGAAGACGTGGATGTTGATTAAGGCAGCCCCCCGCACCTCTCTGATTCAGAAAGGTTGGGTTAAATGCGGAAGACACATTTCGGTTGAAGGCATTCGGTTGTGCAACTGACTAATAATGGTGACTTTGACTTTGACTCTCTCTTATTTATGTAACCAGGTAGGCTAGTTGAGAACAAGTTCTCATTTACAACTGAGACCTGGCCAAGATGAAGCACAGCAGTTTGATACATACAACAACAAAGAGTTACACATGGAATACACAGACATACAGTAGTAAAATGAAAATAAAAAAATAAGTCTATATACAGTGAGTGCAAATGAGGTAAGATAAGGGGGGTAGGGCAACAAATAGGCCATGGTGGAGAGGTAATTACAATACAGCAATTAAACACTGGGATGGTAGATGTGCAGAAGATAAATGTGCAAGTTACTGGGGTGCAAAGGAGCAAGATAAATAAATAAATACAGTATGGGGATGAAGTAGTAGGATGGGCTGTTTACAGATGGGCTGTTTACAGATGGGCTATGTGCAGGTGCAGAGATCTGTGAGCCGCACTGACAGCTGGTGCTTAAAGGTAGTGAGGGAGATATGAGTCTCCAGCTTCAGTGATTTTTGTAGTTCACCTAGCCGAGTTCTGCTAGGAGCTAACTGAACCTAGTATGAGGGGTTCTTTACAGTATATTTTGCCTGTTAATATTCTCTCTCTCCTCTCCCTGTCTTTCTCTCTTGTATACAGTTCTCCAAAGAGATTCTTGCTAATATTTATTCAGCATACATCGATAACTTTCTGAACGCCAAAGACGCAGTGAGGATCGCAAAAGAGGCCAAGCCGGCATTCCTCAAGTTCCTGGAGGTGAGTGATGTGTGTCCACTGTCTATATGAGTGGTGTGTGTCCACTGTCTATATGAGTGGTGTGTGTCCACTGTCTATATGAGTGGTGTGTGTCCACTGTCTATATGAGTGGTGTGTGTCCACTGTCTATATGAGTGGTGTGTGTCCACTGTCTATATGAGTGGTGTGTGTAGGTGATGCACAATCTTGTCTTTAGCTACTGTGTGTGTGTCTCTCTCTGTATGTGTGTCTCTGTGTGTGTCTGTTTGTGTCTCTGTGCAGTTGTGTCTCTGTGAGTGTCTGTCTCTATGTCTGTGTTTGTGTTTCTGTTTGTCTCTGTGTGTCTGTGTTTGTGTGTGTTTGTGTCTCTGTGTGTCTGTGTTTCTGTTTGTGTGTGTTTATGTCT
The DNA here is from genome assembly GCA_030435695.1 of Brachymystax lenok tsinlingensis. Lineage (NCBI taxonomy): Eukaryota > Metazoa > Chordata > Actinopteri > Salmoniformes > Salmonidae > Brachymystax > Brachymystax lenok. Next base: position 35,072,598 of record CM059794.1, on the reverse strand, counting down.
GTGTGTGTGTGTGTGCAGTTGGGTCTCTGTGAGTTAGGGTTTGTGTGTGTGTATTTTTTTAATTCTTTATTTAACTAGGCAAGTCAGTTAAGAACAAATTCTTATTTACAATGACGGCCTACCCCGGCCAAACCCGGACAACGCTGGGCCAATTGTACCCTATGGGACTCCCAGTCACGGCCGGTTGTGATACAGCCTGGAATTGAACCAGGGTCTGTAGTGATGCCTCTAGCACTGAGATGCTGTGCCTTAGACCACTGCGCCACTCGGGAGCAGGGTCTGTAGTGACTACAGGGTCTGTAGTGACGCCTCTAGCACTGAGATGCTGTGCCTTAGACCACTGCGCCACTCGGGAGCCCCCCCCTGTATAGTTTGTGTGTATAGTTTGTGTGTCTGTGTGTGTGTATGGTTTGTGTGTCTATAGTGTGTGTATAGTGTCTATAGTGTGTGTAAAGTGTGTGTGTCTGTTTCTCCAGTCACCTATCAGCTGTAGTTTTTCTCCCCTCTATAGTTGACCTTTGACCAGACTAGATGATGACTGTTAAGTCCCAGGTCTTCTTCAGTGACTCGGTCACAGGAGGGTGACTGATCAGAATGTGGAACCATACCGCCATCTAGTGTCTGTGGAGAACCCAGACAGATTATTCACACTGTATGGCTCATATGTACGTCTGACTAGAACTCTGCCACGTTCTCCCTTTCTCTCTCTTCTCGCTCTTCTCTCTTCCTGTCTCTCTCTTCTCTCTTCCTGTCTCTCTCTTCTCTCTTCCTGTCTCGCTCTTCTCTCTTCCTGTCTCTCTCTTCTCTCTTCCTGTCTCTCTCTTCTCTCTCCCTGTCTCTCTCTTCCTCCTCTTTCTCCCCCCCACAGACCAGTATGCGGGAAAACAAGGAGAAGCAGGCCCTGGGTGATCTGATGATCAAGCCTGTCCAGAGGATCCCCCGTTATGAGCTGCTGGTCAAGGTGAGTCTCCTCCCCTCTGCCTAACTGGTCAAGGTGAGTCACCTCCCCTCTGCCTAACTGGTCAAGATGAGTCTCCTCCCCTCTGCTTAACTGGTCAAGGTGAGTCTCCTCCCCTCTGCCTAACTGGTCAAGATTAGTCTCCTCCCCTCTGCTTAACTGGTCAAGGTGAGTTTCCTCCCCTCTGCTTAACTGGTCAAGGTGAGTCTCCTCCCCTCTGCCTAACTGGTCAAGGTGAGTCCCTTCCTCTCTGCCTAACTGGGATAAGTCTGAGGTGAATCCCAGGCTTCTCCTGGCCTAGCTGTTTCCATAATGTCAACCAGTTTAGTGTTTAAGGCCTACGTATGAAAGATGAAGGTAAGCATGTGTATTTGGAGGCGTATTCTCTTGCAGATGAAGCTTCCTTTACTTGGTAGTAAAATGTGTGTCCCTGTTCTCTAGGATCTGTTGAAGCATACTCCTGAGGAACATCCAGACCACCCGTTGCTATTGGACGCCCAGAGAGACATCAAGCGATTGGCTGAGAAGATCAATAAGGGGCGTCGCTCTGCGGAGGAGGTGGAGAGAGAGACACGCGTCATGCAGGAGATAGAGGCTCACATCGAGGGAGTGGAACACGTCAGAGATGTAGGACTCTCACAGAGATATAGATATATATATATATATATACGTACTCACATTGCTTTCTTCTGCTATCTCAAAGTTGATGGTACTGTAATAATGATTGTAATCTCTGTCTCTCTCTGTCAGATCCTTAACCCAATGAGGAAGTTCCTGAGACAGGAGATGGTGATGGAGGCGGTGAGACTGAGACACTCAGACTGATTGATTGACAGTGTGACATGATGATCTTCCAGACTGACAGCAGAGACCATAGATACTCTGCTGAGTGACAGCCCTCTGATACCGCCCTCTGTCAGATATCAATCTAGATAACAGAAAAGAAGGATTGGATGTCTCTCTCTGTCTTTCTCACTCTTTCTCTCACTCCCTTTCTCTTGCTATCTGTCCCTCTCTCTCTCTCTCTCTCTCTCTCTCTCTCTCTCTCTCTCTCCACTCTCCTCTCTGTCTCTCTCTCTCTCCCTCTCTCTCTCTCTCTCTCTCTCAATTCAATTCAATTCAATTCAATTCAATTTGCTTTATTGGCATGACGTAACAATGTACATATTGCCAAAGCTTACATTTGATATTTATAATATGAACATAATTAATAATCAAAATTGTCAACAGGACAACAGTAACAACAATAACCACATTGAACAACAACAATAAGCATATAGTAGAAGACATGTGCAGGTTGATTGGTCTGTCAGACACTGTCCCTCATCTTATGGCAGGCAGCAATGTAGTGCGCTGCCAACCCACAGCTTTCTGCTTCCTCCCCAACAGGATGGGTAGCTTACTCTCATCAGGAGGTCTTTGAAACCTTGAATATGGGTTTCAAATTTGGGGAAATGACACTCTCTAATTGTTTTATATTTTTGACATGTTGTCAGGAAATGCAGCTCTGTCTCAGGTTCTGCTGTGGTGCAGTGGTTGCACAGCCTTTCCTCTACAGGGAGCCAGGTTTTCCTGTGTCGACCCTTCTCAATGGCAAGGCTGTGCTCACTGAGCCTGTACTTTGTCAAGGTTTTTCTAAAGTTTTGATCAGTAACCATGGTCAAATAGTTTGCCACGGTGTGTACTGTCGATTTAGGGCCAGATAGCACTGCATTTTGCTTTGTGCTTGTGCTTGTGTTTCCCAATGAGCAATGTAGTTTTGTTTTGATTGTGATGTAATTTGTTTTATTCTGATTGATTGGATGTTCTGGTCCTGAGGCTTCAGTGTGTTAGTAGAACAGGTTTGTGGACTCAGCCCCAGGACCAGCTGGATGAGGGGACTCTTTTCTTTGCTCAGCTCTTGGCATTGCAGGGCTTGGTAATGATATGAGAGGGGTCACTGTATTTTAGATGTCTCCAAAACTTAATTGCTCTTTTTTGAGTTTTTATTATTAGTGGATATTGGCCTAATTCTGCCCTGCATGCATTGTTTGTAGTTTTCCTCTGGACATGTAGGAGAATCTTACAGAACTCTGCATGCAGGGTTTCAATGGGTGTTTGTCCCATTGGGTGAAATCCTGTTTTGCAAGTGGACCCCACACCTCGCTGCCATAAAGTGCAATTGGTTCAATGACATATTCAATAAGTTTTAGCCAAATTTTAATAGGTATTTCAATTTGAATTTGTTTTTAATGGCGTAGAATGCCCTGCGTGCTTTCTCTCTCAGTTCATTCACTGCCTCATTAAGGTGTCCAGTTGAGCTTATTTTTAAACCTAAGTAGTTGTAGTGTGTGCAGTACTCTATATATTTTGTACCAATTGAGAACTTTGGTCTAATTCCCTGAGATCTGGATCTTCTCTGAAAAATCATTATTTTAGTCTTTTTGGGGTTTACTGCCAGGGCCCAGGTCTGGCAGTACTGCTCTAGCAGGTCCAGGCTCTGCTGTAGGCCATGTGGTGTGGGTGACAGCAGGCATAGGTCATCTGTGAAGAGTAGGCATTTAACCTCTGAATTGTGGAGACTAACACCAGGGGCAGAGGATTCTTCTAGAATAGTGGCCAATTCGTTGATGTAAATATTGAAGAGTGCAGGGCTCAGATTGCAACCCCTGTAAGGCCCTGCCCTGGGTAAAGAATTCTGTTCTTTTCTTGCCAATTTTAATGGCGCACGTATTGCCAGTATACATTGATTTAATTATGTCATATGTTTTACCCCATATGTCTCTCTCTCTCTCTCTCTCTCTCTCTCTCTCTCTCTCTCTCTCCTCTCTGTCTCTCTCTCTCTCTCTCTCTCTCTCTCTCTCTCTCTCTCTCTCCTCTCTGTCTCTCTCTCTCTCCTCTCTGTCTCTCTCTCTCTCTCTCTCTCTCTCTCTCTCTCTCTCTCTCTCTCTCTCTCTCTCTCTCTCTCTCCTCTCTCTCTCTCTCTCCTCTCTCTCTCTCTCTCTCTCTCTCTCTCTCTCTCTCTCTCCACTCTCCTCTCTGTCTATCTCTTCTCTCTCTCTCTCTCTCAATTCAATTCAATTCAATTCAATTTGCTTTATTGGCATGACGTAACAATGTACATATTGCCAAAGCTCAAAATTCTCAACAGGACAACAGTAACAACAATAACCACATTGAACAACAACAATAAGCATATAGTAGAAGACATGTGCAGGTTGACTGGTCTGTCTCTCTCTCTCTCTCTCTCTCTCTCTCTCTCTCTCTCTCTCTCTCTCTCTCTCTCTCTCTCTCTCTCTCTCTCTCTCTCTCTCTCTCTGTCTCTCTCTCTCTCTCTCTCTCTCTCTCTCTCTCTCTCTCTCTCTCTCTCTCTCTCTCTCTCTCTCTCTCTCTCTCTCTCTCTCTCTCTCTCTCTCTCTCTCTCTCTCTCTCTCTCTCCACTCTCCTCTCTGTCTCTCTCTCTCTCTCTCTCTCTCTCTCTCTCTCTCTCTCTCTCTCTCCACTCTCCTCTCTGTCTCTCTCTCCCCTCTGTCTCTCTCCCTCTCTCTCTCTCTCTCTCCATTCTCCTCTCTGTCTCTCTCTCCTCTCTCTTCTGTCTATCTCTCCTCTCTCTCTCTCTCTCTCTCTCTCCTCTCTCTCTCTCTCTCTCTCTCTCTCTCTCTCTCTCTCTCTCTCTCGCCACTCTCCTCTCTGTCTCTCTCTCCTCTCTCCTCTCTGTCTCTCTCTCCCCCTCACTCTCTCTCTCTCTCTCTCTCTCTCTCTCTCTGTCTCTCTCTCCACTCTCCTCTCTGTCTCTCTCTCCTCTCTGTCTCTCTCTCCCCTTTCTGTCTCTCTCTCCTCTCTCCTCTGTCTCTCTCTCTCTCTCTCTCTCTCTCTCTCTCTCTCTGTCTCTCTCTCTCTCTCTGTCTCTCTCTCTCTCTCTCTGTCTCTCTCTCTCTCTCTCTCTCTCTCTCTCTCTCTCTCTCTCTCTCTCTCTCTCTCTCTCTCTCTCTCTCTCTCTCTCTCTCTCTCTCTCTCTCTCTCTCTCTCTCTCTCTCTCTCTCTCTCTCTCTCCACTCTCCTCTCTGTCTCTCTCCTCTCGCTCCCCTCTCTCTCTCTCTGCAGAAGACTGTGGGAGGTAAGAAGGACCGCTCTCTCTTCCTCTTCAGTGATCTGCTCATCTGCACCACCCTAAAGAGGAAGTCTGGATCCCTGAGACGCAGCTCCATGAGCCTGTGAGCCACACACACACACACACACACACACACACAAACCTGCAATGTATCTGCTTGAGCTTATGAGTCACAATATAGAATGACAACAGACAGATCAGTCCATCTTGTATTTTTCCACTCCACTCACTAACAATCCTCCTGGGAATCCCTATTGGACGAGTAGAGACTGTATGGGTTAATGTTAGGCCCTTAACCCTACGTTTACCACATTGGGGTATAAAAGAACGTTCGTATAGGCCGATATGTGGACCGTCTATATCCGGGTTGCATCCGGTTTACACGGCCCAACTTCACATGCGTACTAGCACTGAATGCTCATCACGTCACCCAGAAACATGGCAGACATTGGATCAATATAGAGTTCATATCTTTGTGATGAAAACAAATCGGCCTCAGCGACAGTTATTTGAATAATTCAATGGATGATTTGTCACAAAAATGATGACTAAAAGGAATTTTCAAGTCGGACTTCTCTATGAGGCCGTCAATGGACACTGACTTTCTGGGCCGGACTTTAGTTAAACTGCAGTACTGAAGCAAGACTGTAGTAGTCGAAACCGGAACCCTGGCCCCTTGGTTCACCCATAGAGATAGATAGGACGCTGCCCATACTAAGACTGCTTTCTGGGTACTAGAGGCCTCTATCGTTCTCTCACCCCAGACTTTGCAGTGTTAAATAAAAGGAGACTGTCTTGCTGCCCCCTGGTGTTGCCTGAAACACATTACGCTTTCTGCATCGTACACATGTCCTCTCATCTTTCTATCTCCCCCTCTTCCAGGTACTCTGCTGCCAGTGTGATCGACACTTCCAGTAAATATAAGTTCCTGTGGAAACTTCCCCTAGAGGATGTGGAGATAGTGAAAAGTAAGACTCCTGAGGGCTCATGGGATGTGTAGTTTATATGCATCTGAGATTATACTGTAGTTCGTGCTGTATCCCAGTGTTCATGGGATGTGTAGTTTTTTTTTTTTAATTTTGTCATTTAGCAGACGCTCTTATCCAGAGCGATTTACAGTAGTTAGTGCAAAAATGTTTTCATATTGGTCCCCCGTGGGAATCGAACCCACAACCCTGTCGTTGCAAGCGCCATGCTCTACTAACTGAGATTATACTGTAGTTCTTCCTGTATCCCAGTGCTCATGGGATGTGTAGTTTATATGTATCTGAGATTATACTGTAGTTCTTCCTGTATCCCAGTGCTCATGGGATGTGTAGTTTATATGTATCTGAGATTATATTGTAGTTCTTCCTGTATCCCAGTGCTCATGGGATGTGTAGTTTATATGTATCTGAGATTATACTGTAATTCTTCCTGTGTCCCAGTGCTCATTGGATGTGTAGTTTATATGTATCTGAGATTATACTGTAGTTCTTCCTGTATCCCAGTGCTCATTGGATGTGTAGTTTATATGTATCTGAAATTATACTGTAGTTCTTCCTGTATCACAGTGCTCATGGGATCTGTAGTTTCCTGTGTGTATCAGAGGTCAGATGTCATCATCTCTTTTCCTGTATGTAAGGCCCCTCTCAGGCAACCAACAAAGAGACCATCCAGAAGATGATTGGTCGACTGGACGAGGACCTGAGTACACTGGGACACATCAGCAAACTATCAGAGACTCTCAGCTTCCCTCATCAGGTAACACACACGCCTCACAGACATCTAGCAAATCTCATCATACACACATACACAATTACATTTAGTTCCTTTCTGTCTGTCTGTCTGTCTGTCTCTCTCTCTCTCTCTCTCTCTCTCTCTCTCTCTCTCTCTCTCTCTCTCTCTCTCTCTCTCTCTCTCTCTCTCTCTCTCTCTCTCTCCTCAGTCTCTGGATGATGTGATAAAGGACCTGATGGCGTCGGTCCACAGGGAGCTTGCAGAGAAACAGTCTCTAGCCTTCAGTATGACCTTCCTGCCCACCAAGCTGGAGCTGACCACCGCCTCGGCAGAAACCAGCTTCGTCTTCGAGTTCAGCTCCCCAGACACGCGCAGTAACTTCCAACAGGCCTTCGAAGACGCCAAGAAGCAACTGGGTATGAGGAAACCCGTTTATGTTATTTAACATTGTATTACAGGTATAGTTTACTTGTCTTTCTCTAGAGATTAAACTCTAAGTTAATAACCTCCATTTCACACTTCCTTTGCCCTGTGTGTGTGTGTAGCAATGAATAAGGACCAGTGGGACCCAGAGTTCCTGAAGGCTATCCCCATTATGAAGACTCGTAGTGGGATGCAGGTGAGAAAGACCAGCCTGTCCTGTTGGTGTGACGTGGTTACCAGGCCATTCTGACTGTCTATGGTAAAGCTTAGAGTTTTGTGATGGAGAACACACCTACTTAAGTATTCATAGTCCTTTCCCTTCTATCCTGCCCTGTGCCTCCCTCCCCAGTTCTCCTGTGCCTCCCCCAGCCACAGTTGTCCAGAGAGCAGCAGTGAGGTGTGGGTGTGTAACAGTGATGGTTACGTGGGCCAGGTGTGTCTGCTCAACATCAGAGACCAGCCCACTGTAGAGGCCTGCATCGCTGTCTGCTCTGCTAGGATCATCTGCATCGCCGCGGTCCCTGGACTCAAGGGGAGGTTGGTACCCAGGGCATAGTGTATAACACACATATCAGTCCCTGGACTCAAGGGGAGGTTGGTACCCAGGGCATAGTGTATAACACACATACAGTGGGGCAAAAAAGTATTTAGTCAGCCACCAATTGTGCAAGTTCTCTCACTTAAAAAGATGAGAGAGGCCTGTAATTTTCATCATAGGAGGAAAATAAATCCAGAAAATCACATTGTAGGATTTTTAATGAATTTATTTGCAAATTATGGTGGAAAATAAGTATTTGGTCACATACAAACAAGCAAGATTTCTGGCTCTCACAGACCTGGAACTTCTTCTTTAAGAGGCTCCTCTGTCCTCCACTCGTTACCTGTATTAATGGCACCTGTTTGAACTTGTTATCAGTATAAAAGACACCTGTCCACAATCTCAAACAGTCACACTCCAAACTCCACTATGGCCAAGACCAAAGAGCTGTCAAAGGACACCAGAAACAAAATTGTAGACCTGCACCAGGTTGGGAAGACTGAATCTGCAATAGGTAAGCAGCTTGGTTTGAAGAAATCAATTGTGGGAGCAATTATTAGGAAATGGAAGACATACAAGACCACTGATAATCTTCCTCGATCTGGGGCTCCACGCAAGATCTCACCCGTGGGGTCAAAATGATCACAAGAACGGTGAGCAAAAATCCCAGAACCACACGGGGACCTAGTGAATGACCTGCAGAGAGCTGGGACCAAAGTAACAAAGCCTACCATCAGTAACACACTACGCCGCCAGGGACTCAAATCCTGCAGTGCCAGACGTGTCCCCTGCTTAAGCCAGTACATGTTCAGGCCCGTCTGAAGTTTGCTAGAGAGCATTTGGATGATCCAGATGAGGATTGGGAGAATGTCATATGGTCAGATGAAACCAAAATAGAACATTTTGGTAAAAACTCAACTCGTCGTGTTTGGAGGACAAAGAATGCTGAGTTGCATCCAAAGAACACCATACCTACTGTGAAGCATGGGGGTGGAAACATCATGCTTTGGGGCTGTTTTTCTGCAAAGGGACCAGGACGACTGATCCGTGTAAAGGAAAGAATGAATGGGGCCATGTATCGTGAGTTTTTTGATTTTGAGTGAAAACCTCCTTCCATCAGCAAGGGCATTGAAGATGAAACGTGGCTGGGTCTTTCAGCATGACAATGATCCCAAACACACCGCCCGGGCAACGAAGGAGTGGCTTGTAAGAAGCATTTCAAGGTCCTGGAGTGGCCTAGCCAGTCTCCAGATCTCAACCCCATAGAAAATCTTTGGAGGAGTTGAAAGTCCGTGTTGCCCAGCGACAGCCCCAAAACATCACTGCTCTAGAGGAGATCTGCATGGAGGAATAGGCCAAAATACCAGCAACAGTGTGTGAAAACCTTGTGAAGACTTACAGAAAACGTTTGACCTCTGTCATTGCCAACAAAGGGTATATAACAAAGTATTGAGATAAACTTTTGTTATTGACCAAATACTTATTTTCCACCATCATTTGCAAATAAATAAATTAAAAATCCTACAATGTGATTTTCTGGATTTCTTTTTCTCATTTCGTCTGTCATAGTTGAAGTGTACCTATGATGAAAATTACAGGCCTCTCTCATCTTTTTAAGTTGGAGAACTTGCACAATTGGTGGCTGACTAAATACTTTTTTGCCCCACTGAATCATTCTCTGGACTCAAGGGGAGGTTGGTACCCAGGGCATAGTGTATAACACACGTATCAGTCCCTGGACTCAAGGGGAGGTTGGTACCCAGGGCATAGTGTATAACACACATATCAGTCCCTGGACTCAAGGGGAGGTTGGTACCCAGGGCATAGTGTATAACACACATATCAGTCTTTACTATTGATGTCCTGCAATGCTTGTAATGCTAACGTTACTGACTTCTAACCAATCAGCGTCCTGCAACCTGTGTCTCCTAGGGAACGTGGAGTGGACCCCTTTTCTGCCCCTCCCCCTTTAGCTGTTGACTCCACCCCATCCCAGCAGCAGCAGCTACACATCTCCATTTCTCATTCGTCGCTGCAGCTGACCGAGCCCCTTTCAGGGGCGGGGCCAGAGTTAGTTCCGTTTGACAGTGATGACACGGACGATGAAGATTCTCCTAGCCCCTCCTCTACTCTGCAGAGCCAAGCCAGTCACTCTACTGTGTCATCCAGCTATGGCAGTGAGTACAAACACACACACACACACACCCAAGCCATCCATTCATCCAGCCCTGGTAGCAACTATGCACACAGTCAAACACCCAAACACCCTGACTGTCCTTTGTCCGTCTGTCCTAGATGAGGAGGGGTCTGGCTCTAAGGACATGGCTACAGAGACCACCAGTAGTGAGGAGGAGCAGGACTACCCAGAGACCAGTCCTTATGGAGCTCCAGGCAGGCTAGGGGTGGGTGGAAGAGGTCGACCCCACAGCGAGAGCCCCATGGACGGGAGAGCGATGCGCCGCTCCTCCCGGGGATCCTTCACTAGAGCCAGTCTGGAGGATCTGCTCAGCATTGACCCGGAGGCTTACCAGAGCTCTGTGTGGCTAGGCACAGAGGACGGATGGTAAACACACACACACACAGAGACACATACACACAGACACAGACACACAGACACATGCACACACACACAGAGACACATACACACAGACACATGCACACACACATATACACAGACATACACACACATACAGATACAAATAACACGTTGAAATCCTAACTCAGTGTTTTGAACTCTCTCTGTCAGTATCCATGTGTACCAGTCATCAGACAACATCCGCAACCGTAAGAACAGCATGAAGATGCAGCACTCTGCCCCCATCCTGTGTATTCTGTGAGTCTGGCTGCTGTCATGTTAGCCCACATCGGAGAAGTCTACCACTTTATCTTGACTTTAAATGCTGATTTACTACTTCAGTGTCTGACAATCTCCTCCCTCTCTTCTCTCAGGTACCTGGACAACAAGGTGTTTGTGTCCCTGGCCAATGGGGAAGTGATCGTCTACCAGAGGGAGGCGGGGAGTTTCTGGGACACCCAGTCATCTCAGACATTGAGTCTGGGCACGCCCAGTGGTCCTGTCACTAAGATGGTCCCGGTCGGAGGGAAGCTGTGGTGTGGTTCACAGAACCGCATTCTCATCATCAACACAGCCACACTGGTGCAAGAGGTATGGTCACATTACGGGCCAGTCACAAGACAGGTGGATGGCTGGAACGATGGGTGGATGAATGGATATCTGGGTGGTTGTAACCTCTCTCTCCCCTGCAGCACTGGTTCCAGGTGGGCACAGACAGCAGTAGGTGTGTTACCTGCATGGTGAGCTATGGCCAGGGGGTGTGGCTGGCGCTCCAGGGTAGTGCCCAGATCAGACTTTACCACGCCCAGACCTGGGAAAGCCTGACTGAGGTGGACGTGGCTCCCGCCGTGCACAAGATGCTTGCAGGTAACACAGAGCGCACACCATAAGTGTCGTAGATCTTTACTACCTTAATGACGGCAGTTAAAATGCACACACACACAAATTCAGTCAGCACATTACATCTCTTAACCAGTAGATGGCAGCACCAGTTCTAAATAAAACGTTTGTCCTCTTCGCCCTCCTCTCTTTCGCTCTCTCTGGCCTTCCTCTCCCTCTCCCCTTACCCTCTCCACCATTCTCATCCCCTCTTCAGGTTCAGATGCGATCATCCGGCAACACAAGGCAGCGTGTCTGAGGATCACAGCTCTCCTGGCCTGTAAGGACCTGCTGTGGATCGGGACCAGTGCAGGGGTGGTCCTGACCCTGTCTATCCCAGCCGTCAGTTCTGGGACGGTGTCAGGGACGCTGCGGTCACCTCTGACCCCCATGGGCTCCGCTCATGGACACACTGGCCATGTGAGATTCCTCACCTCCATAGAACTACCTGAAGGCTTCGATGTCAACTTCCCTCTGCCAGCCAATACCACAGGTAACCATGTCACTATAAGCGCCATTATTGCTTCCAAACATATTTGTCATACAATGTTTAAATGGGTACTGCCATATTTATGACCTTTGAACTCCTCTGTCTCCAGCCCAGAGTAGTGTTGACGGGGCTATTGGGGGTCTGCAGAGGCGGGACTCCTCTCACCGACGAGCCTCCGCCCTCCTGCCCATCAAAACCAATCAGCTGGTGATCTCAGGTGGTGACGGCTACGAAGACTTCCGGCTGACTAATAGCAGCAGTGAGACAGTGGGGCGGGACGACAGCACCAACCACTTACTGCTGTGGAGGGTCTGAGCCAATCAGCCGGCCTCATTTATTAAAGCCCACACCCTAAGCACCAGCAACATACAGTACTGCTCTGGAGCCAATGAGAGTCCCCTGACCCCTTTAAACCCCACCCTCAGCTGAAACCGCACACAAACTCCGCCCTCCTCCTCTTTAAAACCCTCCCCCTTTTTATTAGGTCCAGTTTATTTGTCCTTTGCTCAATCTTCTGATCTCTCTGTGCATGGGTGTTGTTAGCCCAGACTGAAAAACTCATCTTCGCTTCAAAACAGGTTTCTGTTGTTTTAGTTTGTTCCGATGCAACTGTGTGTGTTGTTAATCGCTGAGTGTGCTTGGTGTTTTGGCGTGAATCACCCTCCACTTGTATTGCTCAGTCTGTGGACTTTGTGTCATAATGAAACTCTACAGACTTTACTTGGAGAGAGGGAACAAGAGCAAGAGAGATTGGGAAAGGGAGAGTGACTGGAGAAAAGAAATTAGATGAAGGATATGGAGGGAAAGCGAGAAAGAAAGCGAGAAGGAAATAGAGAGGGAAAGACAGTAAAGAGAGTGGATGAGGACAGACCAATCAGGTGAAGGATAAGAAAAGAGAGAGAGAGAGAGATTGAGGCAGACATGGTGAAAGGCGAGTGATGGGAAGAGGATTGTGACAAGCAACAAGCCAAATGATGGACTGATGAAAGTAACAATGGAACAAGGAGTTTGAAGAAGGGCCTGAGGAGTGGGGTCAAACATCCATCTTTGGATTCCTCTTTTTGGCCCACACCATGCGAACACTCCATCCTAGAGGGGAGGGGAGGGGAGGGGAGAGGAGAGGAGAGGAGAGGAGAGGAGAGGAGAGGAGAGGAGAGGAGAGGAGAGGAGAGGAGAGGAGAGGAGAGGAGAGGAGAGGAGAGGAGAGGAGAGAGAAGGAGATTAAAGAGTAAACATTATAAAAGTAACCAATGTGCAATATATGGCAAGGGTACCTACTAAAACTATACACACACTTTCTTCACTCGTTTGACAAAACACAGCTCGTCTCTCCGTAGCCTATGACTCACTCATACATACACCTCTTTTTCACCCTTAATATCTTTTGTGTTTGTTTTTTATTCTTTTAAAGATTTGTTCTTTTTAAACAGAACTGAAACAACACCGCACCACTGCAGTGAAGTGTTTTAAAGCATTTGTTTTAGAGGTAGTAGTATAAGAGATATGTTTGTACAGTATTTAGAGGTAGTAGTATAAGAGATATGTTTGTACAGTATTTAGAGGTAGTAGTATAAGAGATATGTTTGTACAGTATTTAGAGGTAGTAGTATAAGAGATATGTTTGTACAGTATTTAGAGGTAGTAGTATAAGAGATATGTTTGTACAGTATTTATGTTTTTGATTTTAGCTTTGTATTTTTTCCAGCGCTTAATTTATAGATGTATTTTTCTCTCTTTCTTTGCCTCTAAGAGATTGTGATTTACACACACACACACACACACACACACACACACACACACAAAAGCCTACATAACAACACATACAGTTGAAGTCGGAAGTTTACATACACCTTAGCCAAATACATTTAAACTCAGTTTTTCACAATTCCTGACATTTAATCCTAGTAAAAATTCAATGTCTTAGGTCAGTTAGGATCACCACTTTATTTTAAGAACGTGAAATGTCAGAATAATAGTAGAGAGTGATTTATTTCAGCTTTTATTTCTTTCATCACATACCCAGTGGGTCAGAAGTTTACATACACTCAATTAGTATTTGGTAGCATTGCCTTTAAATTGTTTAACTTGGGTCAAACATTTCGGGTAGCCTTCCACAAGCTTCCCACAATAAGTTGGGTGAATTTTGGCCCATTCCTCCTGACAGAGCTGGTGTAACTGAGTCAGGTTTGTAGGCCTCCTTGCTCGCACACGCTTTTTCAGTTCTGCCCACACATTTTCTATAGGTTTGAGGTCAGGGCTTTGTGATGGCCACTCCAATACCTTGACTTTGTTGTCCTTAAGCCATTTTTTCCACAACTTTGGAAGTATGCTTGGGGTCATTGTCCATTTGGAAGACCCATTTGCGACCAAGCTTTAACTTCCTGACTGATGTCTTGAGATGTTGCTTCAATATATCCACATCATTTTCCTTTCCTCATGATGCCATCTATTTTGTGAAGTGCACCAGTCCCTCCTGCAGCAAAGCACCCCCGCAACATGATGCTGCCACCCCCGTGATTCACGGTTGGGATGATGTTCTTCGGCTTACAAGCCTCCCCGTTTTTCCTTGATTTGCACTTTTCGCACCAAAGTACGTTCATCTCTAGGAGACAGAACACGTCTCCTTCCTGAGCGGTATGTCGACTGCGTGGTCCCATGGTGTTTATACTTGCGTACTATTGTTTGTACAGATGAACGTGGTACCTTCAGGCGTTTGGAAATTGCACCAAGGATGAACCAGACTTGTGGAGGTCTACAATTTTCTTTCTGAGGTCTTGTCTGATTTCTTTTGATTTTCCCATGATGTCAAGCAAAGAGGCACTGAGTTTGAAGGTAGGCCTTGAAATACATACACAGGTACACCTCCAATTGACTCAAATGATGTCAATTAGCCTATCAGAAGCTTCTAAAGCCATGACATAATTTTCTGGAATTTTCCAAGGTGTTTAAAGGCACAGTCAACTTAGTGTATGTACATTTCTGACCCACTGGAATTGTGATACAGTGAGTTATAAGTGAAATAATCTGTCTGTTAACAATTGTTGGACAAATTACTTGTGTCATGCACAAAGTAGATGTCCTAACCAACTTGCCAAAACTATAGTTTGTTAACAAGAAATTTGTGGAGTGGTTGAAAAACGATTTTTAATGACTCCAACCTAAGTGTATGTAAACTTCTGACTTCAACTGTATATACACACACACACACACACACAAACCAGTGTTGTCAAGTTCAGGCTCAAGTGGTGATAGTGTTTAATGTCTCCAAGCCAAGAGAACTATCCTGCAATTCATCTGGGTCACCTTCAACCACTCCAACCGAATGCATTACCATTAGGCTAATTCCCCCACTGTGAGCCAATGAAGAGGCTAACGGATAATCAGACCCGACAGGTAGCCTAGCGGTTTTAGAGCCTTGGGCCGGTAACCGAAAGGTCGTTGGTTCGAATCACCGTGCCGACTAGGTGAAATAAAATCTGACAATGTGCCATTGAGCAAGGCACAACTCTAATTGCTCCTGTAAGTCGCTCTGGATAAGAGTCTCTGCTAAATGACAACATGTAAATATAATCAGATAACCTGGTCCTTTGATACTCAACTGCTGCTAGCTGGAGCAGCCTGTGTGTCGATGTATGTTAGTGGAGCAGCCTGTCTCTGTGTCGACATATGTTAGTGGAGCAGCCTGTCTCTGTGTCGACGTATGTTAGTGGAGCAGCCTGTCTCTGTGTCGACATGTGTTAGTGGAGCAGCCTGTCTCTGTGTCGACGTATGTTAGTGGAGCAGCCTGTCTCTGTGTCGACGTATGTTAGTGGAGCAGCCTGTCTCTGTGTCGACGTATGTTAGTGGAGCAGCCTGTCTCTGTGTCAACGCAGCAGTGGAGCAGCCTGTCTCTGTGTCGACGCGTGTGTTAGTGGAGCAGCCTGTCTCTGTGTCGACGTATGTTAGTGGAGCAGCCTGTCTCTGTGTCGACGCGTGTGTTAGTGGAGCAGCCTGTCTCTGTGTCGACGTATGTTAGTGGAGCAGCCTGTCTCTGTGTCGACGTATGTTAGTGGAGCAGCCTGTCTCTGTGTCGACGTGTGTTAGTGGAGCAGCCTGTCTCTGTGTCGACGTATGTTAGTGGAGCAGCCTGTCTCTGTGTCGACGTGTGTTAGTGGAGCAGCCTGTCTCTGTGTCGACGTATGTTAGTGGAGCAGCCTGTCTCTGTGTCGGCGATGTGTTAGTGGAGCAGCCTGTCTCTGTGTCGACGTATGTTAGTGGAGCAGCCTGTCTCTCTGTCGACGATGTTAGTGGAGCAGCCTGTCTCTGTGTCGACGTATGTTAGTGGAGCAGCCTGTCTCTGTGTCGACGTATGTTAGTGGAGCAGCCTGTCTCTGTGTCGACGTGGTGTTAGTGGAGCAGCCTGTCTCTGTGTCGACGTATGTTAGTGGAGCAGCCTGTCTCTGTGTCGACGTATGTTAGTGGAGCAGCCTGTCTCTCTGTCGACGATGTTAGTGGAGCAGCCTGTCTCTGTGTCGACGATGTTAGTGGAGCAGCCTGTCTCTGTGTCGACGTGTGTTAGTGGAGCAGCCTGTCTCTGTGTCGACGCATGTTAGTGGAGCAGCCTGTCTCTGTGTCGACGCAGTGTTAGTGGAGCAGCCTGTCTCTGTGTCGACGTATGTTAGTGGAGCAGCCTGTCTCTGTGTCGACGCGTGTGTTAGTGGAGCAGCCTGTCTCTGTGTCGACGTATGTTAGTGGAGCAGCCTGTCTCTCTGTCGACGTATGTTAGTGGAGCAGCCTGTCTCTGTGTCGACGTATGTTAGTGGAGCAGCCTGTCTCTGTGTCGACGTATGTTAGTGGAGCAGCCTGTCTCTGTGTCGACGCGTGTGTTAGTGGAGCAGCCTGTCTCTGTGTCGACGTGATGTTAGTGGAGCAGCCTGTCTCTGTGTCGACGTATGTTAGTGGAGCAGCCTGTCTCTCTGTCGGCGTATGTTAGTGGAGCAGCCTGTCTCTGTGTCGACGTATGTTAGTGGAGCAGCCTGTCTCTCTGTCGACGTATGTTAGTGGAGCAGCCTGTCTCTGTGTCGACGTGTGTTAGTGGAGCAGCCTGTCTCTCTGTCGACTGATGTTAGTGGAGCAGCCTGTCTCTGTGTCGACGTATGTTAGTGGAGCAGCCTGTCTCTGTGTCGACGTATGTTAGTGGAGCAGCCTGTCTCTCTGTCGACGTATGTTAGTGGAGCAGCCTGTCTCTGTGTCGACGTATGTTAGTGGAGCAGCCTGTCTCTCTGTCGACGTATGTTAGTGGAGCAGCCTGTCTCTGTGTCGGCGTGTGTTAGTGGAGCAGCCTGTCTCTGTCGACGTATGTTAGTGGAGCAGCCTGTCTCTGTGTCGACGTATGTTAGTGGAGCAGCCTGTCTCTGTGTCGATGTATGTTAGTGGAGCAGCCTGTCTCTGTGTCGACGTATGTTAGTGGAGCAGCCTGTCTCTGTGTCGACGTATGTTAGTGGAGCAGCCTGTCTCTGTGTCGACGTATGTTAGTGGAGCAGCCTGTCTCTGTGTCGACGATGTTAGTGGAGCAGCCTGTCTCTGTGTCGACGTATGTTAGTGGAGCAGCCTGTCTCTGTGTCGACGTATGTTAGTGGAGCAGCCTGTCTCTCTGTCGACGTATGTTAGTGGAGCAGCCTGTCTCTGTGTCGACGTGTGTTAGTGGAGCAGCCTGTCTCTCTGTCGACGTATGTTAGTGGAGCAGCCTGTCTCTGTGTCGACGTATGTTAGTGGAGCAGCCTGTCTCTGTGTCGACGTATGTTAGTGGAGCAGCCTGTCTCTGTGTCGACGTATGTTAGTGGAGCAGCCTGTCTCTGTGTCGACGTATGTTAGTGGAGCAGCCTGTCTCTGTGTCGACGTATGTTAGTGGAGCAGCCTGTCTCTGTGTCGACGTATGTTAGTGGAGCAGCCTGTCTCTGTGTCGACGTGATGTTAGTGGAGCAGCCTGTCTCTGTGTCGACGTATGTTAGTGGAGCAGCCTGTCTCTGTGTCGACGTGATGTTAGTGGAGCAGCCTGTCTCTGTGTCGACGTATGTTAGTGGAGCAGCCTGTCTCTGTGTCGACGTATGTTAGTGGAGCAGCCTGTCTCTGTGTCGACGTATGTTAGTGGAGCAGCCTGTCTCTGTGTCGACGTATGTTAGTGGAGCAGCCTGTCTCTGTGTCGACGTATGTTAGTGGAGCAGCCTGTCTCTGTGTCGACGTGTGTTAGTGGAGCAGCCTGTCTCTGTGTCGACGTATGTTAGTGGAGCAGCCTGTCTCTCTGTCGACGTATGTTAGTGGAGCAGCCTGTCTCTGTGTCGACGTATGTTAGTGGAGCAGCCTGTCTCTGTGTCGACGTATGTTAGTGGAGCAGCCTGTCTCTGTGTCGACGTGTGTTAGTGGAGCAGCCTGTCTCTGTGTCGACGTATGTTAGTGGAGCAGCCTGTCTCTGTGTCGACGTATGTTAGTGGAGCAGCCTGTCTCTCTGTCGACGTATGTTAGTGGAGCAGCCTGTCTCTGTGTCGGCGTATGTTAGTGGAGCAGCCTGTCTCTCTGTCGGCGTATGTTAGTGGAGCAGCCTGTCTCTGTGTCGGCGTATGTTAGTGGAGCAGCCTGTCTCTCTGTCGGCGTATGTTAGTGGAGCAGCCTGTCTCTGTGTCGACGTATGTTAGTGGAGCAGCCTGTCTCTGTGTCGACGTATGTTAGTGGAGCAGCCTGTCTCTCTGTCGACGTATGTTAGTGGAGCAGCCTGTCTCTGTGTCGACGTATGTTAGTGGAGCAGCCTGTCTCTCTGTCGACGTATGTTAGTGGAGCAGCCTGTCTCTGTGTCGACGTGTGTTAGTGGAGCAGCCTGTCTCTCTGTCGACGTATGTTAGTGGAGCAGCCTGTCTCTGTGTCGGCGTATGTTAGTGGAGCAGCCTGTCTCTGTGTCGGCGTATGTTAGTGGAGCAGCCTGTCTCTGTGTCGACGTATGTTAGTGGAGCAGCCTGTCTCTGTGTCGACGTATGTTAGTGGAGCAGCCTGTCTCTGTGTCGACGTATGTTAGTGGAGCAGCCTGTCTCTGTGTCGACGTATGTTAGTGGAGCAGCCTGTCTCTGTGTCGACGTATGTTAGTGGAGCAGCCTGTCTCTGTGTCGGCGTATGTTAGTGGAGCAGCCTGTCTCTCTGTCGGCGTATGTTAGTGGAGCAGCCTGTCTCTGTGTCGGCGTGTGTTAGTGGAGCAGCCTGTCTCTGTGTCGGCGTATGTTAGTGGAGCAGCCTGTCTCTGTGTCGACGTATGTTAGTGGAGCAGCCTGTCTCTGTGTCGACGTATGTTAGTGGAGCAGCCTGTCTCTGTGTCGACGTATGTTAGTGGAGCAGCCTGTCTCTGTGTCGACGTATGTTAGTGGAGCAGCCTGTCTCTGTGTCGGCGTATGTTAGTGGAGCAGCCTGTCTCTGTGTCGGCGTATGTTAGTGGAGCAGCCTGTCTCTGTGTCGGCGTATGTTAGTGGAGCAGCCTGTCTCTGTGTCGGCGTATGTTAGTGGAGCAGCCTGTCTCTGTGTCGGCGTATGTTAGTGGAGCAGCCTGTCTCTGTGTCGGCGTATGTTAGTGGAGCAGCCTGTCTCTGTGTCGGCGTATGTTAGTGGAGCAGCCTGTCTCTGTGTCGACGTATGTTAGTGGAGCAGCCTGTCTCTGTGTCGACGTATGTTAGTGGAGCAGCCTGTCTCTGTGTCGACGTATGTTAGTGGAGCAGCCTGTCTCTGTGTCGACGTGTGTTAGTGGAGCAGCCTGTCTCTGTGTCGACGTGTGTTAGTGGAGCAGCCTGTCTCTGTGTCAACGTGTGTTAGTGGAGCAGCCTGTCTCTGTGTCGACGTATGTTAGTGGAGCAGCCTGTCTCTCTGTCGACGTATGTTAGTGGAGCAGCCTGTCTCTGTGTCGACGTATGTTAGTGGAGCAGCCTGTCTCTGTGTACTTGCTAAGTGCTCTGTACTTTAGCCAAGTGTGGAATTATTGTTGGTTATTCTATCCATGTTATTGTGATGTCATATTGGGTAGACTGTGTGGAACCATGTGGATTTTTTCTACCCATTATATTTCCATGGTCTCCCCACCCACCTCTGTTTTCGCAGTAACTGCATACTACATTTATAAACACTACATTGTAGAAAATGAAGAATGCTTGCTTTCATGTTAATCAAGTCACAGAATTGAGTAGGATATCACTGTGGCAAAGAAATTCAGAATTTACCATTCACACTACTTCTAACCGTTATAATAAGTTGATGCTGCCATCCTAGTACATTTCAGTAACCTTTCTGCCAGTGTGTTAAAGAAGTCTATTGTGTAATGTAAATATTGCTATATATTGCCGTTTCTTCTGTAAATAGTGCACCCATGGTCCTCAATTGTTGATATGAATCTAATGGCATATTTTTATATACTTGTGTGTGTTTGTTCTCCTCTGGCATGCATGCGCTGTCAGTCACGTTTAAATTATAACTGTCACAAAATGACAACAAGAGAAAGGAAACAGCGTCTATGGTCATACTTCCATTGTCATTGTTACTTCTACTTTTTCTTCCTGTAGCTGTTTCTGTTTCGTCACTTCGGGTTCTTTGGAATTAAATAATTTCACCGGTGCCAGACTACCAGGTGTCTGTAGCAGTTCTTACCACCGCTGGGAGTTGGGATGTATCATGTGATGTCTGTCTGTCTGTCTGTCTGCTCAACCTGTAGTTTTCCAGAGCCAGGAGTGAAGAATACTGATCCATGGACTTGGCCAGGAACAACTCCGGACCCTATCTATGGGATCTAACTTCTAACTGAAGATCTCAGGCAGGAAGGCATCAGGACAGCAGTTATTGTAGGAGAGGTGAGAACTTGCACTCTCATAATGAGGTAGCCCTGCCTGCGGCCTAAAACTCAGTCACCCTCTGCCCAAGAGGGAATTTCCGAAGGTTCAGATCCCACCCGTGACCACAGTGACTGTAAGTTCTCTGTACCAACACAATGTATAGTACTGGAAGATCCCTGGATGAACCATTATCCCACACAGCAAAGTGAAATGCTCTGATAAATGACCTGCATTTGTGTGTTAGTACGAGGGGGCTGGGAATGAATGTACGCTCCCACACTCTCAATGAATGAAGACACACGACCAATTGAGGCGTGCTGCACAATAGACCTCCTGTCTGCCAGAAGAATGAGATGTTGATAGTGTGTCATAGACTCACACAGTCAGACCAGTGGAACATTTCAGAGTATTAGGTTTTCAAAATCAGTGGAAAGGTTCAGAGATTAAGTGATAATGTTAGGTTTTCACAATTATCTACTGTAAATGGAATGAAGTAAGCTTTATCAGAATATTATCTTTGAGACTGATGTGTGAGAGAGAGAGAGAGGGGGTAGGCTATTTCTATTTCAGGCTATTTTTCGAAATGCTGCATCTGCAGGTTGAGAGAGGGAGTGAATTGAATCTCAATCATGGAGGGAGAGAGAATGAGGACAGTGAATTTGCATCCCATCCTTTTAGGAACCATGATCTAAACCCTCTACTTTGATGCTGATGTCATTACAGGCTCTTTGATTTATATAAGGCCAGTGTCATGTACAGTGCAAGCATTCTTTTTGCATAGGCTACCCCCTTTAAAATACATGCAGTCTTGATTCTGTCATACATTTTCAACTTTGATGTGTTGATTTTGCATAAGTCATGGCAAAGGCAATCTTTATCTTTTATTTGGTCATTTAGTAGTCTAGTACAAGCAGCCTATAGGCCAAGTCAGTAAGGTTAGTAAAGTTAGGTGACCAGGTGTGTATAAACTGTGTATGCCTGCCTCTGTCATCATAGCAAAGCTTTAGACGCCCTGATGAAGCGCGAGCAGGCTGCTAAGGGGCGAGGCGGATGAATCCCGACAGATGGCTCCCGGTCTCGTTAACTCAGCGCCGTTGCCGTCCCGATGCGCGTGGATTCCCCGCATTGACTCGTGATGAGTTCAGTAGCAGAGGAGGCGCGCGGAAATAAAAGAGGGGGCCTGCGCGCGCCACACGGGTTTCAGCTGATGACGTCTCTGCCTGTAAACTCACCCAGCGACATTACTGTATTTAAATATCTGGATCAGAGAACTCGCGACGTGTAGGCCTACTTCCTACCGGCGTTTGATCTGTGTGTTTCTAAAATATACCTTATATATATACAGCGTACGCGAATATCTGACAATGATCGTCCCAGACCACTGATTTAACCCTATTTAACCACCAATCTGGTAAGTGTATAAACTTTTAGTTTATAATTTTGCTTGTTTTATGTTAGAGACTCGTTTTGTATGTCTCTTCTGCTATTGGTTTGACAGCTTTTGGAACGTTTTACGACGCATTTCGCTAATTCATAGTAATATTGCCTCAATTAGCCAATTTGTATAGGGTATAGCTAGGTTTGTACTTTAGAGCAGGTTCTTACAATGAAGATGTTTCACTTCTGATTCAATTGAATAGGAGTTGTGGTGTTTTAATGTCTTGCTATAGCATGCAATCGTTTCCCCCATTTTGTTAATAGCCTATACTTTTGGAGATCTATAAGGATGGGAAGTATATACGTTACCACTTTGTTTGGTTATATTCACTGAAACGATGTAACCACGAGTTGATGCTCGTGTTCAAGTTTATCCTATAGGCTATTGTAACATATTTTGGTTGTGTATGTGTCTCGTGTTGTTCTGTCTGAGTCTGTGGGATAGTAAAATGAAAGTAATTGGCGCATTTTGTGAGATCTCCCCAGCCACAGAAGGCAATGCTGTTCCCTCGTCAGCAATGCTACAATGTCACATGGCGAGTGGAAATATGGACAGCGCATGATTCCATGTCTTTGTGAGTCGTGTGTCGCATATAGCCTAGATGAACTTGAGCAGTAGCCAAGGCTGGGCTATATCCATAATACATCATGAAAATTGTATAACCTGTTATTAGGGCACAATAAACATCGATTTTCATAGTTAGAAAGTTGTCCAAACTTAGAGAGAGGTTCTTCTGACAAATTTTCTCAACTCACTTCTAAAGTATCCGGATAGTCTGCGAGGGACACGTTTTACGTGAGATGTGATCCGTTACATTGTAACTAAGGTCTTGTTACTATCGCCTATCTGTGGCGCACGCCTCGCCGCGCTGTCCACCACGCACTGCCGCGCTGTCCACCATGCACTGCCGCGCTTGTGTGCTTGATGACTTCACTGTAGCCTATTAATCACGGGTGGAACCCAATAAAACCCTTTGCGTTTCCGCTAATGACAACTGCCGCTCGGTCATAATTGACTATATCGTAAATATTTAATTAGGTTTTTGGTCTTCATTTAAGGTCAGGGTTAGGCATAAAGTTAGCAGTGTGGTTAAGGTTAGATTTAAAATCACATTTTAAGAAGAGAAATTATAGAAATAGGCGGAGTTTATTGCTTTGTTGCTGTGGTAACTAGTGATGACCACAGTGGATAGACTATTTGTCACTAAGGGTTGGTATCACAGCCCAAAAATAAATACATCCACAGGTAGGTTTCAATTAAGCAATAAGGGGGGGGGGTGTATATGGCCAATATACCATGGCAAAGCTGTGGTATATTGACAATATACCACAAACCCCCGAGGTGCCTTGTTGCTATTATAAACTAGTTACCAACGTAATTAGAGCAGTAAAAACAAATGTTTGGTCATACCCGTGGTATATGGTCTGATAAACAACGGCTGTCAGCCAATCAGCATTCAGGGCTTGAAGCACCCAGTTTATAATGATGTATAAACCCTGGATTGCTGTTGCGATGTATTGGCCAATGAGAGGCTTTGAATCCACTGGTCGGCCATATTGGCACTCCTCAGAAGATGCAGTCCTCCATAGGAATCAATTGAATTCTATATTATTTCAAGTACTGTATAATTCCAATATTTGTTTCATGGACAATATTACATGTATTTAACCATGTCTTTTTGTTGCTGTAGTGGGGACAGTCAAATTTGAATCTTCAAAAAATTATACTTTAAGAAAATATTTGTATATATTTTAATTTGTTTTATGTTTAGCTCACATAATATAATGTAAAAGTATGTATTAAGGTGTCTGTAATTTAGTAAGCGTGGCAAAAACAAACGTAGACATGAATAAATGGCTTTCTATAGCTTCCACAATATTATTACAGCGATGGGGGAGTGCCAAGATGGAGGTGTGGTGGCTTCAACACGGCGCCCCTGTCAGTCAACTAGTGTTTGTTTGTTTTTCTTGATTTTTACAATGTTATACATTGTAGAATAATAGTGAAGACGTCAAAACTATGAAAAAACACTTATGGAATCATGTAGTAACCAAAAAAGTGTTATCTTTTAGATTCTTAAAAGTAGCCACCCTTTGCCTTGACAGGCTGCATCACATCCGGCTGTGATTGGGAGTCCCATAGCGCGGCGCATTATTGGCCCAGCGTTGTCCGGGTTTGGCCAGGGTAAGCCGTCATTGTAAATAAAAATGTGTTCTTAACTGACTTGCCTAGTTAAATAAAGGTTAAATAAATTAAAAAAACAGCTTTGCACACTCTTGGCATTCTCTCAACCAGCTTCATGAGGTAGTTAGCTGGAATGCAATTCAATTAACCAGTGTGCCTTGATAAAAATTAATTTGTGGATTTTCTTAACTTCTTAATGCATTTGAGCCAAACAGTTGTGTTGTGACAAGGTAGGGGTGCTATACAGAAGATAGCCCTATTTGGTAAAATACCAAGTCCATATTATGGCTAGAACAGCTCAAATAAGCAAAGAGAAACGACAGTCCATCACTACTTTAAGACATGAAGGTCAGTCAGTACGGAACATTTCAGGACTTTGAAAGTTTCTTCAAGTGCAGTCGCAAAAACCATCAAGCGCTATGATGAAACTGGCTCTCATGAAGACCGCCACAGGAAAGGAAGTCCCAGAGTTCTCTGCTGCAGAGGATAAGTTCATTAGAGTTAACTGCAAAAAATGCTTCACATAGATCAAGTAACAGACACATCTCAACATAAACTGTTCAGAGGAGACTGCGTGAATCAGGCCTTTATGGTCAAATTGCTGCAAAGAAACCACTACTAAAAGACACCAATAAGAAGAAGAGACTTGCTTGGGCCAAGAAACACGAGCATTGGACATTAGACATGTGGAAATCTGTCCTTTGGTCTGATGAGTCCAAATTTGCGATTTTTGGTTCCAACCGCCATGTCTTTGTGTGGTTCTCACCGTGAAGCATGGATGAGGAGGTGTAATGGTGTGGGAGTGCTTTGCTGGTGACACTGTCAGTGATTTATTTAGAATTCTAGGCACACTTTACCAACATGGCTACCACAGCATTTTGCAGCAATACTCCACCCCATCTGGTTTGGACTTAGTGGGAATATCATTTGTTTTTCAACAGGACAATTACCAAAAACACACCTCCAGGCTGTGTAAGGGCTATTTGACCAAGAAGGAGAGTGATGGAATGCTGCATCAGATGACCTGGCTCCACAATCACCCGACCTCAACCCAGTTGAGATGATTTGGGATGAGTTGGACTGCAGAGTGAAGGAAAAGCAGCCAACAAGTGCCCAGCATATGTGGGAACTCCTTCAAGACTGTTGGAAAAGCATTCCTCATGAAGCTGGTTGAGAGAATGCCAAGAGTGCAAAGCTGTCATCAAGGCAAAGGGTGGCTACTTTGAAGAATCTAAAATCTAAAATATATTTGGATTTGTTTAACACTTTTTTTGGTTACTACATGATTCCATATGTGTTATTTCATAGTTTTGATGTCTTCACTATTATTCTACAATATAGAAAATAGTAAGAATAAAGAAAAACCCTGGAATGAGTAGGTGTGTCCAAACTTTTTACTGGTACTGTGTATATACAGTTGAAGTATGAAGTTTACATACACTTAGGTTGGAGTCATTAAAACTTGTTTTTCAACCACTCCACAAATGTCTTGTTAACAAACTATAGTTTTGGTAAGTTGGTTAGGACATCTACTTTGTGCATGACACAAGTAATTTGTCCAACAATTGTTAACAGACAGATTATTTCACTTATAACTCACTGTATCACAATTCCAGTGGGTCAGAAATGTACATACACTAAGTTGACTGTGCCTTTAAACAACTTGGAAAATTCCAGAAAATGATGTCATGGCTTTAGAAGCTTCTGATAGGCTAATTGACATCATTTGAGTCAATTGGAGGTGTACCTGTGTATGTATTTCAAGGCCTACCTTTAAACTCAGTGCCTCTTTGCTTGACATCATGGGAAAATCAAAAGAAATCAGACAAGACCTCTGAAAAAATATTGTAGACCTCCATAAGTATGGTTCATCCTTGGGAGCAATATCCAAACGCCTGAAGGTACCACGTTCATCTGTACAAACAATAGTATGCAAGTTTAAACACCATGGGACCATGCAGCCGTCATACCGCTCAGGAAGGAGACGCGTTCTGTCTCCTAGAGATGAACGTGCTTTGGTGCGAAAAGTGCAAATCAATCCCAGAACAACAGCAAAGGGCTTTGTGAAGATGCTGGAGGAAACAGGTACAAAAGTATCTATATCCACAGTAAAACGAGTCCTATATCGACATAACCTGAAAGGCCACTCAGCAAGGAAGAAGCCACTGCTCCAAAACCGCCATAAAAAAGCCAGACTACGGTTTGCAACTGCACATGGGGACAAATATCGTACTTTTTGGAGAAATGTCCTCTGGTCTGATGAAAACAAAAATATAACTGTTTGGCCATAATGACCATCGTTATGTTTGGAGGAAAAAGGGGGAGGCTTGCAAGCCGAAGAACACCACCCCAACCGTGAAGCACGGGGGTGGCAGCATCATGTTGTGTGAGTGCTTTGCTGCAGGAGGGACTGGTGTACTTCACAAAATAGATGGCATCATGAGGAAGGAAAATTATGTAGATATATTGAAGCAACATCTCAAGACATCAGTCAGGAAGTTAAAGCTTGGTCGCAATTGGGTCTTCCAAATGGACAATGACCCCAAGCATACTTCCAAAGTTGTGGCAATATAGCTTAAGGTATTGGAGTGGCCATCACAAAGCCCTGACCTCAATTTGTTTACATCCCAGTTAGTGAGCATTGCTTTTTGCCAAAATAATCCATCCACCTGACAGGTGTGGCATACCAAGAAACTGATTAAACAGCATGATCATTACACAGGTGCACCTTGTGCTGGGGACAGTGAAAGTCCACTCTAAAATGTGCAGTTTTGTCTCACAACACAATGCCACAGTTGTCTCAGGTTTTTAGGTAGCATGCAATTGGCATGCTGACTGCAGGAATGTCCACTAGAGCTGTTGCCAGAGAATTTAATTTTCCCATGGTGGCGGTGGAGTTATGGTATGGGCAGGCATAACCTACGGAAAACAAACACAATTGCATTTTATCGATGGCACAGAGACACCGTGATGAGATCCTGAGGCCTATTGTCGTGCCATTCATCCACCACCATCACCTCATGTTTCAGCATGATAATGCACAGACCTATGTCGCAAGCATCTGTGCACATTTCCTGGAAGCTGAAAATGTTCCAGTTCTTCCATGGCCTGGAATGTCACCCGTTGTGTATGTTTGGGATGCTCTGGATCAACGTGTACGACAGCGCGTTCCAGTTCCCGCCAATATCCAGCAACCTCGCACAGCCATTGAAGAGGAGTGGGACAACATTCCACAGGCCACAATCAACAGCCTGATTAACTCTATGTGAAGGAGATGTGTTGCGCTGCATGAGGCAAATGGTGGTCACACCAGATACTGACTGGTTTTCTGATCCACACCCCTACCTTTATTTTTAAGATATCTGTGTCCCCAGTCATGTGAAATCCATAGATTCCGGACAAATGAATTCATTTCAACTGACTGATTTCCTTAGTAAAAATCTTTGAAATTGTTGCATGTTGTGTTTATATTTTTGTTCAGTGTATATCATTGATAGGTTTAGGTTAGACTGAACTTTAATGACATGCCTGTGACTCCAACATATTTAAATGGAGTCAACTGTGGTACTACTATAGCCATCTGACATAACTTTGATACCGTAGATGTCTATAGAGCCTTCCGGGGTGGCAGGTAGCCTAGTGGTTAGAGCATTGGACTTGTAACTGAAAGGTTGCAAGGTTGAATCCCCGAGCTGACAAGGTAAAACTCTGTCGTTCTGCCCCTGAACAAGGCAGTTAACCCACTGTTCCTAGGCTGTCATTGAAAATAAGAATTTGTTCTTTATCTGACTTGCCTAGTTAAATAAAGGTAAAATAAAGAAATTGTCATCTTGACTTAAGTGGAATTTGGTACAAGACACTATCTGGGCCAGTGACACCAGCCCAAACCAGTTGCAGAGAGAACATTTCAATCTTGGTTCAGCAATAAGTTGATTTTGTTTTTGATGCGTTGTTATTGTCAGCAGTGTTTTCCAGCAGTGAATAACAGTTGACGGTTAGTCTCTGACGCTATCCACAGGTGTGACCTACTAACTGCCATAATTGTTCCATCGTTGTAATGCCTTGCCTACTGGGTGTGTTAGGTCTATCTGTAATATCTACTGTATTTGTCTGTGTGCGTTTTGGCAAACCATGGATTGCCCCTGTGCAGAACTGTGAATCTATCTTATGGATGTCATTTAACTGGCCACAGACTTTAGCTAGCCAGTATTTTAGACATGCATTTAGTTCCTCTTAAAACCTGTCATTGCCCACAAAAGGCAAACGGCACAGCAGTGATGTGTTTGTGACGTCCCCAGAGGAGGACACACTGTATCAGCGTTAACCCTGCTGACACACACACACCTCTGTTTTACTGATACACCCACACACACCTCTGACACACGCACGTGTACTATGGACACACACACACGAACAATGGACACACATACATGTACTATGGACACACACACATGTACTATGGACACACACACATGTACTATGGACACACACATGTACTATGGACACACACACATGTACTATGGACACACACACATGTACTATGGACACACACACATGTACTATGGACACACACACACGTACAATGGACACACATACATGTACTATGGACACACACACATGTACTATGGACACAGACACTGATGCTCCTGAAGCTTTCTCCAAGAGGAGGAGAGTCATGTTACCATGCATCCCAAATTCTTGGCAGAAAGTTCCTTTGTGAAGGGCCAAATTCCTGCTTGTTTAAATAAATAGGAGCCATCCCACTGCAGCTGAGGAGAGGAGAGCGTCTTTCATAACTCACTCCTCTCTCTCTGTGTCGTCTGTCTGTCTGCGGGACTCCCTGCTAGTGGCCTGGGGTAGGACTGGTTATGTAATGTGTAGGGCTTTGTGACCTGACCAGGGAAACCTCTGGGCCCTAAATGAGAAGAGGGGTTCACCCCAATACTTTCTGGTAGAGAAGGGGTGAGCCAAGCACGGCCTGGATATAGAGGAGGGTGTGTCTATGTGGGAGTTTGTATCCCCTTATTGGTTTGTGAGTTTGTAATTTCTTTGTGTGAATGTCTTGCCTCAAGGAGGAGGGAAAGAAGTGGGGCGGAGAAAGAGTGAAAGGGAGAGGTTAAGAACAGTGGGAAAGGAGGTGGAGAAGAAGAGAAAGGAATGTCACCCAGCATGCCTAGACAGACAGGCAAACAGGCAGACAGGCAAACAGGCAGACAGAGAGACCGGCAGACAGACAGACAGAAAAGAGTAGACACCACAATCAAGCTCTTAAATGTCCCAGCTGTTACTCCATCAGCAACTGTAACCAACAGGAAACTTACTGCAGCCTCTCAACTCTATGAGGATTTGGGACAAGAGGAGGAAGCCAACCTAACCTACATACATTACAATGTACTCACTGGGAACACACACACTGTACAAAGTCATACATGATCTATTGTAATAGTTAACGGGTCAGGTATATTCTTTGTGAGTTGTGGATCTTACTTTGACTCTCCTACACACCTTGGAAACGTTTAATACCTTGACTTAAAAACATTTTGGCCTGTGTGTGTGTGTGTAGGATACAGGGGTATGGCTGGGCTGTAATCAAGCCGTCCGTCTGTCCTGCCGTACATACAGTAAAGGGAGCAGTTGGGAACACGTCCAGTCGGCCCGTGCCACTGCGGTCCCCATCCCAATGTCAGCCAGGATATCCCTGCCAAGGAAATTCCCACTTCAATCCAGAGTCTGAATTCGACCTGGGCCCAGTTCTCTGGACGCAGGGCTCAGGAACATTGTAATTGAAGGAGAGACTGCGACACGAGCCAGAGGGGGAACTATTCCAGAGACTCTGAGACACAAGCAAGATGGGGAACTATTCCCACCGGAGAGCTGTATCCCAGTGATCTGAGTGATCTCGGTTTTAGACACACAGTTTCAGGGGATGCTCAGAAACACTGCATTGGAATTAGGTTCTCTAATTCTATAAAATACACACACACACCTGATGAACCACATCTCAATTTCCTCTTAAATATTTGTGATTATAACCAAAGGCTTTTCTGCTCTCTCTTCTGTTAATTTGATTGGGTGAATCCAGGATATGGGAGGGGCTAATATATGATGAAGAGGGGTGGGTCAAGGGCAGAAGGAAGAAAGGGTGAAACCATCTATTCATTCAAGGTCAAAGTGTGAGAGGTCAGGGAGTGCGTGACTTTAGGAAGGTCCTTTCAGGACTGAGGTCAGCTGAAGCCACAGAAGAGAGACCACAGGAGTGGCAGCCATCTTAGAAAACGAGAAGCGACAAAAGCCACACTGCTGATAAACTGAGCAAGATGTAGCCACAGCTACGTCCAGCCAAACCTAATCACACATGCACACACGCACACATACACACACACACACGCACACACATGCATACACACACACATACACACACACATACAGTGGGGCAAAAAAGTATTTAGTCAGCCACCAATTGTGCAAGTTCTCCAACTTAAAAAGATGAGAGAGGCCTGTAATTTTCATCATAGGTACACTTCAACTATGACAGACGAAATGAGAAAAAGAAATCCAGAAAATCACATTGTAGGATTTATAATTTATTTATTTGCAAATGATGGTGGAAAATAAGTATTTGGTCAATAACAAAAGTTTATCTCTATACTTTTATATACCCTTTGTTGGCAATGACAGAGGTCAAACGTTTTCTGTAAGTCTTCACAAGGTTTTCACACACTGTTGCTGGTATTTTGGCCCATTCCTCCATGCAGATCTCCTCTAGAGCAGTGATGTTTTGGGGCTGTCGCTGGGCAACACGGACTTTCAACTCCCTCCAAAGATTTTCTATGGGGTTGAGATCTGGAGACTGGCTAGGCCACTCCAGGACCTTGAAATGCTTCTTACGAAGCCACTCCTTCAGTTGCCCGGGCGGTGTGTTTGGGATCATTGTCATGCTGAAAGACCCAGCCACGTTTCATCTTCAATGCCCTTGCTGATGGAAGGAGGTTTTCACTCAAAATCTCACGATACATGGCCCCATTCATTCTTTCCTTTACACGGATCAGTCGTCCTGGTCCCTTTGCAGAAAAACAGCCCCAAAGCATGATGTTTCCACCCCATGCTTCACAGTAGGTATGGTGTTCTTTGGATGCAACTCAGCATTCTTTGTCCTCCAAACACGACGAGTTGAGTTTTTACCAAAAAGTTCTATTTTGGTTTCATCTGACATTCTCCCAATCCTCATCTGGATCATCCAAATGCTCTCTAGCAAACTTTAGACGGGCCTGAACATGTACTGGCTTAAGCAGGGGGACACGTCTGGCACTGCAGGATTTGAGTCCCTGGCGGCGTAGTGTGTTACTGATGGTAGGCTTTGTTACTTTGGTCCCAGCTCTCTGCAGGTCATTCACTAGGTCCCCGTGTGGTTCTGGGATTTTTGCTCACCGTTCTTGTGATCATTTTGACCCCACGGGTGAGATCTTGCGTGGAGCCCCAGATCGAAGAAGATTATCAGTGGTCTTGTATGTCTTCCATTTCCTAATAATTGCTCCCACAGTTGATTTCTTCAAACCAAGCTGCTTACCTATTGCAGATTCAGTCTTCCCAACCTGGTGCAGGTCTACAATTTTGTTTCTGGTGTCCTTTGACAGCTCTTTGGTCTTGGCCATAGTGGAGTTTGGAATGTGACTGTTTGAGGTTGTGGACAGGTGTCTTTATACTGATAACAAGTTCAAACAGGTGCCATTAATACAGGTAACGAGTGGAGGACAGAGGAGCCTCTTAAAGAAGAAGTTACAGGTCTGTGAGAGCCAGAAATCTTGCTTGTTTGTATGTGACCAAATACTTATTTTCCACCATAATTTGCAAATAAATTCATTAAAAATCCTACAATGTGATTTTCTGGATTTTCTTTCCTCATTTTGTCTGTCATAGTTGAAGTGTACCTATGATGAAAATTACAGGCCTCTCTCATCTTTTTAAGTGAGAGAACTTGCACAATTGGTGGCTGACTAAATACTTTTTTGCCCCACTGTACATACATACATAAAAACATACATACACAGTCAAGCCTCCCCTGCTTTGTGACCAGGCAGAACTGCATTTTCTGGGATGGTTTGGAGCCTAGCCTCAGTCATTCATGCGACTATTTCGGCAGCCATGTTTGATGCCTAACTATGACTGTGTCTGAAAAACAGAGCAACCACCAAGTAATGCCATGGCATTCAACACAGCAGGAAATTGAGACCTTGAATTTCCGCAGGCAGCATATTTTTCATAAAGATATGGAACCTAACCAGTGTTTATGATGCATAAGTATATGTGCGTGAAATGGGGCCAAACTGTAGGAGATGCACTGATAGTTAGGAAAGGAGAAGAGATGAGGAAAGTAGCACCTGCTTGGACTGTAACACCCATGACTAAAGCCCTGCTCATAAACACAGTCCACACACACACACACACACTCATTGAGTCATTTAACATTCCCGAGAGCTGGTTATCATTCCCACCATAGGAGTCATGCCCATAAGAGGCACAAGGGCACGTGCCCCCTCAGGTTTGTCCTGTTTTTTAAAACATTTGTGATAGAGCCTCCTGACTGGTGCGGTGGTCTAAGGCTCTGCATCGCAGTGCTAGCTGTGCCACTAGAGATTCTGGGTTCGAGTCCAGGCTCTGTCGCAGCCGGCCGCGACCGGGAGACCCATGGGGCGGCGCACAATTGGCCCAGCGTCGTCCGGGTTAGGAGAGGGTTTGGCCAGCAGGGATGTTCTTGTCCCATCTCGCTCTAGCAACTCCTGTGGCGGGCCAGGCGCAATGCACGCTGACATGGTCGCCAGGTGTACAGTGTTTCCTCCGACACATTGGTGCTCCTGGCTTCCGGGTTAAGTGGGCAGTGTGTCAAGAAGCAGTTTGGCTTGGTTGGGTCGTGTTTCGGCTCTCGACCTTCGCCTCTCCCGAGTCCGTACGGGAGTTGCAGCGATGAGACAAGACTGTAACTACCAATTGGATACCACGAAAAACGAAATTGGGCAGAAAAAGGGGTAAAAAAAACAACAAAAAAACATTTGTTAAATTAATTACTGAACTTCATTTTTAAGCCCATGTTTCATCATCATCATTTATAAAGATATGAAATGGTATTTTGCGGAGGGGGCACCACTGAAATGTACTGAATAGACATTCCTTTCAATCTTTTACCCAGATTCTAACAGAGATGACGTGCATACTGAATTTACGTGTTTATAACATAAATACACCAGTCAGGAAGATACAGACAGCTCAAGATGTATGCTTAGATATGCAGAAAAATACTTGCTTTAAAATGTAATCAAGCACCTTATGATAATATCATGATATTTGTGTGATGTCATGATATGTGCCTGTATTGATGATGTGTGGTACGATCTCATATACTGTGTTGTATTGTGGATGTAATATCCTAGGCATGCTAGGCCAGTATATTGACATGTTCTTGCATCATTGCTTCTTTAAGAGCATACTGACTGGGGCTCTAGGAAGGAAGGAAGGAAAAAACTATTTCAGGTTTTTGAAAAATGTAAAGCCCCCCTCCGGACCACCCTCTCTCCATCCTCACGTACTTTGTGCCCCCTCTAAAATAATTAGTGCATGACGCCCCTCATTCCCACTGAAGGGTTCGGCTGCGGACCGTATTGACCTTTACTCTGGTAGCTCTGAGGCCCAATATGTAATAAAGGATGTCATTAGGACATTCCGTTTAGTGTGAAACTGTATTTTCCTACTGAGATAAGAGAACTCTCCTCCAGAATCTCCTCAGACATTCCCAGACACCTGCAATCTTTGTTCAACTGGAAGTTGTTGAAAGTGTTATCAGTCTCATATTACCCAATGTCTGTAATGATGTAATGATGCATGTATTCCTCATTCACAAAGACTTTATGTTGAGACCTTAGGTATCAGGTATCATTCTGACCTTAATGACCACCGTCTGAATGGTCTCCTGTACACCAAAATCTCCCCCGAAGACTTCACCACCATCCCACCGTACAGAGGGTGGGACTTTCCCCTGGGAATGCTGATTGTTCCAGGCTGTCATTAACTATTTCTCCACTCTCACAGTCTCATAGTGTTTCTCCTTTTACCCCGTTCTCCAGAAGTATCTGTGCCTCAAAGTGAATGTGTGTGATTGTGTGTGTAAAAATGATTTGAGTTCCTGTGGCTACATTCTAGGTAATGAATTGAACATCATTGGTGAATTGGCCAGGAATCCAGCTCCATAGGTATTGAGTTGTTCTAGTACAAGGTATTCATTTAGACTGTTTATGTCTGTAATGCTAAAGGAAAGAATATGAACACACTCACCTAAACATACTCCCTCAATGTGTGTATGGGCAGTTTTCCTCAGCACTTGAAACCTGTTACAAATGCCTTGGATAGATATACCTAGTACGCAATGACTACATCAAGCTTGTGACTCTACGAACTTGTTGGATGCATGTGCTGTTAGTTTTGGTCGTGTTTCAGATTATTTTGTGGCCAATAGAAATGAGTGGTAAATAATGTATTATGTCATTTTGGAGTCACTTATATTGTAAATAAGAATAGAACGTGTTTCTAAATACTTCTGCATTAATGTGGACGTCACCATGGTTATGTATAATCCTGAATGAATCATGAATAATGGGTGAGAAAGACGCACACATATCATACCCCCAATACATGCTAACCTCTCACCATTACAGGGAGGTTAGCATTTATATCATACCCCCAATACATGCTAACCTCTCACCATTACAGGGAGGTTAGCATTTATATCATACCCCCAATACATGCTAACCTCTCACCATTACAGGGAGGTTAGCATTTATATCATACCCCCAAGACATGCTAACCTCTCACCATTACAGGGAGGTTAGCATTTATATCATACCCCCAAGACATGCTAACCTCTCACCATTACAGGGAGGTTAGCATTTATATCATACCCCCAATACATGCTAACCTCTCACCATTACAGGGAGGTTAGCATTTATATCATACCCCAAGACATGCTAACCTCTCACCATTACAGGGAGGTTAGCATT
The DNA here is from genome assembly GCA_030435695.1 of Brachymystax lenok tsinlingensis. Lineage (NCBI taxonomy): Eukaryota > Metazoa > Chordata > Actinopteri > Salmoniformes > Salmonidae > Brachymystax > Brachymystax lenok. Next base: position 35,037,425 of record CM059794.1, on the reverse strand, counting down.
TATATCATACCCCAAGACATGCTAACCTCTCACCATTACAGGAGGTTAGCATTTATATCATACCCCAAGACATGCTAACCTCTCACCATTACAGGGAGGTTAGCATTTATATCATACCCCAATACATGCTAACCTCTCACCATTACAGGGAGGTTAGCATTTATATCATACCCCAATACATGCTAACCTCTCACCATTACAGGGAGGTTAGCATTTATATCATACCCCCAATACATGCTAACCTCTCACCATTACAGGGAGGTTAGCATTTATATCATACCCCCAAGACATGCTAACCTCTCACCATTACAGGGAGGTTAGCATTTATATCATACCCCAAGACATGCTAACCTCTCACCATTACAGGAGGTTAGCATTTATATCATACCCCTCTGAAGACATGCTAACCTCTCACCATTACAGGGAGGTTAGCATTTATATCATACCCCCAAGACATGCTAACCTCTCACCATTACAGGGAGGTTAGCATTTATATCATACCCCCAAGACATGCTAACCTCTCACCATTACAGGGAGGTTAGCATTTATATCATACCCCCAATACATGCTAACCTCTCACCATTACAGGGAGGTAAGCATTTATGGGGGGGTATGATATTTGTGCGTCTAACTTTCTCACTCTTTATTCATGATTCATTCAGGACTATCCGTAACCATGGTATCGTCCACATTAATTGAAAAGTGTTTAGAAACATCCTATTTACAATTAAAGTGACTCCAAAATGACATAATACATTATTCACCATTCATTTCTATTGGCCAAAAAATAATTTGAAACACGACCAAAACAAACAGAAAAAGCATCCAACAAACAAAAGTCACAAGCTTGATGTAGTCATTGTGTACTAGGTAAATGGGACCAAATACTAAACGTTTGGACTACTTTAATACACATTTAAGTGCACTTTTCCCAATACATTTGGTCCACTAAAATGTGGGGACTATGTACAAAAAGTGTTGTAATTTCTAAACGGTTCACCCGATATGCATTAAAATAACCTCAAATTAAAGCTGTCAGTCTTCACTTTAACTTTGAAGTACAGAGCCAAAACAACAACATTGTCATCGTCCCAAATTCTTTTGGGAGCTCACTGGAGATATGGTGTATCTATCAATGGGGCCATGTGATTAATTCCCTAACCTGAGCTCATTGTAAATCCTTGACAGAGGCTGCTAAGTGTCACGCTGTGGTGCTGAGGGAAACGGGGACAGGGTAGCATCCACGCACCTCTGGTGTCCCTCTTCTGTTTCCATTGTGACATCAGAGGTCGTACTCCAGCTTGCCGGAGAACAGGATGCAAATCACTGACTTGTGAGGTGATGTGATGAGCATCACTGCATGTCGTTTAGAGGGGATATCCTGTCCACTAATACTAATTCTATAGAGCTGTGTGTTATCCTGTCCACTAATACTAATTCTATAGAGCTGTGTGTTATCCTGTCCACTAATACTAATTATATAGAGCTGTGTGTTATCCTGTCCACTACTACTAATTCTATAGAGCTGTGTGTTATCCTGTCCACTACTACTAATTATATAGAGCTGTGTGTTATCCTGTCCACTACTACTAATTCTATAGAGCTGTGTGTTATCCTGTCCACTACTACTAATTATATAGAGCTGTGTGTTATCCTGTCCACTAATACTAATTATATAGAGCTGTGTGTTATCCTGTCCACTACTACTAATTCTATAGAGCTGTGTGTTATCCTGTCCACTACTACTAATTATATAGAGCTGTGTGTTATCCTGTCCACTACTACTAATTCTATAGAGCTGTGTGTTATCCTGTCCACTACTACTAATTCTATAGAGCTGTGTGTTATCCTGTCCACTAATACTAATTATATAGAGCTGTGTGTTATCCTGTCCACTAATACTAATTCTATAGAGCTGTGTGTTATCCTGTCCACTACTACTAATTCTATAGAGCTGTGTGTTATCCTGTCCACTAATACTAATTCTATAGAGCTGTGTGTTATCCTGTCCACTAATACTAATTATATAGAGCTGTGTGTTATCCTGTCCACTAATACTAATTATATAGAGCTGTGTGTTATCCTGTCCACTAATACTAATTCTATAGAGCTGTGTGTTATCCTGTCCACTACTACTAATTCTATAGAGCTGTGTGTTATCCTGTCCACTACTACTAATTCTATAGAGCTGTGTGTTATCCTGTCCACTACTACTAATTCTATAGAGCTGTGTGTTTGTCTCTCTGTCGCACTCAGAGTGAGTGATGTCACCATGTCAGTCCAGTGGAATTTTACCCCTGTGTCTCTGTAAGAGATTGTGTGTGTATCTGGTTGGCTTCTCTCTCCTCCTCAGATGTCAGATGAACACTGTACAAGCTGAGAGTGTGGAATACTATCTTGATTGTGCCTCATTAAATACCCGCACCCCCTCCCAAATAGAAGGCAAAAAAAGATAAGACAAGGACGATGCTGGCAGGGATAATGTACCTCAGGAGATACCTTTATTAAAAAATAGAGCACTCTTTTTGTGACTGTTGTGGTTTCATGCCTCCTATATCCCTGTTTCTTTAATCCCAAGGTTTTTCTCAGTGTAGCCAAGCATGACATCATGGGCCCAGAAAAAGACTTTACACACTTTGGTGGGGATTTCAGCCTTCACCCAAAACCACCGTGGAATGATGCACATGTTTATGCCATCTATTCATTATTTTTCCTTCTTTTTTTTGTCTTTCTTTCGCCCGCTAACAAAATAAAAACGTGACTGGCAAACAGTGGGCATCATACCCTATGTTTTTCATTGGTCAATCAAAGATGGGGGAGTTTGGAAAAGGCCAATAATTACTGTGTAAAACAGCTGACCAGATGTAAATAGTATTTCTCCTTCCCTCCCTCCCTCCTCTTCTCGCCACTGTTCTTAACTTCCTATTCCTCTCTAGCCTTTGTTCATTTTCAGTCCCATCTTCTGTGTTTGTGTTGGTTCTTTATTATACTACCTCCGCACGAAAGTGAATGAGTCTGAATTGGTTAGAGGGATGGAAGAGAGAGGAGAGACTGAGAGAGCGAGAGGAGGGATGGAAAGAGAGGAGAGAGGAGGGATGGGAGAGAGAGAGAGAGAGAGAGAGAGAGAGGAGGGATGGAAGATAGAGGGGAAAGAGAGAGAGGAGGGAGACGAAGCAGAAAACATTTAGGTCAATGTTCTTTGGTTTCACTCCTGGAAACCCTTCAAAGGATTCACTTGATCAGGGCTTGATGATTAGTGGATTAGTTTCATCAGGGGTGTTAGTGCTGGACTGTAGCAGAAATGTTCACACCCCATGGTTCCTAAAAGGACGCTCCCCAAATCATTCCAATTTGTTACTCTTAATTGCTTGTCCGGTTTTGTTCCTTCTCCCTATTGTGGTTTTATTGATCAGGAGGTTTTTCTCAAGCTGTCTCAAAGCCACAGCTTCTTAAGGCAGTGTGGCATTATGTCTTGCCAACAACCTGTAATTAGCCTAGATCCAGCCTTTATAGCCTTTTAACCAAGGATCTAAATATCACGTCCTATTGGCTAATGTAAGCCTGTCTTTCTCCCTCTCCCTGAAATTATCCTCCGGAACCCTGTCATTTGACACAACGGCCATGTTTAGGTTTCGGTCCTCGGCCCAAAATCACAAACTCTAAATGTTTTGAGTCTTGTATGTGAAAATGTTTTGTATGTGCTTGTGGGTACTAAGAGACCGTTTGGCGTTGGTTCAGAGGCATGAATCTGCAGAGGTTGTTTCTGGAAGTGTGTGTGTGTGTGTGTGTGTGTGTGTGTGTGTGTGTGTGTGTGTGTGTGTGCCTCATCAGTCAGCTCGGGGTTGATCCTGTTCCTGTGTAATGCTACTGCAGCTCCAGTCCTCTCATGGGAAAGGATGGGAGTGCTTTCCAGACCTGTGTTAAGTTATTTAACAGCTGAGACACACACACACACTACTGCCCTCAGTTTAGTCATGGTACACACATGTACACAGATGTACTGTAAATATTCAACTGTTTAGTAGGTCTGTGTAGAGCAGATGTACTGTAAATATTCAACTGTTTAGTAGGTCTGTGTAGAGCAGTAAGGGATAGCATACAAAGACATACACATACACTGGTGATTTGAATGATGTGTGTGTGCGTGTGTGTTTAAGGTGAGCCCAGTACTGGACAGTGTGATGTTGACCCCAGACCACACAGCAAAGCATATTAGTTAGTGTCAGCGGTCATAACCAATAGTTTACCCTGTCTAACAACTGTGTATGCATATGTGTGTGTCTATGCATGCTTGTGTGTGTATGTCTGTGCATATGTGTGTGTCTATGCATGCTTGTGTGTGTGTCTATGCGTGTGTGTGTGTCTATGCATGCTTGTGTGTGTGTGTGTGTGTGTCTATGCGTGTGTGTGTGTGTGTGTATATTTGTGAGCGGAGGGCGGTGGCGAGCGTCTAGGGGCAGAGCCAGTGGGCAGGAAAGCGTGTGGCTGGTGAGAGGGACAGTATAAGTGATGACAGTTATTCAGTCACAGGTACACTGCTGCCAGCCTAGCCTAAGAGAGAGAATATTAAGTGTGTATGTACATGTATGTGTGTGTGTTCAAGAGAGAGTGTGTGTGTGTGTCTGTGTGTGCGCCACTCTGAGTGCTCTGTAGGACTAGGCGTGTTCTCTGCCACACTGAGAGAACAGTGTGTGTGTGTCTGTGTGTGTCTGGTAGAAAGAGAGAGACCCAAACAGTGTATGGATTTCCTTGACTCAGCATTCTAGCAGCATCCGTAGCATTCTCAGTCTGTTGCTAGGGCAACTGAGTCCAAGTCCACTGCCAGTCTCTCTCTCTCTCTCTCTCTCTCTCTCTCTCTCTCTCTCTCTCTCTCTCTCTCTCTCTCTCTCTCTCTCTCTCTCTCTCTCTCTGTTTCTCCTTCTCTCGCTCCTCTCTCTCTTCTCTCATCTCTGTTTAAAACGTTGTGTTTTAAAGGCAGTTTTATTGGCCACAGAGAGGAGAGGAATCCTCTAAAAGTTAATTGTTCCTTCATTTAGCTGCTGGACAACTTTACACTTTGTCTCAGTGGGACGGCAGAGAGAAGGAAGGAGGGAGGGAGAGAGTGTTGCAGAGAGAGGGGAGGAGGGATGGAGAGAGCGTTGTATAGAGAGGGAAGGAGGGAGGGAGAGAGAGAGCGTTGTATAGAGAGGGAAGGAGGGAGGGAGGGAGAGAGCGTTGCAGAGAGAGGGAAGGAGGGATGGAGAGAGCGTTGTATAGAGAGGGGAGGAGGGATGGAGAGAGCATTGCAGAGAGAGGAGAGGAGGGATGGAGAGAGCATTGCAGAGAGAGGGGAGGAGGGATGGAGAGAGCGTTGTATAGAGAGGGAAGGAGGGATGGAGAGAGCGTTGCAGAGAGAGGGAAGGAGGGAGGGAGAGAGCGTTGCAGAGAGAGGGGAGGAGGGATGGAGAGAGCATTGCAGAGAGAGGGGAGGAGGGATGGAGAGAGCGTTGCAGAGAGGGAAGGAGGGATGGAGAGAGCGTTGCAGAGAGAGGGGAGGAGGAGTGGATGGAGAGAGGCGTTGCAGAGAGAGAGGGAAGGAGGGATGGAGAGAGCGTTGCAGAGAGAGGGGAGGAGGGATGGAGAGAGCATTGCAGAGAGAGGAGAGGAGGGATGGAGAGAGCGTTGCAGAGAGAGGGAAGGAGGGATGGAGAGAGCGTTGCAGAGAGAGGGGAGGAGGGAGGGAGGGAGCGTTGCAGAGAGAGGGAAGGAGGGATGGAGAGAGCGTTGCAGAGAGAGGGGAGGAGGGAGAGAGAGAGCGTTGTATAGAGAGGGGAGGAGGGAGGGAGAGAGCGTTGCAGAGAGAGGGGAGGAGGGAATGGGGCATTTTAGATCAGAGTTTAACGGCTCACTCTCTTTTCCATTGAAACACCTCTCCTGATGTCTAGTTTAAAGCCTATTTATGCTTGATCCGAAAATGTGGTCGGAAGATCCATATGGAGGGTGTGACGCAATTGCGGAGCCTCCAGAGGTATGCAGAGGCCAAATTGAGCTATGTACCACATGAGCTATGTACCAAAATTTGTAACAATGCAAAGGGCTCTGTATAGCTCCGTATATCGCCATATAGCACGGTATAGTTCTGTATAGTGCCGTATAGCTCCGTATCACTCCGTATAGCTCCGTATCACTTCGTATAGCTCCATATAGCTCCGTATAACACCGTATAGCTCCGTATAACACCGTATAGCTCCGTATAACGCCGTATAGCTCCGTATAACACCGTATAGCTCCGTATAACGCCGTATAGCTCCGTATAACACCGTATAGCTCCGTATAACACCGTATAGCTCCGTATAACGCCGTATAGCTCCGTATTGGTCCGCATTAACATGATTGGTTGACGGTCGCTAGGGGCGGGAGGTCTTGTATAAACACAAACTCACTTCCTTGACAACCTCCTTCACAACAGCTCAACTCAACAGCTCTGTGCTGCCCCACGAAGCGTAAGAAGTATGAATGGCCTGACTTGTGCAGAGGCCGTATCACCGGAAATGCTGCCTGGCCAACGCAGACGTTGGATTGACCATGCAGCGCCTTTTAAAGTGTGCTTGGATCAGCCTCTGTAGGAGGTATTGCTGGAGCCCGCAGACTCAGGTTACCGACCGTTCTAAAGCCTTATTACTGTACTGTTATGACTGCCTAGATGCATGTCATTTTCTCATTTTACTCGAGTTCTTGATACAACATTTTACTGGTATTGTGGTGATGGTGTAATATGCATCTCTCTTACAGAAGACTAGTCATTCATAATCAATTATTCATTTGAGATTCATAGAGATTTATTCAGGTTGATTCATTCAAGTGTAGCTCAGTTGGTATAGAAACGCCAGGATAGTGGGTTCGATTCCCAGGACCACCCGTACATAAAATGTATGCATGGATGACTGGAAGTCACATTGGATAAATGTGTGTGTGTGTGTGTGTGCACGTCTAGAAGCAGGGGTATGATAGGAGGATATGAGTGGTAGTTACTTAATGGGTTTGTAGTAACATGACACCTTAGCCAAATACATTTAAACTCAGTTTTCACAATTCCTCACATTTAATCCTAGTAAAAATTCCCTGTTTACATACACTCAATTAGTATTTGGTAGCATTGCCTTTAAATTGTTTAACTTGGGTCAAACGTTTCCACAAGCTTCCCACAATAAGTTGGGTGAATTGTGGCCCATTCCTCCTGACAGAGCTGGTGTAACTGAGTCAGGTTTGTAGGCCTCCTTGCTCGCACACGCTTTTTCAGTTCTGCCCACACATTTTCTATAGGATTGAGGTCAGGGCTTTGTGATGGCCACTCCAATACCTTGACTTTGTTGTCCTTAAGCCATTTTGCCACAACTTTGGAAGTATGCTTGGGGTCATTGTCCATTTGGAAGACCCATGTGCGACCAAGCTTTAACTTCCTGACTGATGTCTTGAGATGTTGCTTCAATATATCCACATAATTTTCCTTTCCTCATGATGCCATCTATTTTGTGAAGTGCACCAGTCCCTCCTGCAGCAAAGCACCCCCACAACATGATGCTGCCACCCCCGTGCTTCACGGTTGGGATGGTGTTCTTCGGCTTGCAAGCCTCCCCCTTTTTTCTCCAAACATAATGATCGTCATTATGGCCAAACAGTTCTATTTTTGTTTCATCAGACCAGAGGACATTTCTCCAAAATGTACGATCTTTGTCCCCATGTGCAGTTGCAAACCGTAGTCTGGCTTTTTTATGGCGGTTTCATAGCAGTGGCTTCTTCCTTGCTGAGCGGCCTTTCAGGTTAGGTCGATATAGGACTCGTTTTACTGTGGATATAGATACCTTTGTACCTGTTTCATCCAGCATCTTGACAAGGTCCTTTGCTGTTGTTCTGGGATTGATTTGCACTTTTCACACCGAAGTACGTTCATCTGTAGGAAACAAAACAAGTCCCCTTCCTGAGCGGTATGACGACTGTGTGGTCCCATGGTGTTTATAATTGCGAACCAGACTTGTGGAGGTCTACAATCTATTTTCTGAGGTCTTGGCTGATTTCTTTTGATTTTGCCATGATGTCAAGCAAAGAGGCACTGAGTTTGAAGGTAGACCTTGAAATACATCCAAGATACACCTCCAATTGACTCAAATGATGTCAATTAAAGGCAAAGTCAACTTAGTGTATGTAAACTTCTGACCCACTGGAATTGTGATACAGTGAATTTTAAGTGAAATAATCTGTCTGTAAACAATTGTTGGAAAAATGACTTGTGTCATGCACAAAGTAGATGTCCTAACCGACTTGCCAAAACTATAGTTTGTTAACAATACATTTTTGGAGTGGTTGAAAAATGAGTTTTAATGACTCCAACCTAAGTGTATATAAACTTTCGACTTCAACATGTGGTGTATTCTTAGAAACCTCCATGACCAAACTATCTATCTGTGGCTCTGCTGTCTCCTCAGAATATCCCATTGTGTCACTGTCTGACCTGTGTCCACTGTCCATGAACACTGGCTGTTACCTCTAAATACTATTTACCAGACTGTTCCTGTCTCTCAGTCATTGTTGTGACAGTATGTGTTATGTTGTGTTGTTACTGTAATGATTCAGGAGTGTGTTATGTTGAGTTGTTACTGTAATGATTCAGGAGTGTGTTGTTGAGTTGTTACTGTAATGATTCAGGAGTGTGTTATGTTGAGTTGTTACTGTAGTGATTCAGGAGTGTGTTATGTTGAGTTGTTACTGTAGTGATTCAGGAGTGTGTTATGTTGAGTTGTTACTGTAATGATTCAGGAGTGTGTTATGTTGAGTTGTTACTGTAATGATTCAGGAGTGTGTTGTTGAGTTGTTACTGTAATGATTCAGGAGTGTGTTATGTTGAGTTGTTACTGTAGTGATTCAGGAGTGTGTATGTTTGAGTTGTTACTGTTACTGTAGTGATTCAGGGTGTGTTATGTTGAGTTGTTACTGTAATGATTCAGGAGTGTGTTATGTTGAGTTGTTACTGTAATGATTCAGGAGTGTGTTATGTTGAGTTGTTACTGTAATGATTCAGGAGTGTGTTGTTGAGTTGTTACTGTAATGATTCAGGAGTGTGTTATGTTGAGTTGTTACTGTAGTGATTCAGGAGTGTGTTGTTGAGTTGTTACTGTAGTGATTCAGGAGTGTGTTGTTGAGTTGTTACTGTAATGATTCAGGAGTGTGTTATGTTGAGTTGTTACTGTAATGATTCAGGAGTGTGTTATGTTGAGTTGTTACTGTAATGATTCAGGAGTGTGTTGTTGAGTTGTTACTGTAGTGATTCAGGAGTGTGTTATGTTGAGTTGTTACTGTAGTGATTCAGGAGTGTTTTATGTTGAGTTGTTACTGTAGTGATTCAGGAGTGTGTTGTTGAGTTGTTACTGTAGTGATTCAGGAGTGTGTTGTTGAGTTGTTACTGTAATGATTCAGGAGTGTGTTGTTGGGTTGTTACTGTAGTGATTCAGGAGTGTGTTGTTGGGTTGTTGCTGTAATGATTCAGGAGTGTGTTATGTTGAGTTGTTGCTGTAATGATTCAGGAGTGTGTTGTTGAGTTGTTACTGTAATGATTCAGGAGTGTGTTGTCGGGTTGTTACTGTAGTGATTCAGGAGTGTGTTGTTGAGTTGTTACTGTAATGATTCAGGAGTGTGTTGTTGAGTTGTTGCTGTAATGATTCAGGAGTGTGTTGTTGAGTTGTTACTGTAATGATTCAGGAGTGTGTTATGTTTAGTTGTTACTGTAATGATTCAGGAGTGTGTTGTTGAGTTGTTACTGTAATGATTCAGGAGTGTGTTGTTGAGTTGTTACTGTAATGATTCAGGAGTGTGTTGTTGAGTTGTTACTGTAATGATTCAGGAGTGTGTTGTTGAGTTGTTACTGTAATGATTCAGGAGTGTGTTATGTTGAGTTGTTACTGTAGTGATTCAGGAGTGTTTTATGTTGAGTTGTTACTGTAGTGATTCAGGAGTGTTTTATGTTGAGTTGTTACTGTAGTGATTCAGGAGTGTGTTGTTGAGTTGTTACTGTAATGATTCAGGAGTGTGTTATGTTGAGTTGTTACTGTAATGATTCAGGAGTGTGTTATGTTGAGTTGTTACTGTAGTGATTCAGGAGTGTGTTGTTGAGTTGTTACTGTAGTGATTCAGGAGTGTGTTGTTGGGTTGTTACTGTAATGATTCAGGAGTGTGTTGTTGGGTTGTTACTGTAATGATTCAGGAGTGTGTTGTTGGGTTGTTGCTGTAATGATTCAGGAGTGTGTTATGTTGAGTTGTTGCTGTAATGATTCAGGAGTGTGTTGTTGGGTTGTTACTGTAGTGATTCAGGAGTGTGTTGTTGGGTTGTTGCTGTAATGATTCAGGAGTGTGTTATGTTGAGTTGTTGCTGTAATGATTCAGGAGTGTGTTGTTGAGTTGTTACTGTAATGATTCAGGAGTGTGTTATGTTTAGTTGTTACTGTAATGATTCAGGAGTGTGTTGTTGAGTTGTTACTGTAATGATTCAGGAGTGTGTTGTTGAGTTGTTACTGTAATGATTCAGGAGTGTGTTGTTGAGTTGTTACTGTAGTGATTCAGGAGTGTGTTGTTGAGTTGTTACTGTAATGATTCAGGAGTGTGTTGTTGAGTTGTTACTGTAATGATTCAGGAGTGTGTTGTTGAGTTGTTACTGTAATGATTCAGGAGTGTGTTGTTGAGTTGTTACTGTAATGATTCAGGAGTGTGTTATGTTGAGTTGTTACTGTAATGATTCAGGAGTGTGTTGTTGAGTTGTTACTGTAATGATTCAGGAGTGTGTTGTTGAGTTGTTACTGTAGTGATTCAGGAGTGTTTTATGTTGAGTTGTTACTGTAGTGATTCAGGAGTGTGTTGTTGAGTTGTTACTGTAATGATTCAGGAGTGTGTTGTTGAGTTGTTACTGTAATGATTCAGGAGTGTGTTGTTGAGTTGTTACTGTAATGATTCAGGAGTGTGTTATGTTGAGTTGTTACTGTAATGATTCAGGAGTGTGTTGTTGAGTTGTTACTGTAGTGATTCAGGAGTGTGTTGTTGGAGTTGTTACTGTAATGATTCAGGAGTGTGTTATGTTGAGTTGTTGCTGTAATGATTCAGGAGTGTGTTGTTGAGTTGTTACTGTAATGATTCAGGAGTGTGTTGTTGAGTTGTTGTTACTGTATTGATTCAGGAGTGTGTTGTTAGTTGTTACTGTAATGATTAGGGTGTTGAGTTGTTACTGTAATGATTCAGGAGTGTGTTGTTGAGTTGTTACTGTAATGATTCAGGAGTGTGTTGTTGAGTTGTTGCTGTAATGATTCAGGAGTGTGTTGTTGAGTTGTTACTGTAGTGATTCAGGAGTGTGTTGTTGAGTTGTTACTGTAATGATTCAGGAGTGTGTTATGTTGAGTTGTTACTGTAATGATTCAGGAGTGTGTTATGTTGAGTTGTTACTGTAATGATTCAGGAGTGTGTTGTTGAGTTGTTGCTGTAATGATTCAGGAGTGTGTTGTTGTAACATTCAGAGTGTGCGTATTATTATTTGTTGGGTTGTTGCTGTAATGATTCAGGAGTGTGTTGTCGGGATTGTTACTGTAATGATTCAGTTAAGTTTACTGTAATGATTCAGGAGTGTGTTGTTGAGTTGTTACTGTAGTGATTCAGGAGTGTGTTGTTGAGTTGTTACTGTAGTGATTCAGGAGTGTGTTGTTGAGTTGTTACTGTAATGATTCAGGAGTGTGTTGTTGAGTTGTTACTGTAATGATTCAGGAGTGTGTTATGTTGAGTTGTTACTGTAATGATTCAGGAGTGTGTTGTTGAGTTGTTACTGTAATGATTCAGGAGTGTGTTATGTTGAGTTGTTACTGTAATGATTCAGGAGTGTGTTATGTTGAGTTGTTACTGTAATGATTCAGGAGTGTGTTGTTGAGTTGTTACTGTAATGATTCAGGAGTGTGTTGTTGAGTTGTTACTGTAATGATTCAGGAGTGTGTTGTTGAGTTGTTACTGTAATGATTCAGGAGTGTGTTGTTGAGTTGTTACTGTAATGATTCAGGAGTGTGTTGTTGAGTTTTTACTGTAGTGATTCAGGAGTGTGTTGTTGAGTTGTTACTGTAGTGATTCAGGAGTGTGTTGTCTTGTTGTTACTGTAGTGATTCAGGAGTGTGTTGTCTTGTTGTTACTGTAGTGATTCAGGAGTGTGTTATGTTCAATCAAATGTACTGTATTTATAAATCCCTTTTTACATCAGCGGATGTCACAATGTGCTCTACAGAAACCAAGCCTAAAACATGCATTCGATTTCCTCCCTGACTATAGCTCACCCGTTGTCCCATGATCCTCTCTGTTCTAGATCATATGTTCATAGAAGAATATCTGGAAGAAGATGAGGAACCACCTTTGCTGCTCAGCTCTTGTCCTTCTCACAGTACGTATCTGTGTGTGTGCGCGTGTCTAATTATTTGTGTCACTGATCTCTGTGTGTGTGTGTGTGTGTGTGAGTGTGTGTCTAATTGTTTGTGTCACTGATCTCTGTGTGTGTGTGTGTGTGTGTGTGTTTGTGTGTCTAATTATTTGTGTCACTGATCTCTCTGTGTGTGTGTGTGTGTGTGTGTGTGTGTGTGTGTGTGTGTGTGTGTGTGTGTGTGTGTGTGTGTGTGTGTGTGTGTGTGTGTGTGTGTGTGTGTGTGTGTGTGTGTGTGTGTGTGTGTGTGTGTATTCCAGGTGTTTGGCACTGGAGGGACTGTAGCCGTGCAGTGTCGGTGGGGGGAGGGGTGTGTGTGTCTGGAGTGCCCCAGTGGCCAGGAGCCAATCAAGGTAGGACAGAAGTTCCCGAACTAACCTAACTCAGCTCTCATTACCCTGTCATCATAACTCACCTCTCATTACCCTGTCATCCTAACTCACCTCTCATTACCCTGTCATCATAACTCACCTCTCATTACCCTGTCATCATAACTCACCTCTCATTACCCTGTCATCTTAACTCACCTCTCATTACCCTGTCATCATAACTCACCTCTCATTACCCTGTCATCATAACTCACCTCTCATTACCCTGTCATCCTAACTCACCTCTCATTACCCTGTCATCCTAACTTACCTCTCATTACCCTGTCATCATAACTCACCTCTCATTACCCTGTCATCATAACTCACCTCTCATTACCCTGTCATCTTAACTCACCTCTCATTACCCTGTCATCATAACTCACCTCTCATTACCCTGTCATCTTAACTCACCTCTCATTACCCTGTCATCATAACTCAGCTCTCATTACCCTGTCATCATAACTCAGCTCTCATTACCCTGTCATCATAACTCACCTCTCATTACCCTGTCTTCATAACTCACCTCTCATTACCCTGTCATCTTAACTCACCTCTCATTACCCTGTCATCATAACTCACCTCTCATTACCCTGTCATCTTAACTCACCTCTCATTACCCTGTCATCATAACTCACCTCTCATTACCCTGTCATCATAACTCACCTCTCATTACCCTGTCATCCTAACTCACCTCTCATTACCCTGTCATCCTAACTCACCTCTCATTACCCTGTCATCATAACTCACCTCTCATTACCCTGTCATCCTAACTCACCTCTCATTACCCTGTCATCCTAACTCACCTCTCATTACCCTGTCATCATAACTCACCTCTCATTACCCTGTCATCCTAACTCACCTCTCATTACCCTGTCATCCTAACTCACCTCTCATTACCCTGTCATCATAACTCACCTCTCATTACCCTGTCATCCTAACTCACCTCTCATTACCCTGTCATCATAACTCAGCTCTCATTACCCTGTCATCATAACTCACCTCTCATTACCCTGTCATCCTAACTCACCTCTCATTACCCTGTCATCCTAACTCACCTCTCATTACCCTGTCATCATAACTCACCTCTCATTACCCTGTCATCATAACTCACCTCTCATTACCCTGTCATCCTAACTCACCTCTCATTACCCTGTCATCATAACTCACCTCTCATTACCCTGTCATCATAACTCACCTCTCATTACCCTGTCATCATAACTCACCTCTCATTACCCTGTCATCATAACTCACCTCTCATTACCCTGTCATCCTAACTCACCTCTCATTACCCTGTCATCCTAACTCACCTCTCATTACCCTGTCATCATAACTCACCTCTCATTACCCTGTCATCATAACTCACCTCTCATTACCCTGTCATCATAACTCACCTCTCATTACCCTGTCATCCTAACTCACCTCTCATTACCCTGTCATCCTAACTCACCTCTCATTACCCTGTCATCCTAACTCACCTCTCATTACCCTGTCATCCTAACTCACCTCTCATTACCCTGTCATCCTAACTCACCTCTCATTACCCTGTCATCCTAACTCACCTCTCATTACCCTGTCATCCTAACTCACCTCTCATTACCCTGTCATCATAACTCACCTCTCATTACCCTGTCATCATAACTCACCTCTCATTACCCTGTCATCATAACTCACCTCTCATTACCCTGTCATCATAACTCTTTTCATGTGGCGTTCTTTTGTCCAGCTAAATAGCCAATGAACCAAAATCATGGACTAATCGTTAATATCCTGTTGCTGCAGGATTGTTTTGCCATGACAGTACTGGTCAAATTAAGATCCCACATCTGTACAGTCGTGGCCAAAAGTTTTTAGAATGACACAAATATTAATTTTCACAAAGTCTGCTGCCTCAGTTTGTATGATGGCAATTTGTATATACTCCAGAATGTCATGAAGAGTGATCCGGAAAAAAACTTGTCCGGAGAAGACAAGGTGAGCGCTACCATCAGTCCTGTGTCATACCAACAGTAAAGCACCGTGAGACCATTCATGTGTGGGGTTGCTTCTCAGCCAAGGGAGTGGGCTCACTCACAATTTTGCCTAAGAACACAGCCATGAATAAAGAATGGTACCAACACATCCAACACACACTTCTCCCAACCATTCAGGAACAGTTTGGTGACGAACAATGCCTTTTCCAGCATGATGGAGCACCTTGCTATAAGGCAAAAGTGATAACTAAGTGGCTCGGGGAACAAAACATTGATATTTTGGGTCCATGGCCAGGAAACTCCCCAGACCTTAATCCCATTGAGAACTTGTGGTCAATCCTCAAGAGGCGGGTGGACAAACAAAAACCCACAAATTCTAACAAACTCCAAGCATTGATTATGCAAGAATGGGCTGCCATCAGTCAGGATGTGGCCCAGAAGTTAATTGACAGCATGCCAGGGTGGATTGCAGAGGTCTTGAAAAAGAAGGGTCAACACTGCAAATATTGACTCTTTGTATCAACTTCATGTAATTGTCAATAAAAGCCTTTGACACTTATGAAATGCTTGTAATTATACTTCAGTATTCCATAGTAACATCTGACAAAAATATCTAAAGACACTGAAGCAACAAACTTTGTGAAAATTAATATTTGTGTCACTCTCAAAACTTAACTTAATTTGTTGATATTTGCCAAATATATATGCTATATATTTTTTTTTTTCTTTGGTTTCATATGAAAATGTGTACATATGAAACCAAAAATAGGGAATGTATCATAGTTCCTGTCCAAAACAGCAGTGTTAGTTATTTTGGAACATCTTATTGAACACAGGACCACATGTGACTGAAGTGTATGTGTGTAATTACAGTGGTTCATGTACTCTGTTTTGAGATGTGAAGATGTTTTCTCCTGCCAGGCTTGCGGGCAGGTCGACGGGCCAGGCAAGGCGATGCAATGTCAATCTTGTCCAGCTGGCACTTTTTCAGACGGCTATGACTCTGATCAATGCCGCCCACACTCCTCCTGCGGGATCCTCAACAAAAAGGTTGTGACCTCTGGTACATCACACTCTGATGCTGTCTGCGGAGACTGTCTGTCTGGGTATGTATCCACGTACAGCAAGACAATAACTCCCCTCTCCTTTTGTATCTCCGTATTCACCATACAAGTCCAACAAGTACCAACAAGCATGTGTTTTTCTTCATAAAGCACATTAGATACAGGCAAAACAGTTGAATGATTCTTCTGCTGTAAAATAATACTGCAACACAATAATCTCTCTCTCTGTGGCCCTGCTTAGTAAACAGGTGTGCTACTGCAGTCCTACATCTCCATTTAGTCTCCATATATAGACACCAGCCCAGCTACCTAACTGTAGCACTGAAGTATCAAATCAAATTGTATTGGTCACATACGTGTTTAGCAGATGTTATTCCCGGGCCTGGTTAGCACGTCTCTACCCTCCGACCAGAACCACCCCTCTCTACAGAAATAGACAGTTGACCTTAAAATATGGTCTGTTGGAAAATGTTTTACTTACTAGGACTGTGATATGTGGTTATTTCACCTAACTACCTTAAGATTTCTGTCTGGATAAGAGCATCTGATAAATGACCCACATGTCAATCGATTATGGGACCATGAAATGAATACACTGCTATGATAACATGCTATTGTTCTGTTGTGATATTAATACGTGCCTGTGTTGGTGCCACCAGGTTCCACCCCACTGCAATGAGGACAGCCTCCACCCTGGCCTGTGTGAGAGGTGAGTGTGGACAGAATCAATATCACACCAACAGATAGTTGAAGCTATTATGTTTCCACTGGTGGAATAATGGTTTTAACAGGGTCATATTCTCTCATTTTCTCGCTCCCCCCTTATCTCCCCCTATCTCTCCCCAGCCCCCCCTGCACAGTATTCCCACGTGCGTGCGGTGCGTACGGTGGGTAAGGGTGTGGCGGGCAGTGGCGGCCTGCCGGTGAACGGTACAGCAGTGCGGAGCCCGGAGGAGAAGAGTACAGAGTATGCGGTGTTCGCCCTGGTGCCAGTCTTCTGTGTGATGGGACTCCTGGGGATCCTCATCTGTAATATCCTCAAGAAGAAAGGATACAACTGTACTGCTGAGAAGGAGGGAGGAGACGAGGAGAATGCCACACCACAGAAAGAGGGTGAGAGAGAGAGAGAGGAGAGAGAGAGTGGTGAGAGAGAGAAAAGGGGGAGAGAGAGAGAGAGACAGAGACAGAGAGAGATGCAGGTATCTGGGATGTGCCTTTTAGTTTTTCTCTTGAATAAGTGTTTACAAGGGTCCTTACAACATTGCATGAACTGATATTTTGGATGACCAGAGGAGACACCAGGGCCCAGTCTTTCATGATCAGAGGAGACACCAGGGCCCAGTTTTTCATGACCAGAGGAGACACCAGGGCCCAGTTTTTCATGACCAGAGAAGATACCAGGACCCAGTTTTTCATGACCAGAGGAGACACCAGGGCCCAGTTTTTCATGACCAGAGGAGACACCAGGGCCCAGTTTTTCATGATCAGAGGAGACACCAGGACCCAGTTTTTCATGACCAGAGGAGACACCAGGACCCAGTTCTTCATGACCAGAGGAGACACCAGGGCCCGGTTTTTAATAATTATCCGGATTCTGTAATCCTTTTATTTTCTATCCAGCCTTTTAATTGTTTTTGAGCCTGGTTTTAGAAAATAATCGGATAAGATAATTCTGATCCAGATACCACAATATCAAGATCAAAGAATCTTGATAGATTTTCAGTGCTTTGAACAGGGCTACAACTTGCCATCTACTGGTCAGGTTGTGGTACTATATATACACATTTCTTTACCTTCATTTAACTAGGCAAGTCAGTTAAGAACAAATTCTTATTTACGATGACGGCCTACACCGGCCAAACCTGGACGACGCTGGGCCAATTGTGCACTGCCCTATGGGACTCCCAATCACGGCCGGTGGTGATACAGCCTGGATTCGAACCAGGGTGTCTATAGTAACTACATGCCTATACTGACCACATACCTATACTGACCACATACCTATACTTCAATTTAACATAATGAACCTTTGGTTTTCATTTTAGTTACATTGCCATTTCTTGGTTGTAGTGCCTTTCACCTTTCTAAATCCACCCTTCCAGCGGGATCAAGATAATCCTGAAAAACTGTCCTAATCAATACCTTAGATTTTAGAAAAACGCAAAAATGACATACAATCCTGATTAAAGGTTAGTTTTGATTACCAAATCCTTATCCCTATCCAGAGGATCAGAATCAAAATCCGATCAGACTCTTTTTCAAATCTGGCATCTATTTTCAAAGCCTTCCCCAATATGGGTAACCTAGTTTTAGCTCTTCAGTGGTTGCGTAGAAAGGCACACAGCTTTACACGTAAGGGGATACGCATGGGCATCGCATGTCCTGTTGCACCCACACTGGGAAGCAAGCCTTTGCAGAACACAAGAAGGGCCCTGAATGAACATACTATTATCTCTCTAAGGGCAGAGCAAAGTAGGGTATGGAAGGTCCTCTGATACAGACAATAGCTACACCTCACAATCACAGGGCAGAAACAAATCCCCTTTTCTTTCAACCCTTTTCATAGACAGTAGTCATGTTAGACCATAAGCCATGTAGAGAGAGTGTGGTGGTGGGAACTAAACGTTGTTGTATTAACTCTGATGCTTGGGAACGACACATTCTAACCCCCTAAAGGTCAGAGGGCAGCTCTCTGGAAATACAGTGCATTCCACACACACACACACACACACACACACACATAAACACCTCCTTGTCTGGTGTTGCTAGTGTCTCAGTCTCTACCTCCTTGTCTGGTGTTGCTTACCCACCGTATGCAGTTTTTCATGACCAGAGGAGATACCAGGACACAGTTTTTCATGATCAGAGGAGACACCAGGGCCCAGTTTTTCATGACCAGAGGAGACACCAGGACCCAGTTTTTCATGACCAGAGGAGACACCAGGACCCAGTGTTTCATGACCAGAGGAGACACCATTAACTCAAATGCTTGGGAACGACACATTCTAACCCCCTAAAGGTCAGAGGGCAGCTCTCTGGAAATACAGTGCATTCCAAATCATATTGCACACACACACATACACACACACACACACACACACACACACTCAGACTCCATCTCCTTGTCTGGTGTTGCTAGTGTCTCAGTCTCCGTCTCCTTGTCTGGTGTTGCTAGTGTCTCAGTCTCCACCTCCTTGTCTGGTGTTGCTAGTGTCTCAGTCTCTACCTCCTTGTCTGGTGTTGCTAGTGTCGCAGTCTCTACCTCCTTGTCTGGTGTTGCTAGTGTCGCAGTCTCTACCTCCTTGTCTGGTGTTGCTAGTGTCTCAGTCTTTACCTCCTTGTCTGGTGTTGCTAGTGTCTCAGTCTCTACCTCCTTGTCTGGTGTTGCTAGTGTCTGTCTCTACCTCCTTGTCTGGTGTTGCTAGTGTCTCAGTCTCTACCTCCTTGTCTGGTGTTGCTAGTGTCTCATTCTCCGTCTCCTTGTCTGGTGTTGCTAGTGTCTCAGTCTCCATCTCCTTGTCTGGTGTTGCTAGTGTCTCAGTCTCTACCTCCTTGTCTTGTGTTGCTAGTGTCTCAGTCTCCGTCTCCTTGTCTGGTGTTGCTAGTGTCTCAGTCTCCATCTCCTTGTCTGGTGTTGCTAGTGTCTCAGTCTCTACCTCCTTGTCTGGTGTTGCTAGTGTCTCAGTCTCTACCTCCTTGTCTGGTGTTGCTAGTGTCTCAGTCTCCATCTCCTTGTCTGGTGTTGCTAGTTTCTCAGTCTCTACCTCCTTGTCTGGTGTTGCTAGTGTCTCAGTATTTACCTCCTTGTCTGGTGTTGCTAGTGTCTCAGTCTCTACCTCCTTGTCTGGTGTTGCTAGTGTCTCAGTCTCCACCTCCTTGTCTGGTGTTGCTAGTGTCTCAGTCTCTACCTCCTTGTCTGGTGTTGCTAGTGTCTCAGTCTCCACCTCCTTGTCTGGTGTTGCTAGTGTCTCAGTCTCTACCTCCTTGTCTGGTGTTGCTAGTGTCTCAGTCTCCACCTCCTTGTCTGGTGTTGCTAGTGTCTCAGTCTCTACCTCATTGTCTGGTGTTGCTAGTGTCTCAGTCTTTACCTCCTTGTTCAGTGTTGCTAGTGTCTGTCTCTACCTCCTTGTCTGGTGTTGCTAGTGTCTCAGTCTCTACCTCCTTGTCTGGTGTTGCTAGTGTCTCAGTCTCCGTCTCCTTGCCTGGTGTTGCTAGTGTCTCAGTCTCCATCTCCTTGCCTGGTGTTGCTAGTGTCTCAGTCTTTACCTCCTTGTCTGGTGTTGCTAGTGTTTCAGTCTCCACCTCCTTGTCTGGTGTTGCTTGTGTCTCAGTCTCTACCTCCTTGTCTGGCGTTGCTAGTGTCTCAGTCTTTACCTCCTTGTCTGGCGTTGCTAGTGTCTCAGTCTCCATCTCCTTGCCTGGTGTTGCTAGTGTCTCAGTCTTTACCTCCTTGTCTGGTGTTGCTAGTGTTTCAGTCTCCACCTCCTTGTCTGGTGTTGCTTGTGTCTCAGTCTCTACCTCCTTGTCTGGCGTTGCTAGTGTCTCAGTCTTTACCTCCTTGTCTGGTGTTGCTAGTGTCTCAGTCTCCACCTCCTTGTCTGGTGTTGCTAGTGTCTCAGTCTCTACCTCCTTGTCTGGTGTTGCTAGTGTCTCAGTCTCTATCTCCTTGTCTGGTGTTGCTAGTGTCTCAGTCTCCATCTCCTTGTCTGGTGTTGCTAGTGTCTCAGTCTCTACCTCCTTGTCTGGTGTTGCTAGTGTCTCAGTCTCCATCTCCTTGTCTGGTGTTGCTAGTTTCTCAGTCTCTACCTCCTTGTCTGGTGTTGCTAGTGTCTCAGTCTCTACCTCCTTGTCTGGTGTTGCTAGTGTCTCAGTCTCTACCTCCTTGTCTGGCGTTGCTAGAGTCTCAGTCTCCATCTCCTTGCCTGGTGTTGCTAGTGTCTCAGTCTTTACCTCCTTGTCTGGTGTTGCTAGTGTCTCAGTCTCCACCTCCTTGTCTGGTGTTGCTAGTGTCTCAGTCTCTACCTCCTTGTCTGGCATTGCTAGTGTCTCAGTCTTTACCTCCTTGTCTGGTGTTGCTAGTGTCTCAGTCTCCACCTCCTTGTCTGGTGTTGCTAGTGTCTCAGTCTCTACCTCCTTGTCTGGTGTTGCTAGTGTCTCAGTCTTTACCTCCTTGTCTGGTGTTTCTAGTGTCTCATTCTCCGTCTCCTTGTCTGGTGTTTCTAGTGTCTCAGTCTCTACCTCCTTGTCTGGTGTTGCTAGTGTCTCAGTCTCCATCTCCTTGTCTGGTGTTGCTAGTGTCTCAGTCTCTACGCGTCCTTGTCTGGTGTTGCTAGTGTCTCAGTCTCCATCTCCTTGTCTGGTGTTGTTAGTGTCTCAGTCTCCATCTCCTTGTCTGGTGTTGCTAGTGTCTCAGTCTCTACCTCCTTGTCTGGTGTTGCTAGTGTCTCAGTCTTTACCTCCTTGTTCAGTGTTGCTAGTGTCTGTCTCTACCTCCTTGTCTGGTGTTGCTAGTGTCTGTCTCTACCTCCTTGTCTGGTGTTGCTAGTGTCTCAGTCTCTACCTCCTTGTCTGGTGTTGCTAGTGTCTCAGTCTCCACCTCCTTGCCGGTGTTGCTAGTGTCTCAGTCTCTACCTCCTTGTCTGGTGTTGCTAGTGTCTCAGTCTCTACCTCCTTGTCTGGTGTTGCTAGTGTCTCAGTCTCTACCTCCTTGTCTGGCGTTGCTAGTGTCTCAGTCTCCATCTCCTTGCCTGGTGTTGCTAGTGTCTCAGTCTTTACCTCCTTGTCTGGTGTTGCTAGTGTTTCAGTCTCCACCTCCTTGTCTGGTGTTGCTTGTGTCTCAGTCTCTACCTCCTTGTCTGGCGTTGCTAGTGTCTCAGTCTTTACCTCCTTGTCTGGTGTTGCTAGTGTCTCAGTCTCCACCTCCTTGTCTGGTGTTGCTAGTGTCTCAGTCTCTACCTCCTTGTCTGGTGTTGCTAGTGTCTCAGTCTCTATCTCCTTGTCTGGTGTTGCTAGTGTCTCAGTCTCCATCTCCTTGTCTGGTGTTGCTAGTGTCTCAGTCTCTACCTCCTTGTCTGGTGTTGCTAGTGTCTCAGTCTCCATCTCCTTGTCTGGTGTTGCTAGTTTCTCAGTCTCTACCTCCTTGTCTGGTGTTGCTAGTGTCTCAGTCTCTACCTCCTTGTCTGGTGTTGCTAGTGTCTCAGTCTCTACCTCCTTGTCTGGCGTTGCTAGAGTCTCAGTCTCCATCTCCTTGCCTGGTGTTGCTAGTGTCTCAGTCTTTACCTCCTTGTCTGGTGTTGCTAGTGTCTCAGTCTCCACCTCCTTGTCTGGTATTGCTAGTGTCTCAGTCTCTACCTCCTTGTCTGGCATTGCTAGTGTCTCAGTCTTTACCTCCTTGTCTGGTGTTGCTAGTGTCTCAGTCTCCACCTCCTTGTCTGGTGTTGCTAGTGTCTCAGTCTCTACCTCCTTGTCTGGTGTTGCTAGTGTCTCAGTCTTTACCTCCTTGTCTGGTGTTTCTAGTGTCTCATTCTCCGTCTCCTTGTCTGGTGTTTCTAGTGTCTCAGTCTCTACCTCCTTGTCTGGTGTTGCTAGTGTCTCAGTCTCCATCTCCTTGTCTGGTGTTGCTAGTGTCTCAGTCTCTACGTCCTTGTCTGGTGTTGCTAGTGTCTCAGTCTCCATCTCCTTGTCTGGTGTTGTTAGTGTCTCAGTCTCCATCTCCTTGTCTGGTGTTGCTAGTGTCTCAGTCTCTACCTCCTTGTCTGGTGTTGCTAGTGTCTTAGTCTCCATCTCCTTGTCTGTTGTTTCTAGTGTCTCAGTCTCCATCTCCTTGTCTGGTGTTGCTAGTGTCTCAGTCTCTACCTCCTTGTCTGGTGTTGCTAGTGTCTCATTCTCCATCTCCTTGTCTGGTGTTGCTAGTGTCTCAGTCTCTACCTCCTTGTCTGGTGTTGCTAGTGTCTCAGTCTTTACCTCCTTGTCTGGTGTTGCTAGTGTCTCAGTCTCTACCTCCTTGTCTGGTGTTGCTAGTGTCTCATTCTCCGTCTCCTTGTCTGGTGTTGCTAGTGTCTCAGTCTCTACCTCCTTGTCTGGTGTTGCTAGTGTCTCAGTCTCTACCTCCTTGTCTGGTGTTGCTAGTGTCTCAGTCTCCGTCTCCTTGCCTGGTGTTGCTAGTGTCTCAGTCTTTACCTCCTTGCCTGGTGTTGCTAGTGTCTCAGTCTTTACCTCCTTGTCTGGTGTTGCTAGTGTTTCAGTCTCCACCTCCTTGTCTGGTGTTGCTTGTGTCTCAGTCTCTACCTCCTTGTCTGGCGTTGCTAGTGTCTCAGTCTTTACCTCCTTGTCTGGCGTTGCTAGTGTCTCAGTCTCCATCTCCTTGCCTGGTGTTGCTAGTGTCTCAGTCTTTACCTCCTTGTCTGGTGTTGCTAGTGTTTCAGTCTCCACCTCCTTGTCTGGTGTTGCTTGTGTCTCAGTCTCTACCTCCTTGTCTGGCGTTGCTAGTGTCTCAGTCTTTACCTCCTTGTCTGGTGTTGCTAGTGTCTCAGTCTCCACCTCCTTGTCTGGTGTTGCTAGTGTCTCAGTCTCTACCTCCTTGTCTGGTGTTGCTAGTGTCTCAGTCTCTATCTCCTTGTCTGGTGTTGCTAGTGTCTCAGTCTCCATCTCCTTGTCTGGTGTTGCTAGTGTCTCAGTCTCTACCTCCTTGTCTGGTGTTGCTAGTGTCTCAGTCTCCATCTCCTTGTCTGGTGTTGCTAGTTTCTCAGTCTCTACCTCCTTGTCTGGTGTTGCTAGTGTCTCAGTCTCTACCTCCTTGTCTGGTGTTGCTAGTGTCTCAGTCTCTACCTCCTTGTCTGGCGTTGCTAGAGTCTCAGTCTCCATCTCCTTGCCTGGTGTTGCTAGTGTCTCAGTCTTTACCTCCTTGTCTGGTGTTGCTAGTGTCTCAGTCTCCACCTCCTTGTCTGGTGTTGCTAGTGTCTCAGTCTCTACCTCCTTGTCTGGCATTGCTAGTGTCTCAGTCTTTACCTCCTTGTCTGGTGTTGCTAGTGTCTCAGTCTCCACCTCCTTGTCTGGTGTTGCTAGTGTCTCAGTCTCTACCTCCTTGTCTGGTGTTGCTAGTGTCTCAGTCTTTACCTCCTTGTCTGGTGTTTCTAGTGTCTCATTCTCCGTCTCCTTGTCTGGTGTTTCTAGTGTCTCAGTCTCTACCTCCTTGTCTGGTGTTGCTAGTGTCTCAGTCTCCATCTCCTTGTCTGGTGTTGCTAGTGTCTCAGTCTCTACGTCCTTGTCTGGTGTTGCTAGTGTCTCAGTCTCCATCTCCTTGTCTGGTGTTGTTAGTGTCTCAGTCTCCATCTCCTTGTCTGGTGTTGCTAGTGTCTCAGTCTCTACCTCCTTGTCTGGTGTTGCTAGTGTCTCAGTCTTTACCTCCTTGTTCAGTGTTGCTAGTGTCTGTCTCTACCTCCTTGTCTGGTGTTGCTAGTGTCTGTCTCTACCTCCTTGTCTGGTGTTGCTAGTGTCTCAGTCTCTACCTCCTTGTCTGGTGTTGCTAGTGTCTCAGTCTCCACCTCCTTGCCGGTGTTGCTAGTGTCTCAGTCTCTACCTCCTTGTCTGGTGTTGCTAGTGTCTCAGTCTCTACCTCCTTGTCTGGTGTTGCTAGTGTCTCAGTCTCTACCTCCTTGTCTGGCGTTGCTAGTGTCTCAGTCTCCATCTCCTTGCCTGGTGTTGCTAGTGTCTCAGTCTTTACCTCCTTGTCTGGTGTTGCTAGTGTTTCAGTCTCCACCTCCTTGTCTGGTGTTGCTTGTGTCTCAGTCTCTACCTCCTTGTCTGGCGTTGCTAGTGTCTCAGTCTTTACCTCCTTGTCTGGTGTTGCTTGTGTCTCAGTCTCCACCTCCTTGTCTGGTGTTGCTAGTGTCTCAGTCTCTACCTCCTTGTCTGGTGTTGCTAGTGTCTCAGTCTCTATCTCCTTGTCTGGTGTTGCTAGTGTCTCAGTCTCCATCTCCTTGTCTGGTGTTGCTAGTGTCTCAGTCTCTACCTCCTTGTCTGGTGTTGCTAGTGTCTCAGTCTCCATCTCCTTGTCTGGTGTTGCTAGTTTCTCAGTCTCTACCTCCTTGTCTGGTGTTGCTAGTGTCTCAGTCTCTACCTCCTTGTCTGGTGTTGCTAGTGTCTCAGTCTCTACCTCCTTGTCTGGCGTTGCTAGAGTCTCAGTCTCCATCTCCTTGCCTGGTGTTGCTAGTGTCTCAGTCTTTACCTCCTTGTCTGGTGTTGCTAGTGTCTCAGTCTCCACCTCCTTGTCTGGTATTGCTAGTGTCTCAGTCTCTACCTCCTTGTCTGGCATTGCTAGTGTCTCAGTCTTTACCTCCTTGTCTGGTGTTGCTAGTGTCTCAGTCTCCACCTCCTTGTCTGGTGTTGCTAGTGTCTCAGTCTCTACCTCCTTGTCTGGTGTTGCTAGTGTCTCAGTCTTTACCTCCTTGTCTGGTGTTTCTAGTGTCTCATTCTCCGTCTCCTTGTCTGGTGTTTCTAGTGTCTCAGTCTCTACCTCCTTGTCTGGTGTTGCTAGTGTCTCAGTCTCCATCTCCTTGTCTGGTGTTGCTAGTGTCTCAGTCTCTACGTCCTTGTCTGGTGTTGCTAGTGTCTCAGTCTCCATCTCCTTGTCTGGTGTTGTTAGTGTCTCAGTCTCCATCTCCTTGTCTGGTGTTGCTAGTGTCTCAGTCTCTACCTCCTTGTCTGGTGTTGCTAGTGTCTTAGTCTCCATCTCCTTGTCTGTTGTTTCTAGTGTCTCAGTCTCCATCTCCTTGTCTGGTGTTGCTAGTGTCTCAGTCTCTACCTCCTTGTCTGGTGTTGCTAGTGTCTCATTCTCCATCTCCTTGTCTGGTGTTGCTAGTGTCTCAGTCTCTACCTCCTTGTCTGGTGTTGCTAGTGTCTCAGTCTTTACCTCCTTGTCTGGTGTTGCTAGTGTCTCAGTCTCTACCTCCTTGTCTGGTGTTGCTAGTGTCTCATTCTCCGTCTCCTTGTCTGGTGTTGCTAGTGTCTCAGTCTCTACCTCCTTGTCTGGTGTTGCTAGTGTCTCAGTCTCCATCTCCTTGTCTGGTGTTGTTAGTGTCTCAGTCTCCATCTCCTTGTCTGGTGTTGCTAGTGTCTCAGTCTCTACCTCCTTGTCTGGTGTTGCTAGTGTCTTAGTCTCCATCTCCTTGTCTGTTGTTTCTAGTGTCTCAGTCTCTACCTCCTTGTCTGGTGTTGCTAGTGTCTCAGTCTCTACCTCATTTTCTGGTGTTGCTGGAGTCTGTCTTTACCTCCTTGTTCAGTGTTGCTAGTAACTATTAGTTAATTTTAATATACTGTAAACTAACTCTTCGGCTGTCTACCGGAAGTGTATGCTGTTGCTATGCAACCTCTTGCTAGCTAGTTAGCATAACAAATGACTAGCTTGACATGTTACGATTTTGGGTGTGTTCTTAAATTCAATCTAGATTGCCACAGTGTGCAAATCCAGAGCGTTATCAGATTGTCTGTTCGTAAATTCAGAGCGTTTCGCTCTCGGGGCGTACACTGGACGTTCTGGCCGAGGAGTAGGGTTGATCCAAGCGTTCTGACTTCACAACGGCAGTCAAGCGCCCAAGCTAACTGGCTAACATTGGCTAGCTTGCTAGCTACTTCCAAACACAAATGATAGAACACCTCACTCTGACCATTTTACTCTCCCTAGCAGAGCTGGTCAGGCTGTTTACATGTTGTCCAGAGCGTTGGTGACTAACTGTGCTGCTGGCAACAATTTAATTACGCTTGTTTTTGCTGACGTTTACTGACACCAGCCATATTCAACGGGTGTTGAGGGTTCGTAAATTCATCAGTTATTCTGCGCTTAGGCACACTCAGACGAGAGTTCTCTGGAATCGGAGTAAATAGCTGTTATGGAAATTTTGTACTCAATGTTCATAAACTGAACTTCAATTAAACAACTCCGTCTGTAACCCAGAATTTGTAAGATACTGGTTGAAATGAAACGGACGGAAGCCCAGTCTACAATGGTCAAATGTCCAATGTTTATTCAGGAGAATTCTCAAATCACAATGTGAACACAGTCCTTTATATGTACATACAATTTAACTCCACCCCACTTTAGACGGGCTGTGTTTTACATATAACATCTTATCACTTCTAACAGCTTTCTGACCGTTACTAACCGTTTCTCCCCTCCCTGGGGGGAGAAACCGTTTTCCTATTATTGGTTTCACAGTTATAAATCGTCTGTCGACAGTTCTCCTGTTCCTCTGTTATCTCAACTCCATCCTGCTTAGGTTGCAAAATAGTAACACAATGTCTTAGTCTTTTAAATAGTTCTAGACTTATTCCCCCTAACACCTATTATATATATTTTCAGGACTTAATATTCTTAGTAATTACTTAAACATATAATTATTTTAAACATTTAATCATTTAGTCATTAAAAATATAAATCATATGAATTTTTTCATAACAATAGCCAGAATTAACAATGTCGATTGAGAACTCACAACAACTATACCACTTAGCTAAGAATGACGTGAATAATCAAATCAATAAACGTTGGGTAGTTAGTTAGATAGCATGTAGTTAATATACTGCCTGGCAAGTTTGATGTATTAGTAGCCAATTAATGTAACTAGCTAGCATACCGGTACATACTGTAATGCTATTCGTAAGGATAGCGTAGCTAACAAATTGTCAGCCAACATAACGTGTAACGTAACTTATTTTAAAAGTTGTTACTTTATTACATTGCTCAACATTTTCTTAACATTTGTCATAATTAGTTAAAGCAATGAATTTCTATCCACTCTCGTTGGACTTCGGCTGCATATTTTTCGCCATTTTCTTGAAATCGGAAAGCGTTGTGAAGCCACACCCATTTTCAGAAGAATTGCATTATGAGCCCTAAAAGCACGGAAATAGTCTCCACTGCATATATGCTTCGTATTTTGGTGAATTTAGTACGACATCCAGGAACTTTTGTCATACTAACTATATCCATACTGTGACCAATAAGCATACTACATACTCAGTTTACATCACAAATAGTACGGTTAGTGGGGTTAGTATGAGTAATGGAACACAGCTCTTGTCTTATGAAACCATAGGAGAAACACCCACCCCTCCTCCTTCTCTATCAATCTATCTCTCCTTTCCCAGATCAATTATTCAATAATTTATTCTCTCCTTTCCTATCTCTCCTATCATCCACTTCTGCTTTCCTTTCCTCCTGTCATCCACTTCTCCTTTCCTTTCCTCACCATCATGTCATCTACTTCTCCTCTCCTCTCTCCCCTCCCTGCTCCATCCCTCTGTGTCAGGGTGTTGCTGTGTGTTTGAATGTGTTCCAGGTCTCTCAGGTCTGTAGGGTTTACTGTTGCGTGCAGCATTGAGGGCAGCTGCTGCAGTGATGCAGAGACAGGCAGAAAGAGAGAGACTGAGAGAGAGCGAGATGGGAGGGGGTTAAAGAGAGTAGGATGGTGTCAAGTGATGGGTAATAGTGAAAAAGAAAGGGAAATATGAAAGATGAAGAGGGGAGAGCGAAGAACAATACTGAGTGATAGAGGGAATGAGGTAGCAGAGGTTACAACTCATCCACTTAACATCCCTCCTGTTCATCCGTCTCGCTCTCCCTTCTCTCTTTCTCTCTCTGCATCTTTCTCTCCCCCCTTTCTCTTTCTCTCTCTCTCCCCTACTCTCTCTCTGCATATCTCTCTCCCCCTTTCTTTCTCTCTCTCTCTCTCTCTCTCTCCCTCTCTCTATCTATGCTTACATAACAGTTATGTCTGGCAGTGGGCTAGTCCTGAGTGGGCTGAAGAGAAATCCCTTACACCAGCACTTTACTCATTCATCTGTGTGTGCGTGTGTGTGTGTGTGTGTGTGTGTGTGTGTGTGCAACACCTTTTCTTCCGTCAGTTCTCTTTTAAAGTCCACTCAAGGGGAACACTCATTTGAGAACATGGGGTTGTACAAGCTCTACAGAATACATATCTGCTAGCATTAGCATTAGCTGGGTGTGGAAGCAGTCTCACAGAGATAGGTCAACTCAGGCTGCTGCAGAGATACCGTTGTCCATGGAGACCAACACACACACTCTAGCAAACACCGAGTGTTGAATGGAGCATGTTGCGGAGTGAGCCATTCTAGTACCCCCATCTGGCGCTATGGGTTGGCGCCGGTTGCTACAGAGACATCTATTCTCTGTTGGTTGCTCTCATACATGGCCCACACCTTTATCAGAGAGGCTGAATACAGTGCGAGACACAGAGCGAGAGAGATCAGAAAGAAAGTGTGTGTGTGTGAGAGAGAGAGAAAATTCACAAAATTGGACAAACACCAAATTGAAACTCTGCATGCAGAATTCTGCTAAAATATTGTCTGTGTACAACGTAAAACACCAAATAATACATGCAGAGGAAAATTAGGCCAATACCTGCTAATTATCAAAATCCAGAAAAGAGCCTTAAATTCTACAACCACGTTAACTGAAGCAATTCCCAAACCTTCCATAACAAAGCCATCACCCACAGAGAGATGAACCTGGAGAAGTCCCCTAAGCAAACTGGTCCTGGGGCTCTGATCACAAACACAAACAGACCCCACAGAGCCCCAGGACAGCAACACAATTAGACCCAACCAAATCATGAGAAAACAAAAAGATAATTACTTGATACATTGGAAATAATTACAGTTTTCTCGATTGTTTACACACATTTTCTGAAAGCATGCCTCATATTCTCAGAACTCTACAAACAAATCAAAAAACACACACACAATGGGCAAAACCCCTCAATTCTCCAGCAAAATGAAACTTTACATTCAAAACAATGTTATTTCTTATCAAAATGGTATTTTGTTTTCAAATGACACACACAAACCATCATATGAATAGACATTTATAAGAACCAGTTGAACACTGATGTGCTCAATGTAAAACACTATGATGAATGGAAAACACTTCTTCTCCATTCATCATAATGACTTAGGCCTTTTTTTGGTTCAGTGTTGCCATTACTACAGACAGTACATACATAAGTGTGTTGTAAAATATTTGAGAATATTGTTTTTATACTCAGAACACACAAATACCACGGTAACAAATATATTTTATTTTTCCCACAAAAACAATGTACACAGTGTACATCCCATTCCCAACCAACACAAAGATGCACATACAGTGCTCTACATACAAAACAGAAGAATTTAATGTATACAGTTACAGTAAAAAAAAAAAAAACTATGCTGCATCCTCTCTTCTGTTGTGGTCTGGCCACAGCACCTCATCCACATCACAAGCAATGTTTTCCCTGGACAAGCAGCGGGGGAAATATCGCCTAGCATGGCGATTCCAGCCATGAAAAGCATCAGCTGCTATATCTCCACATCGTCTTCCATAGCTTGGAGAGAGAAGAGGTATACGCGTTTGTGGATTTCGGTCATACACTTTCCATCTCCAGGCAGAAAAAAATCCTCAAAAGGATTGAGGAATGGAGAATATGGAGGAGATAAACAACTAAAAAGCGTGGGTGGGCAGTGAACCAGTTACGAACCAGAGCAGCCCTGTGGAAACTTACGTTGTCCCAAATGACAACGCACCTGAGCTGCTCTGGGCCATCTACCTGATCTGGTGGAATGAGTGTGTTGTGTAGGGTGTCCAGGAATGTGATCAGATGGGCGGTGTTGTAGGGGCCAAGGGTAGCATGGTGATGGATGACGCCGTGGTGGGTAATCGCTGCACACATTGTGATGTTCCCTCCTCGCTGGCCAGGGACTTGAACAATGGCACGCTGGCCGATGATATTCCTTCCCCTCTTTCATCTTTTTGTGAGGTTGAATCCAACCTCATCAATGAAGATGAACTGGTGCTCCACTGCAGCCACCTCTAGCTCAAGGACTCTCTGAAACACATGACAATATCAGAAATAGACATGGAGTGGTCACTATTGTGAAGCACAATCATTATGATTACAATACTGAAATATGTATAATTTATACAGTGTTGAGAGTATGCATCAATTGTGGGTTTGTATAGGACTCACTTGCACATAGTTATATCGCAATTCTTTGACTCTTTCTGAATTGCGTTCAAATGGCACCCTGTAGACCTGCTTCATCCTGAGATTATTTCTGCGCAAGACACGGTCCAGTGTTGATAAGCTTACCCTATCAATATTTTGAAATATCTCATTGTTTTCTATTATTTTTCTTTGTATTTGCCGTAATGTTATGGCGTTATTTTCTAGGACCATGTTCATGATTTCAGTTTCCTGTTCAGGAGACAGAACACGTTCCCGACCACCTTGTGTTGGTAATCTTTCAGTTCTGCCAAACAAATAGTAAAATACTGTAAATACAAAGTAGGAATACATTTCCCAAATACTTGAAACATACTTTATTTTTACAGTCCTACAGAACAGTCCACAGGCAATACTGTACTACTGTACTCATTGAGTACTGTATTGATATGCAGTACTGCAATTTTCTAGTGAGAGTAGATTTCTTACCTATTCTCATTTCGGAAAGTCCGGATGATGGATGCTACAGTGTACCTGCTCAAATTTGGCTGTACTCTTTGCCCAGCCTCCCTCATTGTTAGACCATGGTTGACCACATGATCAACCAAAGTGGCTCGGATCTCATCAGAGATTACGGTCCTTGGCCATCCTCGTCCTCGTCCTCGTCCTTGTCCTCCCCGTCCTACTCCTCTTACTCTCACTCCTCTGGCTCTGCCTCTGTTTCCTGTTGCCCTTTTATGCTAAAGCTCTGATTGCTAATTGTAAAACTGTGTGACGGGTGTTTGCCCATGTGATGAGTCAGTGTGCATATTTGAATGGCAGTGTGTTCATTGTGAAAACAAGAGATTTTCTGCATGAAAATTGTGCCAAATGCAAAGAATTGTGTGTAGTGTTTTGAAAAAAGTGTGTTTTAGAACTGCAATTTGAGTGTAAAGCAGGAATTGTGCTTGTAGTTTAGCAGAATTGGTTCAGGGGGTTTGTGCATGAGTTACATGGTGTGGTCATTGTGTCTCAAGTACCAGTATTTGTGTGTAAACAATTGAGAAAAACTGATAGCAAATAGCAAACTAGAATGCTATTTGGCCCTAAACAGAGAGTACACAGTGGCAGAAAACCTGACCACTGTGACTGACCCAAACCTAAAGAAGCTTTGACTATATACAGACTCAGTTAGCATAGCCTTGCTATTGAGAAAGACCACTGTAGGCAGACTTGGCTCTCAAGAGAAGACAGGCTATGTGCACACTGCCCACAAAATGAGGTGGAAACTGACCTGCACTTCTTAAAACCTCCTGCCAAATGTATGACCATATAAGAGACACATATTCCCCTCAGATTACACAGACCCACAAAGAATTGGAAAACAAACCCGATTTTGATGAACTCCCATACCTACTGGGTGAAATACCACAGTGTGCCATCACAGCAGCAATATTTGTGACCTGTTTCCACAAGAAAAAGGCAACTAGTGAAGAACAAACACCATTGTAAATACAACCCATATTTATTTTCCCTTTTGTACTTGAACTATTTGCACATGAGAGAGAGAGAGAGAGAGAGAGAGAGAGAGAGAGAGAGAGAGAGAGAGAGAGAGAGAGAGAGAGAGAGAGAGAGAGAGAGAGAGAGAGAGAGAGAGAGAGAGAGAGACACGGGAGATTTAGCAAGTTTAGTCATCTCTGTTGGTGTGCCCTACAGTTTTCTCACATACATCACACTGAAGTGTCACACAAACACAGATCGCACACCTATTCAAATAGACAAAGACCGTCTTCATGATTTCCTTTGCCTTCTCTTTAATGAGTTGAAAAGTAATTTTGGTTCAAATCCCTGTGGAATGTTTCCTTATTTATAAACTTAATCCCAGTTCAGTCCCTGTCTGGTTCTCTGGTAGGCTACTTTAAAATGGCCTGTCTTTATCTCTGGGTAGTGATACTAACTAATGTTGAATCTTTCTCTCCCTCCGTCTCCCCTCTCTCTCTCTCACTCGCTCGCTTTCTCTCTCTGTCTCTCTCCCTCTCTCTCTCTCTCTCTCTCTCTCTCTCTCTCTCTCTCTCTCTCTCTCTCTCCTCTCTCTCTCTCTCTCTCTCTCTGTCTCTCTCTCCTCTCTCTTCTGTCTATCTCTCTCTCTCTCTCTCTCTCTCTCTCTCTCTCTCTCTCTCTCTCTCTCTGTCTCTCTCCTCTCTCTCTCTCTCTCTCTCTCTCTCTCTCTCTCTGTCTCCCTCTCTCTCTCTCTCTCCCCTCTCTCTCTCTCTCTCTCTCTCCCTCTCTCTCGCTCCCTCTCTCTCTGTAGGTAATGCTTGTCCCTACATTGTAGACGATCCTAATGAAGACACCATCAGTGTTCTAGTGCGCCTCATCACAGAGAAGAAAGGTACCAGTCCCTTTATGATGACGTCACTGTTTCTGATGATGTCACTGCTTCTGCATGTGTCATAGGCCTGAGCGTAAAGCAACCCCTAGCCTTTACCCCTTCTGTCTTGGTGATCTGAAAGTGAAATAGATGGGTGTAAGCTCTCCCATGCCCATTACAAGGCCAGGTTTAGGCATACTGCTTACTACTATACAGTCTGTTCAGATCTGTAAACACAGAGAGACGTCTCTGCTAACAGACCACTAACTCCAGATAACAGCCAATTGAGTTTGAGCGCGGTCATCACACTGATTTGATTTCATCCACTTTCAATAATATCTTCCCTAAAGAATCTCTGTGTGTGTGTGTGTGTGTGTGTGTGTGTGTGTGTGTGTGTGTGTGTGTGTGTGTGTGTGTGTGTGTGTGTGTGTGTGTGTGTGTGTGTGTGTGTGTGTGTGTGTGTGATTGTGTGTGTGTGTGTGCGTGTGATTGTGTGTGTGTGTGTGTGCGCGTGTGTGTGCATGCAATCACTCATACAGTTCTGTATGTAGTAATTAAAGGCAGTATTTGCTGAAGTGCTGTATGTGTTGTAGAGAATGCTGCTGCCCTGGAGGAGCTGCTACTGGAGTATGAGAGTAAACAGATGGCCATCAGCAAAGCCTCCTCAATCAAGTGAGAACCCTATATATAGTACACATAGACAAACCTACCTTAAACAGTGTTCTGCTTAGTCGTACTGGGTGAGAGCAATGACTGTACACGGTGTCTTCAGAAAGTATTCGTACCCCTTGACTTATTCTACATTTTGTTGTTACAGACTGAATTCTAAATGGATAACATTTATTTTTTGCTCACCCATCTACACACAGTACACAATAATGACAAAGTGAAATGAAATACAGACATATCTCATTGACATAAGTATTCACGCCCCTGAGTCAATACTTTGTAGAAGCACCTTTGGCAGTAAATACAACTGTGAGTCTTTCTGGATAAGTCTCTAAGAGATTTCCATGCCTGGATTGTGCAACATTAGGTCATTTTTATTTTCTAAATATGTCAAGCTCTGTCAAATTGGTTGTTGGTCATTGCTAGACAACCATTTTCAGGTCTTGCCATAGATTTTCAAGCAGATTTAAGTCAAAACAGTAACTCGGCCACTCAGGAACATTCACTGTCTTCTTGGTAAGCAACTCCAGTGTAGATTTGGCATCGTGTTTTAGGTTATTGTCCGGCTGAAAGGGAAATCCATCTCCCAGTGTCTGATGGAAAGCAGTTTTATAGAAAAAAGTTTTCCTCTAGGATTTTGCCTGTTCTTAGCTCCATTCCTTTCTTTTGTATCCTGAAAAACTTTCCAGTCCTTAACAATTACAAGTATACCCATAGCATGATGGGGCGGCAGGGTAGCCAAGTGGTTAGAGTGTTGGACTAGTAACCAAAAGTTCAAATCCCTGAGCTGACAAGGTACAAATCTGTCGTTCTGCCTCTGAACAGGCAGTTAACCCACTGTTCCTAGGCCGTCATTGAAAATAAGAATTTGTTCTTAACTGACTTGCCTAGTTAAATAAAATTTTAAAATGGATGCAGCCACCACTATGCTTGAAAATATGGAGAGTGGTACTCAGTGTTGTGTTGGATTTACCCCAAACATAGCACTGTTTTGGAATATTTGTATTCTGTACAGGCTTCCTTCTTCTCACTCTGTCGTTTAGTATTGTGGAGTAACTACAATTTTGTTGTTCCATCCTCAGTTTACTCCTATCACAGCCATTAAACTTTGCAAAAGTTTTAAAGTCACCATTGGCCTCATGAAATCCCTGAGAGATTTCCTTCCTCTCCGGCAACTGAGTTAGGAAGGACGTCTGTATCTTTGTAGTGACTGGGTGTATTGATACACCATCCAAAGTGTAATTAATAACTTCACCATGAACAACGGGATATTCAATGTCTGTTTTATTTTATTTTTACCCATCTACCAATAGTTGCCCTTCTTTGCCAGGAGTTGGAAAACCTCCCTGGTCTTTGTAGTTGAATCTGTGTTTGAGATTCACTGCTCGACTGAGGGACATTACAGATAATTGTATTTGTGGGGAGGTAGTCATTCAAAAATCATGTTAAACATTATTGTTGTACACAGAATGAGTTCATGCAACTTATTATGTGACTTGTTATTTAGACTTTCCATAACAAAATGGTTGAATTCTTATTGAATGTAGACATTTCAGCTTTTCATTTGTAATTAATTTGTTCAAATTTCGAGAAACATAAGTCCACTTTAACATTGTGGGTATTGTGAGTAGGCCAGTGACAAAACATCTCAATTAAATTTGTTTTTTTATTCAGGCTGTAACACAACAAAAATGTATTCATACATAGTATACATTTGTTATATCTGTGTCCATATTGTCCATGAGTTTCTAGTAGATAGACCATATGGTTCAAGAGAAAACAGCCTAATCCAGTAATCAATTACCTCAATTGCCACCAGTTTGACGCCAAAACATTGACAACAAATATATTTTGACATAGTAAAATACATTTATTTTCCTTAGTTTGAAAAAAATATATAAAGGATACTTCAGGCTGAAACTCTCATATTAAGTTGACGGTTTATATTTAGTATAATGTTTTACAGCTTTGTCATTCTATTTTTTTTTATTTTAAAATCAAATTACTTAATTATTTCATATTTTACATGTGATAAGGCCACACAGTGGGCCAGAGATAATTAGACACCTGTGATAATCTGAAGTACTCAAAAGGGCCACTAGATGTTTGGTGATAGATTACAAAAAAGTATTGAAAGATACCAACATTCTGGTAGCTTACTGGTAAACTTAAAAAGTTTCCAGTAAAATGCCCTCCCTTTGAGACCCTTTTCCTATGTGAAGACTCAATAGCACATATATGCCAAATGAAGTCAGTTAAGATGGTGTCTCATGAAGACATGACATGCACAGTTGGAACTACTCCAGGAAGTGATGTTGCAGGCTACGTCAGTGCTGCTTATTGAGTTACTCCAGTTAAAGGCCGACCGGGGTACTGCAAGCTACAATTAATCAGGGCTGTCAAACTAATTCCATGGAGGGCCTAGTGTCTGCTGGTTTTAGGTTTTTTCTTTCAATTAAGACCTAGACAACCAGGTGTGGAAAGTCCCTTACTAATCAGTGACCTTAATTCATCAATCAACTACAAGGGAGGAGCAAAGGCACTTGGCCCTCCGTGATTGTCATCAAAACATGTTTTTATTTACACGAAGACTGACCATTCACTAAAATGGTAGAACCTGTTTTCTGCTAACAATGCCTACCGTACCGCGGTCGGCCTTGAACTCCTGTGGTTTCACACACACTGACTGACCGACCGACCGACCGGTTCTCTATACCCTGTGCTGTAAAACAGGATACAGGACAGGGTATAGAGAACAGGTTACAGGACAGGGTATAGAACAGGTTACAGGACAGGGTATAGAACAGGTTACAGGACAGGGTATAGAACAGGTTACAGGACAGGGTATAGAACAGGTTACAGGACAGGATATAGAACAGGTTACAGAACAGGGTATAGAACAGGTTACAGGACAGGGTATAGAACAGGTTACAGGACAGTGTATAGAACAGGTTACAGGACAGGGTATAGAACAGATTACAGGACAGTGTATAGAACAGGTTACAGGACAGGGTATAGAGAACAGGTTACAGGACAGTGTATAAAACAGGTTACAGGACAGGGTATAGAGAACAGGTTACAGGACAGTGTATAGAACAGGTTACAGGACAGGGTATAGAACAGGTTACAGGACAGGGTATAGAACAGGTTACAGGACAGTGTATAGAACAGGTTACAGGACAGGGTATAGAACAGGATACAGGACAGGGTATAGAGAACAGATTACAGGTCAGTGTATAGAACAGGTTACAGGACAGGGTATAGAACAGATTACAGGACAGTGTATAGAACAGGTTACAGGACAGGGTATAGAGAACAGGTTACAGGACAGGGTATAAAACAGGTTACAGGACAGGGTATAGAGAACAGGTTACAGGACAGTGTATAGAACAGGTTACAGGACAGGGTATAGAACAGGTTACAGGACAGGGTATAGAACAGATTACAGGACAGTGTATAGAACAGGTTACAGGACAGTGTATAGAACAGGTTACAGGACAGGGTATAGAACAGGTTACAGGACAGGGTATAGAGAACAGATTACAGGACAGTGTATAGAACAGGTTACAGGACAGGGTATAGAACAGATTACAGGACAGTGTATAGAACAGGTTACAGGACAGGGTATAGAGAACAGGTTACAGGACAGGGTATAGAACAGGTTACAGGACAGGGTATAGAACAGATTACAGGACAGTGTATATAACAGGTTACAGGACTGGGTATAGAACAGGTTACAGGACAGGGTATAGAGAACAGGTTACAGGACAGGGTATAGAACAGGTTACAGGACAGGGTATAGAGAACAGGTTACAGGACAGGGTATAGAGAACAGATTACAGGACAGGGTATAGAGAACAGGTTACAGGACAGGGTATAGAACAGGTTAAAGGACAGGGTATAGAACAGGTTACAGGACAGGGTATAGAACAGGTCTCAGGACAGGGTATAGAACAGGTTACAGGACAGTGTATAGAACAGGTTACAGGACAGGGTATAGAGAACAGGTTACAGGACAGGGTATAGAACAGGTTACAGGACAGGGTATAGAACAGGTCACAGGACAGGGTATAGAACAGGTTACAGGACAGGGTATAGAGAACAGGATACAGGACAGGGTATAGAACAGGTTACAGGACAGGGTATAGAGAACAGGTTACAGGACAGGGTATAGAACAGGTTACAGGACAGGGTATAGAGAACAGGTTACAGGACAGGGTATAGAGAACAGGTTACAGGACAGGGTATAGAGAACAGGTTACAGGACAGGGTATAGAGAACAGGATACAGGACAGGGTATAGAGAACAGGTTACAGGACAGGGTATAGAGAACAGGTTACAGGACAGGGTATAGAGAACAGGTTACAGGACAGGGTATAGAGAACAGGTTACAGGACAGGGTATAGAGAACAGGTTACAGGACAGGGTATAGAACAGGTTACAGGACAGGGTATAGAACAGGTTACAGGACAGGGTATAGAACGGGTTACAGGACAGGGTATAGAACAGGTTACAGGACAGGATATAGAACAGGTTACAGGACAGGGTATAGAACAGGTTACAGGACAGGGTATAGAACAGGTTACAGGACAGTGTATAGAACAGGTTACAGGACAGGGTATAGAACAGGTTACAGGACAGGGTATAGAACAGGTCTCAGGACAGGGTATAGAACAGGTTACAGGACAGTGTATAGAACAGGTTACAGGACAGGGTATAGAGAACAGGTTACAGGACAGGGTATAGAACAGGTTACAGGACAGGGTATAGAGAACAGGATACAGGACAGGGTATAGAGAACAGGATACAGGACAGGGTATAGAACAGGTTACAGGACAGGGTATAGAGAACAGGTTACAGGACAGGGTATAGAACAGGTTACAGGACAGGGTATAGAGAACAGGTTACAGGACAGGGTATAGAGAACAGGTTACAGGACAGGGTATAGAGAACAGGATACAGGACAGGGTATAGAGAACAGGTTACAGGACAGGGTATAGAGAACAGGTTACAGGACAGGGTATAGAGAACAGGTTACAGGACAGGGTATAGAACAGGTTACAGGACAGGGTATAGAACAGGTTACAGGACAGGGTATAGAACAGGTTACAGGACAGGGTATAGAACAGGTTACAGGACAGGGTATAGAACAGGTTACAGGACAGGATATAGAACAGGTTACAGGACAGGGTATAGAACAGGTTACAGGACAGTGTATAGAACAGGTTACAGGACAGGGTATAGAACAGATTACAGGACAGTGTATAGAACAGGTTACAGGACAGGGTATAGAGAACAGGTTACAGGACAGGGTATAGAGAACAGGTTACAGGACAGGGTATAGAACAGGTTACAGGACAGGGTATAGAGAACAGGTTACAGGACAGGGTATAGAGAACAGGTTACAGGACAGGGTATAGAGAACAGGTTACAGGACAGGGTATAGAACAGGTTAAAGGACAGGGTATAGAACAGGTTACAGGACAGGGTATAGAACAGGTCTCAGGACAGGGTATAGAACAGGTTACAGGACAGTGTATAGAACAGGTTACAGGACAGGGTATAGAGAACAGGTTACAGGACAGGGTATAGAACAGGTTACAGGACAGGGTATAGAACAGGTCACAGGACAGGGTATAGAACAGGTTACAGGACAGGGTATAGAGAACAGGATACAGGACAGGGTATAGAACAGGTTACAGGACAGGGTATAGAGAACAGGTTACAGGACAGGGTATAGAACAGGTTACAGGACAGGGTATAGAGAACAGGTTACAGGACAGGGTATAGAGAACAGGATACAGGACAGGGTATAGAGAACAGGTTACAGGACAAGGTATAGAGAACAGGATACAGGACAGGGTATAGAGAACAGGTTACAGGACAGGGTATAGAGAACAGGTTACAGGACAGGGTATAGAGAACAGGATACAGGACAGGGTATAGAGAACAGGTTACAGGACAGGGTATAGAGAACAGGTTACAGGACAGGGTATAGAGAACAGGTTACAGGACAGGGTATAGAGAACAGGTTACAGGACAGGGTATAGAACAGGTTACAGGACAGGGTATAGAGAATAGGTTACAGGACAGGGTATAGAACAGGTTACAGGACAGGGTATAGAGAACAGGATACAGGACAGGGTATAGAGAACAGGTTACAGGACAGGGTATAGAGAACAGGTTACAGGACAGGGTATAGAGAACAGGTTACAGGACAGGGTATAGAGAACAGGTTACAGGACAGGGTATAGAGAACAGGTTACAGGACAGGGTATAGAACAGATTACAGGACAGGGTATAGAACAGGTTACAGGACAGGGTATAGAGAACAGGTTACAGGACAGGGTATAGAACAGATTACAGGACAGGGTATAGAGAACAGGTTACAGGACAGGGTATAGAACAGGTTACAGGACAGGGTATAGAACAGGATACAGGACAGGGTATAGAACAGGTTACAGGACAGGGTATAGAACAGGTTACAGGACAGAGTATAGAACAGGATACAGGACAGGGTATAGAGAACAGGATACAGGACAGGGTATAGAGAACAGGATACAGGACAGGGTACAGAGAACAGGATACAGGACAGGGTATAGAACAGGATACAGGACAGGGTATAGAGAACAGGATACAGGACAGGGTATAGAGAACAGGATACAGGACAGGGTATAGAGAACAGGATACAGGACAGGGTATAGAGAACAGGTTACAGGACAGGGTATAGAACAGGATACAGGACAGGGTATAGAACAGGATACAGGACAGGGTATAGAGAACAGGATACAGGACAGGGTATAGAGAACAGGATACAGGACAGGGTATAGAGAACAGGATACAGGACAGGGTATAGAACAGGATACAGGACAGGGTATAGAGAACAGGATACAGGACAGGGTATAGAGAACAGGATACAGGACAGGGTATAGAGAACAGGATACAGGACAGGGTATAGAGAACAGGATACAGGACAGGGTATAGAGAACAGGTTACAGGACACAGGACAGGGTATAGAGAACAGGTTACAGGACAGGGTATAGAGAACAGGATACAGGACAGGGTATAGAGAACAGGATACAGGACAGGGTATAGAGAACAGGATACAGGACAGGGTATAGAGAACAGGATACAGGACAGGGTATAGAGAACAGGATACATGACAGTGTATAGAGAACAGGTTACAGGACAGGGTATAGAGAACAGGATACAGGACAGGGTATAGAGAACAGGTTACCGGACAGGGTATAGAGAACAGGTTACAGGACAGGGTATAGAGAACAGGATACAGGACAGGGTATAGAGAACAGGTTACAGGACAGGGTATAGAGAACAGGATACAGGACAGGGTATAGAGAACAGGATACAGGACAGGGTATAGAGAACAGGTTACAGGACAGGGTATAGAGAACAGGTTACAGGACAGGGTATAGAACAGGTTACAGGACAGGGTATAGAGAACAGGTTACAGGACAGGGTATAGAACAGGTTACAGGACAGGGTATAGAACAGGATACAGGACAGGGTATAGAACAGGATACAGGACAGGGTATAGAGAACAGGATACAGGACAGGGTATAGAGAACAGGATACAGGACAGGGTATAGAGAACAGGTTACAGGACAGGGTATAGAGAACAGATAACAGCAGAAGGATATAAGGTACAGCTTGATGGAAAATCCCTATAGATTATGTCTATCGGTCAAATGTTCTCATTCATCTCTCTCTCTCTCTCTCTCTCTCTCTCTCTCTCTCTCTCTCTCTCTCTCTCTCTCTCTCTCTCTCTCTCCAGGTTCCCGGTGCTGTCTCCTTTGACTCAGTTCCTCTCCTTACCCAGACTCTGTCCTCACCAGTCTCACCTCCACACCATCTCTGGTCTCTCTGGCCTGTCTGGCCCCGACACGGCTACTGCTGCTCCCGCTGTGCCCAGAAGAAATGGCCCCCATCCTCCTCGGCCCCCTCAAACCCCCACAGTTCCTCCTGACCCCCTCAAACCCCCTCAGTGTCTACTGTTACCCCTTCTGGACCTCCAGACCCTCCAGAAGACCCCTCTCCTTCCCCCCGTGGACACACACCACTCCACCGCTAAGATCTCCCAGACCCCCAGGGCTGGCTCACGGTTACTCCCTGAGGGGAAGTGGAGGATGCCTGGGGGAGGTGACCCGGTCTGTTGGGAGGTGAGGATGGAAACACACACACACACTGAAACACACACACACATACTGTTCCTAAGTGTGGGCATTGTGTACACACGTAGGTATATCCATGCACCGTGTGTCAATCTTCCGTTTGATTGACAGGTTTCAGGTGGCTCAGATTCAGGAGCAGAGGCCTGGTTCCATGGAGGTGACGTTCTGCCCAGAGTCGAGTGACTCAGACTCCCTGGAGGACGCATCACTGCTGGGGGGGGACAAGTCATCCTCGTCATCGTCCTCATCAGCTGCCAGGGGGGACACAGGAGGTGACGGTTACTTCCTGTATTGCTGATTCTCCCTCTCATCTTTCTCTCATTTTATTTTCGCTTCCTCTTTCCAGTCCACAGAACATTCTGGTTCTTGGAGTGCTGTTGAGTTCTCTCAGGAGTCCAAGGGACCACACAGAGGACGTTAGATCATGTTCTTCTAGTGACCGCTGAATTATGAAATAGCAACACATTGCCTGGAACTCCCTCCACCACACCCTACGCTCCCTAGTTAGTCATCAGTGACAAAAACACACACATCTAGCTCAACACATTTAAAAGTGACACACACAATCACGACACACTTACGGTTTGTCAGTGCTGACGAGTGAATTAATTAAATTGTATTTTTGCATCAAATCGCCAGTTGGCAACCCATCCCTGACAGTTAGTGAGGAAGCTACTGACCCCTGGTGGTGACATTGGGAACACACACCACCTCTCAAGTCCTGCCTGTAAGTCACATTCCCGTGAAACAACATCCTGTGAGTCAACGATCAACCATTCTAATAATCTCTCTCTCTCTCTCTCTCTCTCTCTCTCTCTCTCTCTCTCTCTCTCTCTCTCTCTCTCTCTCTCTCTCTCTCTCCACTTGCTGTCTCTCTCTCTCTCTGTCTCTCTTTCTGTCTCTCTCTCTCTCTCTCTCTTTCCGCGTGCTCTCTCTGTCTCTCTCTCTCTCTTTCCACTTGCTCTCTCTCTCTCTCTCTCGCTTTATCTCTCTCTAACAGGTTAACAACTAAACATTCGCAGAGAGGAATGCTGGGTAAAAATAACTCTACCTCGCTGATCGATGGATGTGATGGGATTCCAAAATGGTGACCAGAGAGGTTGATTATCCTCCTCGTTGGGATTTGGGATGTTAGCCTGGGTGCTTGTTGGGAAGTTAGCCTGGGTGCCAGACAAAGGGAAACCCTTGTATTTATAACACAAACAAGTTGTATTTTATCCTATTGTCTTTAGAGGCAGGGAGAAGAGAGGAATTAACCCAACCGTGTGGTTGTGCTTCCATAAGACTCTGGACAGGTTGGAGGACCTTAACACCGTCTGCACTCGACACTGTGCAATACACACACACACACACACACACACACACACACACACACACACACACACACACACACACACACACACACACACACACACACACATAGCACACATACATGAACAGAGGTAGGCCTACATAGACACATAGCACACATACATGAACAGAGGTAGGCCTACATAGACACATAGCACACATACATGAACAGAGGTAGGCCTACATAGACACATAGCACACATACATGAACAGA
This sequence comes from Brachymystax lenok tsinlingensis, assembly GCA_030435695.1. Classification (NCBI taxonomy): domain Eukaryota; kingdom Metazoa; phylum Chordata; class Actinopteri; order Salmoniformes; family Salmonidae; genus Brachymystax; species Brachymystax lenok. Next base: position 34,993,783 of record CM059794.1, on the reverse strand, counting down.
GTGTAGGCCTACGTGAGACACATAGCACACATACATGAACAGAGGTAGGCCTACGAGACACATAGCACACATACATGAACAGAGGTAGGCCTACATAGACACATAGCACACATACATGAACAGAGGTAGGCCTACATAGACACATAGCACACATACATGAACAGAGGTAGGCCTACATAGACACATAGCACACATACATGAACAGAGGTAGGCCTACATAGACACATAGCACACATACATGAACAGAGGTAGGCCTACATAGACACATAGCACACATACATGAACAGAGGTAGGCCTACATAGACACATAGCACACATACATGAACAGAGGTAGGCCTACATAGACACATAGCACACATACATGAACAGAGGTAGGCCTACATAGACACATAGCACACATACATGAACAGAGGTAGGCCTACATAGACACATAGCACACATACATGAACAGAGGTAGGCCTACGAGACACATAGCACACATACATGAACAGAGGTAGGCCTAATGAGACACATAGCACACATACATGAACAGAGGTAGGCCTACGAGACACATAGCACACATACATGAACAGAGGTAGGCCTACGTGAGACACATAGCACACATACATGAACAGAGGTAGGCCTACATAGACACATAGCACACATACATGAACAGAGGTAGGCCTACGTGAGACACATAGCACACATACATGAACAGAGGTAGGCCTACATAGACACATAGCACACATACATGAACAGAGGTAGGCCTACATAGACACATAGCACACATACATGAACAGAGGTAGGCCTACTGAGACACACAGCACACATACATGAACAGAGGTAGGCCTACGAGACACATAGCACACATACATGAACAGAGGTAGGCCTACATAGACACATAGCACACATACATGAACAGAGGTAGGCCTACGTAGACACATAGCACACATACATGAACAGAGGTAGGCCTACGTAGACACATAGCACACATACATGAACAGAGGTAGGCCTACATAGACACATAGCACACATACATGAACAGAGGTAGGCCTACATAGACACATAGCACACATACATGAACAGAGGTAGGCCTACGTGAGACACATAGCACACATACATGAACAGAGGTAGGCCTACGAGACACATAGCACACATACATGAACAGAGGTAGGCCTACATAGACACATAGCACACATACATGAACAGAGGTAGGCCTACGTAGACACATAGCACACATACATGAACAGAGGTAGGCCTACGAGACACATAGCACACATACATGAACAGAGGTAGGCCTACGAGACACATAGCACACATACATGAACAGAGGTAGGCCTACATAGACACATAGCACACATACATGAACAGAGGTAGGCCTACATAGACACATAGCACACATACATGAACAGAGGTAGGCCTACGTAGACACATAGCACACATACATGAACAGAGGTAGGCCTACATAGACAAATAGCACACATACAAAAAAGTATTATTATTATAGGAAACCACTCCAATTTGTAGTCTATAGAAAACTTTTAATCATTTTCCTAACATGATTTTGCTCTTCTTATATTTGAAATGCTGATTAGTTTTAGGCCTTCTTGATCATGTTGAATGTAGTCTCCAACATTGACAGAGAGACATGATAATATACAAACAGCATGAACTACATGTTGTGCTCTTATAGATGGCATTTAACTTAATTTAGTTTCTCATTAAAGTTGAACATGTGGTAACAGCGGTTTAAATGACTGTATAGATGTACATAGGGCTGTGAATATTGAAAATCTTCGATTTGTACAGAGGAGGGTCGGACAGCGACAGGGACAGAGTCAAGGTTCAGGACAGAGTCAGGGACAGGGACAGGTCAGGGACAGGATCAGGGACAGGACAGAGTCAGGGACAGAGTCAGGGACAGGACAGGATCAGGGACAGGACAGAGTCAAGGACAGAGTCAGGACAGAGTCAGGACAGAGTCAGGGACAGAGTCAGGACAGAGTCAGGGACAGAGTCAGGACAGAGTCAGGACAGAGTCAGGGACAGAGTCAGGACAGAGTCAGGGACAGGGACAAGGACAGAGTCAGGACAGAGTCAGGGACAGAGTCAGGGTCAGGACAGGGACAGGGTCAGGACAGGGACAGGGTCAGGACAGGGACAGAGTCAGGACAGGGACAGGGTCAGGACAGGGATAGAGTCAGGACAGGGACAGGGTCAGGACAGGGACAGAGTCAGGACAGGGACAGGGTCAGGACAGGGACAGAGTCAGGACAGGGACAGAGTCAGGACAGGGACAGAGTCAGGACAGGGACAGGGTCAGGACAGGGACAGGGTCAGGACAGGGTCAGGACAGGGACAGAGTCAGGACAGGGACAGGGTCAGGACAGGGACAGGGTCAGGACAGGGACAGGGTCAGGACAGGGACAGGGTCAGGACAGGGACAGGGTGTGGGTTTGCCAGTAGTTTGCGGTGCTTCTTTTGGCACACTTAAATCAGTCCCAGGCATTTTGGGGGTGATGTGCTTTGTCCTGTGACTTCCCCTCTCCTGGCATGTCACAGATCTAGGATCAGTGTACCCTCCCATCTACACTGACCACTGATCAGTGGCATCCTACTCCATGTGGCACTTAGCTCAAACCATGACCTCACTTCCTGCCTTGTGACAATTGCCTAGCAACAAACATAGGCTAAATTAGTAGGATAATCAACTAGTCTCTTTTGCCCCCACAGATAAAGCACTACAGATGCATTATTCATTCCGTTTTCAGTCAACTGTTATTACGTATTGCCACACACACGCACACACACACGCAAACACATAAACACAAACGTTCCTACTCTTCCAAGGAGAGCATGCAGACAGACACTATCATCTCTGGGTAATCTGAGTAAACACTGTATTCACAGTCCTCCTAAAGAGAACTACATTATCATGGGAATATTTTGACTTTGACCATCTCAATGTCATTCCCTCAGCTGCATTTCAAGTGTTTTTCTTCAGTTTTTTTGTTTGTTTGTTATTTAAATAGATTTCCGAGTAGTGGCTGATGTAGCTGCTTCACTGTGGAAACAGTTTGGGTTTTGCAGTTTACATTTGATAAAGGGTGGATGATGATCATGATCCAGTTGGACTATTATTTTATATTCTGTATGTTGTTGTTTTTGCAGTTTAGAACCATTGTCTGGATTTGATCATTTTTATTGGTTGAACATTTCCATGTTTTTATCTGATTTATTATAATATGTTATAAACTGAAGTGTTGCAGAACAGAAAGGAAAACAACTCATCTTCTCTACATTGTAGATTTGTATTTATTATGATATTTCTACTCTTGAAATAAATGAGCAGTTTATTTTGACTCGTCTGCGTGTGGTTTGTGTTATAATGCAGGAACTCTCCACGGTAAACATGCGTGTGTGTGTGTGAGTCTATATGAGGGCCCAAAAAATTAAAGCTGTGAACAAACATTGATCAAATATGGATGATGTCGACAAACATTGATCAAACATGGATGATGTCAACAAAAACTGATCAAACATGGATGATGTCGACAAACATTGATCCACTATCAGCACAGTAAATTGACAAGATGTTCAATACATTGACAGGATGTTAAATACGTTGACAGGATGTTAAGTGAGCCTTTGATGCTCTCTAGTGCAGTACGGGAAATCTTCCCACAAATAAATACACTGAACAAAAATATAAACGCAACATGTAAAGTGTTGGTCCCATGTTTCATGAACTGAAATAAAAGATCCCAGAAAGGTTCCATACGCACAAAAAGCTTTTTTCTCACAAATGTTGTGCGCAAATTTGTTTCCATCCCTGTTAGTGAGCATGTATCCTTTGCCCAGATAATCCATCCACCTGACAGATGTGTCATACCAAGAAATGACACATAAACATAATGATCATTACACAGATGCACCTTGTGCTTGGACAATAAAAGGCCACTCTAAAATGTGCAGTTTTGTCACACAACACAATGCCACTGATGTCTCAAGTTTTTGGGAGTGTGCAATTGGCATGCTGACTGCAGGAATGTCCACCAGAGCTGTTGCAATAGAATTTAATTATAATTTCTCCAACGTCGTTTTAGAGAATATGGCAGTACGTCCAACCGGCCTCAAACCACAGACCACGTGTAATCAAACGTTTGGACACACCTGCTCATTTAAGGGTTTTCTTCTTTATTTTTACAATTTTCTACATTGTTGAATAATAGTGAAGACATAAACTATGAAATAACACATATGGAATTATGTAGTTACCAAAAAAGTGTTAAACAAATCAGTGATGAAACTGACTCTCATGAGGACCGCCACAGGAAAGGAAGACCCAGAGTTCAAATCAAATTGTATTTGTCACATACACATGGTTAGCAGATGTTAATGCGAGTGTAGCGAAATGCTTGTGCTTCTTGTTCCGATCATGCAGTAGTATCTAACAAGTAATCTAACAAATTCACAACAACTACCTTATACACATAAGAGTAAAGGAATGAATACGAGTATGTACATATAAATATATGGATGAGCGATGGCTGACCAGCGTAGGCAAGATGCAGTAGATGGTATAGAGTACAGTATATACATATGAGATGAGTAATGTAGAATATGTGAACATTATATACAAAATTGTTTAAAGTGGCTAGTGATACATTTGTTACATCCAATCCTATTATTTAAAGTGCTAGAGATTTAAGTCAGTATGTTGGCAGCAGCCACTCAATGTTAGTGGTGGCTGTTTAACAGTCTGATGGCCTTGAGATAGAAGCTGTTTTTCAGTCTCTCGGTCCCAGCTTTGATGCACCTGTACTGACCTCGCCTTCTGGATGATAGCGGGGTGAACAGGCAGTGGCTCGGGTGGTTGTTGTCCTTGATGATCTTTTTGGCCTTCCTGTGACATCGGGTGGTGTAGGTGTCCTGGAGGGCAGGTAGTTTACCCCCGGTGATGCGTTGTGCAGTCCTCACTACCCTCTGGAGAGCCTTACGGTTGTGGGTGGAGCAATTGCCGTACCAGGCGGTGATACAGCCCGACAGGATGCTCTCGATTGTGCACCTGTAGAAGTTTGTGAGTGTTTTTGGTGACAAGACGAATTTCTTCAGCCTCCTGAGGTTGAAGAGGCGCTGTTGCACCTTCTTCCCCACGCTGTCTGTGTGGGTGGACCAATTCAGTTTGTCCGTGATGTGTACGCCGAGGAACTTAAAACTTTCCACCTTCTCTACTACTGTCCCGTCGATGTGGATAGGGGGGTGCTCCCTCTGCTGTTTCCTGAAGTCCACGATCATCTCCTTAGTTTTGTTAACGTTGAGTGAGAGGTTATTTTTCTGACACCACACTCCGAGGGCCCTCACCTCCTCCCTGTAGGCCGTCTCGTCGTTGTTGGTAATCAAGCCTACCACTGTAGTGTCGTCAGCAAACTTGATGATTGAGTTGGAGGCGTGCTTGGCCACGCAGTCATGGGTAAATAGGGAGTACAGGAGAGGGCTGAGAACACAACCTTGTGTTGAGGATCAGCGGGGTGGAGATGTTGTTTCCTACCCTCACCACCTGGGACCGGCCCGTCAGGAAGTCCAGGACCCAGTTGCACAGGGTTGGGTCTTGAGCTTAATGACGAGCTTGGAGGGTACTATGGTGTTAAATGCTGGCTGTAGTCGATGAACAGCATTCTTACATAGGTATTCCTCTTGTCCAGATGGGTTAGGGCAGTATGCAGTGTGATTGCAATTGCATCGTCTGTGGACCTATTCGGACGGTAAGCAAATTGGAGTGGGTCCAGGGTGTCTGGCAGGATGGACGTGATATGATCCTTGACTAGTCTCTCAAAGCACTTCATGATGACGGAAGTGAGTGCTACGGGGTGATAGTCATTTAGCTCAGTTACCTTAGCTTTCTTGGGAACAGGAACAATGGTGGCCCTCTTGAAGCATGTGGGAACAGCAGACTGGGATAGGGACTGATTGAATATGTTTGTAAACACACCAGCCAGCTGGTCAGCGCATGCTCTGAGGACACGGCCAGGGATGCCATCTGGGCCGGCAGCCTTGCGAGGGTTAACACATTTAAATGTTTTACTCACGTTGGCTGCGGTGAAGGTGAGCCCGCAGGTTTTGGTAGCGGGCCGTGTCGGTGGCACTGTATTGTCCTCAAAGCGAGCAAAGAAGTTGTTTCGTTTGTCTGGGAACAGGACATCGTGGTCCGCGACGGGGCTGGTTTTCTTTTTGTAGTTCGTGATTGACTGTAGACCCTGCCACATTTCTCTCGTGTCTGAGCCGTTGAATTGTGACTCTACTTTGTCTCTATATTGACGCTTAGCTTGTTTGATTGCCTTGAGGAGGGAATAGCTACACTGTTTGTATTCAGTCATGTTTCCGGTAGCCTTACCCTGATTAAAAGCAGTGGTTCGCGCTTTCAGTTTTGCGTGAAGGCTGCCATCAATCCACGGTTTCTGGTTGGGGAAGGTTTTAATAGTTGCTATGGGTTCAACATCACCGATGCACTTGCTAATAAACTTGCTCACCGAATCAGCGTATACATCAATGTTGTTGTCTGATGCTATCCGGAATATATCCCAGTCCACGTGCTCGAAGCAATCTTGCAGCGTGGAATCAGATTGGTCAGACCAGCGTTGAACAGACCTGAGAACGGGCGTTTCCTGTTTTAGTTTCTGTCTGTTACCTCTGCTGCAGAGGATAAGTTCATTAGAGTTAACTGCACCTCAGAAATTGCAGCCCAAATAAATGCTTCACAGAGTTCAAGTAACAGACACATCTCAACATCAACTGTTCAGAGACTTATTGAAATAGGCCTTCATGGTCAATTGCTGCAAAGAAACCACTACTAAAGGACACCAATAAGAAGAAGAGATTTGCTTGTGCCAAGGAACACGAGCAATGGACATTAGACCGGTAGAAATCTGTCCTTTGGTTTGATGAGTCTAAATCTGAGACTTTTGATTCCAACCGCCGTGTCTTTGTGAGACACTGAGTAGGTGAACGGATGATCTCTGCGTGTGTGGTTCCCACCGTGAAGCATGGAGAAGGAGGTTTGATGGTGTGGGGGTGCTTTGCTGGTGACACTGTCTGTGATTTATTTAGAATTCAAAAGGCACACTTAACCAGCATGGCTACCACAGCATTCTGCAGCAATACGCCATCCCATCTGGTTTGCACTTAGTGGGAATATCATTTGTTTTTCAACAGGACAATGACCCAACACACCTCCAGGCTGTGTAAGGGCTTTTTGACCAAGAAGAAGGGTGATGGAGTGCTGCGTCAGATGACCTGGCCTCCACAATCCCCTGACCTCAACCCAGTTGAGATGGTTTGGGATGAGTTGGACCGCAGAGTGAAGGAAAAGCAGCCATCGTTTGTTAGATCTTTTTATTTGTTTAACACTTTGGTTGGTTACTACAGGATTCCATATGTGTTATTTCATAGTGTTGATATCTTCACTATTATTATACAATGTAGAAAATTGTAAAAATAAAGAAAAACCCTTGAATGAGTAGATGTGTCCAAACGTTTGACTGGTACTGTATATAAAAAAAAGAAAACTATATATGAATAAAAAAAATGTAAGTTATTCAAGTATAAATGACCAAAGTTATGATAGATTGCCATAGATTTTCTGTTAATTACCAAAATGATTGAAGATTCTGGTAACTTTGGTAAATTACCGGTAGCTTTGTTTAAGCATGAGTTTTTTCTCTGTAATTTGTAGTCGTGCCAGCAGTGAGCATGTGTTGCTTCTATAAAACTGTTTGTCTGGATTATATCCAGCACCATCTGTGAGTCTTTGAGATGTTAATTAATCATTTTCCAGACACACCCAAGAACCTGCCCAAGTCATGCCTGGGCCTGAACATCTTTCTCTGACAGCTCTCAAGAGGAGGTCCCCTTCAGACTGACTGACAGTCTGTGTGTGGTGTATGCATTTCTGATGATAGGTTTGTTAGCTACACTACAATCAGTGGCCCCTAAAGATATAATTACTGTTTATTGTGATTACAATAGTGATTAGAATATGTTTTTTGTACTGTATGTGCAATCTCCCATTATTTACCAGTCAGGGATAAAACATTCAATAAAATATGCCCACTTCGTTGAAAACAGTCGTCATCCCATCGAATTAGGAATAGTAGGATCTCTATGGGTCATCCGATCCATATCGGATAATGATATTCAGTTCAATGGAGCCAGTCATCCATCCAGTGTCTTTGTCCAATGGTGTTCTCTCCATTCCAATGGAAAACACACTGTGTTCCATAACTATTCAGTACATCGATTGATCTCCCTGTCGGTCACAGCTGCGTCGAGAGCGCCGCCATCACACTTCCTGGTTTCATTGGTGATGCCCTGCTTCTGTTAGTGAAGCTTCTACGGAAACCCTGTCCAGCCATGAAGTAGAGGATGGGATCCACACAGCTGTTGGCGCTGGCCAGGGGGCGTGTCACCTTATAGGCCATGCTGGATGCCTTCAGCAGTTCACAGCTCACCTGGGGATGAATAAAAACCCAAATGATTTAAAGATTAAGGCTGGGATTCAATTCGTAAAATTCTGTTGACAATGTGCCTTTTAAAGAGCAACTGCCTTTAAAAAGCAGCAAATCTCTTTGAAAACGACCTGTGACATCAATGACAGATTTCTTGAGTTATCTTAGTCATTCACGTGCCAATCGGCATGTTCAGTGGCTCTTTAAAGGCAATGTTACTGCGCTCGCAGAGATCGTATATACAGGTTTTTCCAACTGCTTACACGCGTTTTCCTTTTTTCAAAACTCGACACACAATTCCCCAAACTGCACACACCAAATGCTAAATGCCTCACATCTCCTTCAAAATGTAACACTGCATTCAAAATGCCATAAACACATTTGCATCAAATGGCAAACAATACTTTCATAATAGTACATTTTTGGATATACCATGTAAACACTGTTGTTTTATATCTAAAGCTCTTTGGTCTTTCATAGGCTTATATCTACATGTCAATACAATGTTCTACAGTGAAAGTAATCTGCTGAGAGGGGTAACAAGTACACTGTAAACACCAATGCAATGTAGAAACAGAAAATATTTATTAGGCCAAACATTACTGTTGTATACAGTAGCATACAACAAAACCATAAACATATGTAAACCAAAAGTATATTCTTTAGAATACAGTAAAGAACACAATTGTGTGTGTGGGGTCCCGGGAGGGCAGTCCAGGAATTGGTAGGGGGGGGCAGTCACCAGTGCTAAGCTACGCTTCATCTCTTCTCCGGCCTGGGTCTGGCCATAATACTGGCCCACATCACAAGATACGTTTTCTCTTGCCAAACATCGAGGGAAGTATCTCCTAGCATGGCGTATCCAACCGTGGACAGAGGCAACCTCTATGTCCCCACATGCGTCCTCCATTGCCTGGAGAAGCGGCATGCGGGCATAGGGTTGGCGATCATACACTTTCCAGCGCCAGGCTGAGAAGAATTCCTCTATGGGATTTAGAAAAGGTGAATACGGAGGTAGGTACGACACTACAAATTGTGGATGGGTGGCAAACCAGTTTTGGACCAGAACAGCCCGGTGAAAACTAACATTGTCCCATAAAACCACAAATCTAGCAGGCTCCTGATCTGGACCAGGGACAAGCATTGTGTAAATTGCAACCAGAAAAGTGAGCATATGGCTGGTGTTGTACGGACCCAGTGTGGCATTGTGATGGAGGACCCCGTTTTGAGTGATGGCAGCACACATAGTTATATTACCCCCACGTTGTCCAGGGACATTGGTAATTGCCCTCTGTCCTATTACATTTCTTCCGCGGCGCCTGGTTTTGGTGAGGTTGAAGCCAACCTCATCCACATAAATAAATTCATGGCGAATTACATGGGCATCCAGCTCCAATACTCTCTGTAACAGACAAAAGGATATACAGATGAGTAAATATGGTATGTCTGAAGTACTGGAAGTAGTGTTGCATACATACCTCTACAAAGTCATGTAGCATATTCTTGACTCAGAGTTTCTCTCAAATGGCACCTTGTAAAGTTGTTTCATCGTCACTCGGTGGCCGTGGGAGGATACGTTGTATGGTCGACAGGCTTACAGCATTGATGTTGTTAAATATGGTGTCATTATTCAAGATATGCTCTCTTATCTCTCGAATCCTAATTGCATTGTTGGCCAAAACCATATTTATGATTGCAGTCTCTTGTACATCTGTAAACAAGCGTCCTCGTCCTCCATGATGTCTTTGCCTTTCCACTCTGTACAGAATTCAAACACAGTATGTGTTCAGCATATGAACTGTAAACAATGTACAAAAAAAATGTAGTACAGCATGATAACCAACCTCATTCATTCAATGCAGTGCAGTAAATGGATGGCTTAGAGTTACAAATGTTTATGCAATACTATGCAGTCATACGTATTTTACAGTACATTACTGTAATGCTAAAATAGTCATTAGATAGTTGCATACCTGTTCTCATTTCTGAAGGTTCGAATTATGGACGCCACTGTAAATCGACTCAAGTTGGGCTGGACTCTCAGTCCAGCCTCTCTCATGGTCAAAGTGTTGCCCTAATCTCATCAGAGATGGCTCTCCTTCCTTCTCTTCTTTGCCCTCGTCCTCTTCTTCCTCTTCCTCTCCCTCCTACTCCTCTGTCCATTGTTGGCATCCATTGTTCAAAACAGGTAATCTGACCTTTGTCCTATTTATAGGCCTATACTACAGTAAAGCAGTGATTGGTTAGTGATCAGTTAAGCTATTAGTGTTCGCACATGTGAGGAGTGTGTGTGTGACCTGGTGAATAAGTGTAGCATTTTGATTGGTTGTGTTTGGAAAAGGAAAGCAAGTCACTTCCTGTTAGATTTTTGTGTTTTAGGTAGAGAATTGTGTGTAGTGTTTTGAAAAAAGTGTTTTATGCAATTGACAACTGAGTCAAAGGCTGAGAAATAGCTTCTGGTTTTGGATATTTGGTGTGTAGTTTTGCACTTTGAGTGAGAGGTTTCAAAAAGTGTGTGACATGAAAAGATTTTGTGTGTAAGCAGTTGGAAAAAACTGTAAGTTAAATTCTTCAGATGTCGTCTCCGTAGAGGAAATTACATTTAAATGTCAATTACCTTTGAATCCCAGCCCATACAAGGATAATATCATGACAATATCAACAACAACAATCATAATAGCAGTGGTTAAATTGAGCCTGAGCTACCTGGAGCCAGACTCCTGCACATTGGGCAAAAGGGAGAGCTACCTGGAGCCAGACTCCTGCACCTTGAGCGAAAGGGAGAGCTACCTGGAGCCAGACTCCTGCACCTTGGGCAAAAGGGAGAGCTACCTGGAGCCAGACTCCTGCACCTTGGGCAAAAGGGAGAGCTACCTGGAGCCAGACTCCTGCACCTTGGGCAAAAGGGAGAGCTACCTGGAGCCAGACTCCTGCACCTTGAGTGAAAGGGAGAGCTACCTGGAGCCAGACTGCTGCACCTTGAGTGAAAGGGAGAGCTACCTGGAGCCAGACTGCTGCACCTTGAGTGAAAGGTTGAGCTACCTGGAGCCAGACTCCTGCACCTTGGGCAAAAGGGAGAGCTACCTGGAGCCAGGCTCCTGCACCTTGGGCAAAAGGGAGAGCTACCTGGAGCCAGACTCCTGCACCTTGCGTGAAAGGGAGAGCTACCTGGAGCCAGACTCCTGCACCTTGGGCAAAAGGGAGAGCTACCTGGAGCCAGACTCCTGCACCTTGAGTGAAAGGGAGAGCTACCTGGAGCCAGACTCCTGCACCTTGAGTGAAAGGTAGAGCTACCTGGAGCCAGACTCCTGCACCTTGTGTGAAAGGGAGAGCTACCTGGAGCCAGACTCCTGCACCTTGGGCAAAAGGGAGAGCTACCTGGAGCCAGACTCCTGCACCTTGAGTGAAAGGTTGAGCTACCTGGAGCCAGACTCCTGCACCTTGGGTGAAAGGGAGAGCTACCTGGAGCCAGACTCCTGCACCTTGGGCAAAAGGGAGAGCCAGGCAGAGCCTTTAAAAGTGTAGTATTCCAGTGGTTGTGGTTCTGTACCTGGGAGGGGTCCATCTGCTCCACGTATCTGAGGGAGTAGTACAGACTTCTGGTCAGGTGGAAGGGTAGGAAACACAGCATGAACACCGCTAACACGATGATGATCATCTTCACAGACTTCTGTTTGGAGCGATGAGCAGCGAGCTCCCCCACTCCCCTCGACTGGCTCCCTCCTGCCCCCCAGGTGGGCTCCAGAAGCTTCCTCACCATCAGTCCATAGCACACCATCACCACCATGAAAGGGAAGGCAAACATCAGGACAGACACCACCGAGCTGTACACCAGGAAGTCATGAAATAACTCTGGACTGGACGTGTCGAAACAGACCCTCTCCGTCCCCTCGTCCCTGGTGCGTGAGAAGTAGAGCACGGGAGCCTGGCACATTAAAACACATGCCCACACCGCCGCAGACACCAGCCGGGCTCTCCGGGAGCTGACCCAGCTCATTGACCTCATCGGGTAGCACACACCCAGGAAGCGGTGCAGGCTGATGCAGCACAGGAACAGGATGGAACCATAGAGGTTAGCGTAGAACAGGAAGCGGATGAGTTTGCAGAACGGCTCGCTGAAGGGCCAGTCGTTCTCGTCGGCGTAGTAGTAGATTAGGAAGGGTAGGGTGAGGATGTAGAGGGTATCGCATACTGTCAAGTTGAACATGTACACCGTGGATGGCTTCCAGCGCTTCGTACGGAACAGGATCACGTACATGGCCGTGACGTTTAGGGCTAGGCCAATCACGAAGACCAGAGTGTAGCTGACAGGAAGCAGGATGTACTTGAAGTCCTCCTTGAATTGACAGCGCCAGCTGTGCCCGCTGCTCTCATTTGTTGAGTGGTTGGCGAAGGTAGCCATTTTTGTTCATAAACAGATCTGAGGAGGATACAGATGTTTACTAATATGCACCCCCCCACACACACACACACACACATACACACACAGAATGAGAGAGCGAAGCCAGTGCGATAGTAAATATCAACTGTACTAGCCACTTGTATAACACTCCGCATGTAAAGCTAACGCTAAAGCAAGTACCAATGTCTATGTTTACTTCAAATCAAATTGTATTTGTCACATACACATGGTTAGCAGATGTTAACGCGAGTGTAGCGAAATGCTTGTGCTTCTAGTTCCGACAGTGCAGTAGTATCTAACAAGTCATCTAACAAATTCACAACAACTACGGCGCCGACAGAGATGGCAGCCTCGCTTCACGTTCTCAGGAAACCATGCAGTATTTTGTTTTTTTATGTATTACTTCTTACATTGTTACCCCGGAAAATATTAAGTTTTATTACATACAACCGGGAGGAACTATTGGATATAAGAGCAACGCCAACTCTACCAACATTACGACCAGGAATACGACTTTCCCAAAGAGGATTCTCCTTTCGTTAACCCAAACACAACAACAGACTGATAGCACGTGGTTACTTCAAAACAACGGCGGCGCCGGAGAAGAGGGAAACGCGCCGGTCTTTGGTCAAGCCACGCCGACGGGCGCATCGCACCTTCTCCGGTGCATTTTAATCGCCAATGTACAGTCTCTGACAACAAAGTAGACGAAATCTGATCGAGGGTTGCCTTTCAGAGAGACATTCGAGACTGCAACGTTCTTGCTTCACGGAAACATGGCTCACTCAGGACACGCTATCAGAGTCGGTACAGCCACCTGGTTTCTCCACGCATCGCGCCGACAGAAACAAACATCTCTCTGGTAAGAAGAAGGGCGGGGGTGTGTCTTATGATTAACGAGACGTGGTGTGATCATAACAACATACAGGAACTCAAGTCCTTGTTCACCTGACATAGAATTCCTTACAATCAAATGCAGACCGCATTATCTACCAAGAGAATTCTCTTCGATTATAATCACAGCCGTACATCCCTCTCAAGCTGATACATCGACGGCACTGAAAGAAATTCCATCGGACTCTATGTAAACTGGAAACCACATATCCTGAGGCTGCATTTATTGTGGCTGGGGATTTTAATCAAGGCTAATTTAAGAACAAGGTTCCCGAAATTTTACCAGCATATCGAATGTGCCACCCGGCTGGTAAAATCCTGGACCACTGTTATTCCAACTTCCGTGATGCATACAAGGCTATTCTCCGCCTCTCCTTTCGCAAGTCTGACCATGACTCCATTTTGTTGCTCCCAGCCTACAAACAGAAACTAAAACAGGAAACGCCCGTTCTCAGGTCTGTTCAACGCTGGTCCGACTAATCTGATTCCATGCTGCAAGATTGCTTCGAGCACGTGGACTGGGATATGTTCCGGATAGCATCTGACAACAACATTGATGTATACGCTGATTCGGTGAGCGAGTTTATTAGCAAATGCATTGGTGATGTTGTACCCATAGCAAATATCAAAACCTTCCCAACCAGAAACTATGGATTGATGGCAGCATTCACAAGGCAAAACTGAAAGCCGAACCACTGCTTTAACCAGGTAAAGGCTACCGGAAACATGACTGAATACAAACAGTGCAGCTACTCTCCGCAAGGCAATCAAACAAGCTAAGCGCCAATATAGAGACAAAGTAGAGTCACAATTCAATGGCTCAGACACAAGAGGAATGTGGCAGGGTCTACAGTCAATCACGGACTACAAAAAGAAAACCAGCCCCGCCACGGACCATGACGCCCTGCTCCCAGACAAACTAAACAACTTCTTTGCTCGCTTTGAGGACAATACAGTGCCACCGACACGCCCGCTACCAAAACCCGCGGGCTCACCTTCACCGCAGCCAATGTGAGAAAACATTTAAATGTGTTAACCCTGCAAGGCTGCCGGCCCAGATGGCATCCCTGGCCGTGTCCTCAGAGCATGCAGAGACCAGCTGGCTGGTGTGTTTACGGACATATTCAATCAGTCCCTATCCCAGTCTGCTGTTCCCACATGCTTCAAGAGGGCCACCATTGTTCCTGTTCCCAAGAAAGCTAAGGTGACTGAGCTAAATGACTATCGCCCTGCAGCACCTCACTTCCGCCATCATGAAGTGCTTTGAGAGATTAGTCAAGGATCATATCACCTCCATCCTGCCAGACACCCTGGACCCACTCCAATTTGCTTACCGTCCCAATAGGTCCACAGACGACGCAATCGCAATCACACTGCATACTGCCCTAACCCATCTGGACAAGAGGAATACTTATGTAAGAATGCTGTTCATCGACTACAGCTCAGCATTTAACACCATAGTTCCTCTCCAAGCTCGCCATTAAGCTGAGACCCTGGGTCTCGACTCCAGCCCTGTGCAACTGGGTCCTGACTTCCTGACGGGCCGGTCCCAGGTGGTGAGGGTAGGAAACAACATCTCCACCCCGCTGATCCTCAACACTGGGGCCCCACAAGGGTGCGTTTCAGCCCTCTCCTGTACTCCCTGTTTACCCATGATCATGCGGGCTACACGCATCCAACTCAATCATCAAGTTTGCTGACGACACTACAGTGGTAGGCTTGATTACCAACAACGCATTTGAGACGGCCTACAGAGAGGAGGTGAGGCCTCGGAGTGTGGTGTCAGGAAAATAACCTCTCACTCAATGTCAACAAAACAAAGGAGATGATCGTGACTTCAGGAAACAGGAGAGGGAGCACCCCTATCCACATCGAGGGGACAGTAGTGGAGAAGGTGGAAAGTTTAAGTTCCTCGGCTACACATCACGGACAAACTGAATTGGTCCACCCACACAGACAGCGTGGTAAAGAAAGAATAGCGCTCTTCAACCTCAGGAGGCTGAAGAAATTTGGCTTGTCACCAAAATCACTCACAAACTTTTACAGATGCACAATCCGAGAGCATCCTGTCGGGCTGTATCACCGCTTCTGGTACGGCAACTGCTCCGCCCACAACCGTAAGGCTCTCCAGAGGGTAGTGAGGACTGCACAACGCATCACCGTTAAACTACCTGCCCTCCAGGACACCTACACCACCCGATGTCACAGAAAGGCCAAAAAAGATCATCAAGGACAACAACCACCCGAGCCACTGCCTGTTCACCCCGCTATCATCCAGAAGGCGAGGTCAGTACAGGTGCATCAAAGCTGGGACCGAGAGAGACTGAAAACAGCTTCTACCTCAAGGCCATCAGACTGTTAAACAGCCATCACTAACATACTGAGTGGCTGCTGCCAACATACTGACTTAAATCTCTAGCCACTTTATACATAGGAATTGGATGTAACAAATGTATCACTAGCCACTTTAAACAATTTTGTATATAATGTTTACGATCCGACATACTCATATCAAATGTATACACTGTACTCTAAACCATCTACTGTATCTTGCCTATGCCGCTCGGGTCACTCCACCCAAATCTCTAGCCACTTTAATAATTATAATTGGATGAAATAATGTATCACTAGCCACTTTAAACAATGCCATTTATATAATGTTTACATATCCTACATTACTCATCTCATATATATGTGTATATACTGTACTCCATACTCATCTACTGCATCTTGCCTATGCCGGTCAGCCATCGCTTCATCCATATATTTATATGTACATACTGTATTCATTCCTTTACTCTTGTGTGTATAAGGTAGTTGTTGTGAATTTGTTAGATTACTTGTTAGATACTACTGCATGGTCGGAACTAGAAGCACAAGCATTTCGCTACACCTCGCATTAACATCTGCTAACCATGTGTATGTGACAAATAAAATTTGATTTTGATTTTGACATGCACGCGTGCCACCGCTGGAAGAGGAAGCTCATTTTGACATAATACCCATAATTCCTTCATTTGTATCTTTCCTAAATCCCCTTAGGAGTCCAAGTTAAGAGAGGGATGGCGTGGAGGAAGATGGCTGTTTTGTCCTTAGATAGTGATATATGTTATAGCTGTTCTAACAGGCTTGGATCCCACAGAGAGCACTTTGAACATTTCAGTTAGTGATCCATTGGGAAGTTATTGTCCTATTTTCACAGGTTCCGATTATGGTGACAGGATATGATAACTAAGGTTGCAAAAGAAAGGTATATTAGTGGAAACTTTCAAAGTTTACCAGTAAACTACCAGAATGGTGATATCTTTCAAGGATTTTATCACATGTAAAATATATGAAATAAATAAATAAGATGATTTTAAAATAAGAAATACAATGACAAAACTGTAAAACATCCTATATATAATCTGTCAACTTAGTGAATATCACTGGTGTTTAACATGAGGGTTTCAGCATGAAATATCCTTTATATTTATTTTTGACAAACTTTGATGTATTTGACTATGTCAGTATGTATTTGTTGTCAACGTTTTGGCGTCAAACTGGTGGTAGTTGTGAATAAAGTCAATAGTTGGAAGAGTAGCAGAGTTAATAGAAAAGAGTTAATAGAAAATAATGCCATTGTTGATAGATGCTTTGGTCATGAATTAGGCTGTTTTCTCTTGAACAATATGGTCTATCTACTAGAAACTCATGGACACAGATATAATACATACCATACTGTATATGATTTTTTAAAATTATTATTCAAGTATAAATTACCAAAGTTACGATAGATGACTATAGATTTTCTGTTAATTACCACAATTAATGAAGATTCCGGTAAATTTGGTAGTTTTGCAACCCTAATGATAACACAGAGACACAATACATGGTACAACAACACATCAGCATGAATGTATTGTTGTAACACAGAGACACAATACATGGTACAACAACACATCAGCATGAATGTATTGTTGTAACACAGAGACACAATACATGGTACAACAACACATCAGAATGAATGTATTGTTGTAACACAGAGACACAATACATGGTACAACAACACATCAGCATGAATGTATTGTTGTAACACAGAGACACAATACATGGTACAACAACACATCAGCATGAATGTATTGTTGTAACACAGAGACACAATACATGGTACAACAACACATCAGCATGAATGTATTGTTGTAACACAGAGACACAATACATGGTCTTTTTTAAAGGCTTCTACACACAGCAGAAGGAACACGTCAGAGATTCTCCTGTCCTGCACCCTGTCAACCTCACATTACAGCAGTAGCTAATACCAGTACTAGTTACTAATACTCACAGTGAGAAACGCTGCTCAGTCTTGAAGGAACACACTCCAGTTATGTTCAGCAACTATGTCCAACTTCTGTACAAAATAAATGTATTACTGATGCACCACTCTAGCTAGCAGAGCCTGTGCCCGTCCTGTTACTATCTGCTGGTTAGGCCTATTCACTGTAATTCTCTGAGTGCTTCTTTCTCTCAGAGATACACAGAATGCTTTACACAATGTGTCTCCATGCTCGTGTGTGAGTCAAGTTATTTGGCTTAGTGCTGAACCTGAGTAGGCGTGAACATGTTTGGCAAGCTGCAGCCTGTACACACACAGACAGGGAGGAACTCATGATCAAGATGTACCTACTGTATGCATAGCTACGGCCCGCTCGGTCTTCTAGAAAGTACAAGTTGCCCCTTTGGATTCAATAACTCATTATGCACTTTGTTTGGTTAATGATCCATGTGAACGTATCAATTATGGCAATTATATTGTTTTATATGATACACTTTGTTAACTATCATTAGTTAGTAATCACTAATATTCACAATATGATATTACCTACCCACACCAGGACTAGACCTGCTAGATGTGTACAGTACCTGTACCTCTATAACTCATAGAAGTTGATGTCTGTTTCTGTCTAAAGTCAATACAAAAGAAACCTCTGTCCACAGCTCTACAGGCAGACCGCTCAACAGGCAGACCGCTCTACAGGCAGACCGCTCTACAGGCAGACCGCTCTACAGGCAGACCGCTCTACAGGCAGACAGCTCAACAGACAGACAGTTAGACAGAGAAATATGAATAATAAAGGAATGAGTGGAATTTCACTGGGGTAAAATAACATCTGTAGCAGTGGATCTTGAACTACTGTGTGTGTGTGTGTGTGTGTGTGTGTGTGTGTGTGTGTGTGGTGTGTGTGTGTCTGAGGGGAGGGATGCTTTCTCACTATGAGGTCAGCGATAACCTACCTGAAGCGTTTTTGAGTTATTGTGACACATCATGTAAATAAAAACAATGTTTATAGCCAGGACCCGGCTTCAAGCCAGACCAATCAGAAATCAATCCCAACCTACAGTTGGCTGCGACCCACAAGGAATCAACTCAAACCTCTGAACCCACCATTTGGAAAACACTGCTCCATATCACATACACATAGCTATTCTCCACATCTGACACACACACACACCTGAGCTGGGACAGGGACAGGGCTAGCTCACAAATCTCTTTAGGCTTTTATGTGGAAATAAATTGACAAAATATACAATGTTCAACCTTTCCACCCCCCCCCCCAATCCACCACCCATTACACACAAACGTTACTGTAACATACACTACAACCACCCAATACACACAAACGTTACTGTAACCTACACTACAACCACCCATTACACACAAACGTTACTGAAACCTACACTACAACCACCCAATACACACAAAAGTTGCTGTAACCTACACTACAACCACCCATTAGACAAACGTTACTGTAACCTACTCTACAACCACCCATTACACACAAACGTTACTGTAACCTACACTACAACCACCCATTAGACACAAACGTTACTGAAACCTACACTACAACCACCCAATACACACAAACGTTACTGTAACCTACACTACAACCACCCATTACACACACACACACACACACACACACACGCTACTGAAACCTACACTACAACCACCCAATACACACAAACGTTACTGTAACCTACACTACAACCACCCATTACACACACACACACACACACGTTACTGTAACCTACACTACAACGACCCATTACACACAAACGTTACTGAAATCTACACTACAACCACCCATTACACACAAACGTTACTGAAACCTACACTACAACGACCCATTACACACAAACGTTACTGAAACCTACACTACAACCACCCATTACACACAAACTTTACTGTTAGCTACACTACAACTGTAATGAAGCACCATGAGAGTGAGGATCCATTTGCAGTTTTATTACAATCTTGGTCGTACTAACAGGGTCAATCGCCAGCAAACACAACAGCAGGGGTAAGGCAAATCGTAATCCAGGTACAGGCATTAGGTCAGGGCAGGCAGCAAGCTTACAACAATCAGTCCAGTAAAGAGGGTAGTCCAGGGCAGGCAGCAAAGAATCAAAAAAAGGGAAAACAGTCCAGAGTATAACAACGGGTAGGCAGACACGGAAAAAACGCTCAGAAATGATCACCAGGGATAACAAGACTTCGCAAAGAGAGAAAGAGAGAGAGCCTAAATAGTCTGCTAATGGGAGTCAGGTGCAACGGTGATTAGAACCAGGTATGTGGGAATTGTAGTTCAGGGCTTAATACTCAGGAGAGGGTTCCTCTGGTGGTGAGCAGGAGGAACCGCGGAGTCTCGCTTAGACAGAGCCTCTCGCGAGCTGCTCCTGACGCGAAGAGGCGAACGACGCCGGGTCTTCCTCGAGGTCGGGGGCCGGTTTCTCCGGTGCGCCCTATGGAACTCAGTCATGAGTGCGGGTCGAGTATGTCCTCTGCATTAACCCAGGATCGCCCTCCGGTCCGCACTCTCCCAATCTACCAGATATTGGAGGAGCCTGCCCCGGCATCTGGAATCGAGTAGATCTCGAAGCTGATATACCTCCTCGCCGTCCACCAAGATGGGTGGGGGGCCCTGCTCACTGGTCTGCTCCTCCTCCTCCGCTCTCGGACCACCAGCGGGTTTGAGAAGAGATACATGAAAAGTAGGAGAGTTACGATAATTAGAGGGTAATGCTAAACGGAAGGAAACTGGCGTGATCTGTTTAACTATTTGGAAGGGACCCACATACCTGGGACAGTTTCTTGCAGGGGAGTTTGAGGCGTAGGTCTCTAGTGGATAGCCAGACCCATTGACCTGGAGTATATTCGGGATTGGGGCGGCGGTGGCGATTGGCCTGCAACCTCTGTCTCCTGACCGCATGTAGCAAGTGGGTATGGGCCTGACCCCAGATGTCCTCGCTTCTCTGGAGCCAGTCGTTGACAGAGGGTACCTCGGTGGGTTCCCCTGACCATGGAAACAGGGGGGGTTGGAAGCCCATTACACACTGGAATGGGGTTAGACCGGTGGAGGGTTTCTGGAGTGAGTTGTGCATACTCTGTCCACATGAGGAATCGACTCCAGTCTGCTTGGTTCTGATGACAGTAGGATCTGAGGAACCGGGTGATCTCTTGATTGAGGCGTTCTGTTTGACCATTAGATTGTGGGTGATACCCTGAAGTGAGGCTAACGTTGATGTTGAGTTGTTGGAAGAATGCTGACCATACTCTGGATGTGAATTGGGGCCCTCGGTCCGACACGATGTCCTCTGGCAGGCCATAGAAGCGGAACACCAGGTTGCACATGAGTTCGGCAGTTTCCAATGCTGTAGGCAGTTTGGGGAGTGGAATCAACCGGCAAGCCTTGGAGAAGCGATCTATGACAGTGAGTATTGTGGTATTCCCATTGGACTTGGGGAGATCGGTAATGAAGTCTATGGCGAGGTGGGACCATGGTCGGTGGGGAACTGGTAGTGGTTGCAGTAGGCCCGATGGTAATTGTCTGAGATGTTTATTTGTGTTACAGGTGGTGCAGTCGTTAATGAATTTTATTGTGTCTGCCCGCAAGGTTGGCCACCAGAAGCTGTTCTGAAGCAGGTGAACAGTGGCAGCGATTCCCAGATGACCGGAGCTGAGTGTGGAGTGAACTTGCTTTAGCACTTTCTGACAGAGGTCCTGAGGTACAAACGTTTTGTTAGGGGGACATTCGGGCGGAGGGGTCCTTTGTGAATTAGCTTGGGTGAGCTCTGTCATGATGTCCCACTGAATAGGGGCCACGATTAAAGACTCTGGAAGCAGGGTTTCCTTGGATTCAGTGGGAGCTACACCGTCGTGTTGGCGTGATAATGCGTCTGCTTTGGTGTTCTTTGAACCGGGACGATAGGTAACAGTGAAGTCAAATCGTGTGAAGAAGAGCGCCCACCTCGCTTGTCTGGGATTCAGTCTCTTGGCAGACCGCAAGTATTCCAGGTTCTTGTGGTCCGTTAGAATCACGAATGGATGTTTAGATCCCTCCAGCCAATGACGCCACTCCTCCATAGCTGCTTTCATGGCCAACAGTTCCCGGTTTCCGACGTCGTAGTTCTGTTCGGCTGGACTAAGTTTGCGGGAATAATAGGCGCATGGATAGAGCTTGAGTGGGGATCCGTGCCGCTGTGAAAGGATAGCTCCAATGCCCAGATTAGAAGCGTCCACCTCAACTGTAAACGGGAGTTCAGGATTTGGGTGGTGGAGGATAGGGGCCGATGTGAAACGTGCCTTGAGTTCTGCGAAAGCCTCCTGTGCTGTAGTTGACCAGGTGAGGTGTGATGAGTTTCTCTTGGTCATAGAGGTTAAGGGGGCGGCTACCGAGCTGAAATTCCTGATGAAGCGCCGGTAGAAGTTAGCAAATCCCAAGAAGCGTTGTAACTCCTTTAAGGTTACTGGTAGTGGCCAGTCTAGAACGGCCTTGACCTTCTTCTCGTCCATGGCGACTCCCTCTTGGTTGATGATGTAGCCCAAAAAGGATGTGGAAGTCTGGTGAAATTCGCACTTCTCTGCTTTGGCGTATAGCTGGTGATCAATGAGTCGTTGTAATACTGATCTCACATGTTGCACGTGTTCTTCATAGGTGTTGGAATAGATGAGGATGTCATCGATGTACACAATTACCCAGCGATTAAGCATGTCCCGAAAGACGTCATTGATAAATGATTGAAATACGGAAGGACTATTAGACAGTCCGAAGGGCATAACCAAATACTCATAGTGCCCAGTGCTGGTAGAAAAGGCTGTCATCCATTCATCACCGTCCCGGATGCGAATGAGGTTGTAGGTGCTGCGGAGGTCCAGTTTGGAGAAATACTTGGCTTGGCAGAGTTGTTCTAGGGCAGCTGGAACCAGCGGTAAAGGATATCGAAACTTGACAGTGATGTCGTTGAGACCCCGGTAGTCAATACAGGGGCGTAAACCACCGTCTTTCTTTTTAACAAAGAAGAAGCCAGAGGCTGCAGGTGATGTCGATGCTCTAATGAACCCCTTCGACAGTTCTTCCTCGATGTAGTTCTTCATGGCTTCTGATTCGGGTTGAGATAGGGGGAAGATTCGGCCCTTAAGTGGCTTTGTACCTGGTAGTAGTTCGATGGCACAGTCGCTTGATCGGTGAGGGGGTAGTTCCATCGCCTTGGTCTTGCTGAAAGCTTCGATGAGGTCAGCGTATTCAATGGGTAGAGGGGAAAAAGGGCCGGCTCGCCCTTTAGCGTAACGGTTTGAATGGAGAGTGAAGGGCTGCCAGTTAAGCAGTTGGAGTGGCATGACGGGTCCCATTTGATGATACGACCCTCCCTCCATGAGATGAGCGGGTTATGTTGCCGTAGCCAGGGGAGTCCAAGGATAACCGGGTTATGGGGTGATGTGATGACGTAGAAGCGAATTACCTCCATGTGGAGGGTCCCGGTCTGTAATCGAAGGTCCACGGTGGTGTGCAGGACCCTCCCATCGCCGAGAGGTCGTCCATCTAGCGCCTCCACTGCCAATTGAGAGTCACAGGTGATTAATGGAAATTGTTGTTGTTGGGCAAACTCATGTGACATAAAGTTCCCGGCTGCTCCGGAGTCTAATAGCGCTGATGTGGTTACAGTGGGGAAAAAAAGTATTTAGTCAGCCACCAATTGTGCAAGTTCTCTCACTTAAAAAGATGAGAGAGGCCTGTAATTTTCATCATAGGTACACTTCAACTATGACAGACAAAATGAGGAAAAAAAATCCCGAAAATCACATTGTAGGATTTTTAATGAATTTATTTGCAAATTATGGTGGAAAATAAGTATTTGGTCACATACAAACAAGCAAGATTTCTGGCTCTCACAGACCTGTAACTTCTTCTTTAAGAGGCTCCTCTGTCCTCCACTCGTTACCTGTATTAATGGCACCTGTTTGAACTTGTTATCAGTATAAAAGACACCTGTCCACAACCTCAAACAGTCACACTCCAAACTCCACTATGGCCAAGACCAAAGAGCTGTCAAAGGACACCAGAAACAAAATTGTAGACCTGCACCAGGTTGGGAAGACTGAATCTGCAATAGGTAAGCAGCTTGGTTTGAAGAAATCAACTGTGGGAGCAATTATTAGGAAATGGAAGACATACAAGACCACTGATAATCTTCCTCGATCTGGGGCTCCACGCAAGATCTCACCCCGTGGGGTCAAAATGATCACAAGAACGGTGAGCAAAAATCCCAGAACCACACAGGGGGACCTAGTGAATGACCTGCAGAGAGCTGGGACCAAAGTAACAAAGCCTACCATCAGTAACACACTACGCCGCCAGGGACTCAAATCCTGCAGTGCCAGACGTGTCCCCTGCTTAAGCCAGTACATGTTCAGGCCCGTCTAAAGTTTGCTAGAGAGCATTTGGATGATCCAGATGAGGATTGGGAGAATGTCATATGGTCAGATAAAACCAAAATAGAACTTTTGGTAAAAACTCAACTCGTCAGTGTTTGGAGGACAAAAATGCTGAGTTGCATCCAAAGAACACCATACCTACTGTGAAGCATGGGGGTGGAAACATCATGCTTTGGGGCTGTTTTTCTGCAAAGGGACCAGGACGACTGATCCGTAAAGGAAAGAATGAATGGGGCCATGTATCGTGAGATTTTGAGTGAAAACCTCCTTCCATCAGCAAGGGCATTGAAGATGAAACGTGGCTGGGTCTTTCAGCATGACAATGATCCCAAACACACCGCCCGGGCAATCGAAGGAGTGGCTTCAGAAGAAGCATTTCAAGGTCCTGGAGTGGCCTAGCCAGTCTCCAGATCTCAACCCCATAGAAAATCTTTGGAGGGAGTTGAAAGTCCGTGTTGCCCAGCGACAGCCCCAAAACATCACTGCTCTAGAGGAGATCTGCATGGAGGAATGGGCCAAAATACCAGCAACAGTGTGTGAAAACTTTGTGAAGACTTACAGAAAACGTTTGACCTCTGTCATTGCCAACAAAGGGTATATAACAAAGTATTGAGATAAACTTTGTTATTGACCAAATACTTATTTTCCACCATAATTTGCAAATAAATTCATAAAAATCCTACAATGTGATTTTCTGGATTTTTTTTCCTCATTTTGTCTGTCATAGTTGAAGTGTACCTATGATGAAAATTACAGGCCTCTCTCATCTTTTTAAGTGAGAGAACTTGCACAATTGGTGGCTGACTAAATACTTTTCTTCCCCACTGTATATGATTGCCCTCTAGAGATAATACTATCGGCACTTTGATGCAAGAACTGGAGTGATGTGCTTGAACACAAGGACTCACCGAAGAGGGGTTACGAGGAGGTGGTCTTGTGGGGCAAAACGCCCTCAGATGGCCCGGTTGACCACAATAGAGGCAGAGATGTTGACGGATGCGGCGTTCTCGTTCCTCCGGAGTCAGGTGAGTATATCCGAGCTGCATGGGTTCGGTTTGAGGCAGAGTGACTGGGCCTTGTGTGCTGGTAGGTCCCGTTCTGAGTGGGCGCCGCGATCGAATCAGATTGTCAATCTGTATGGTTAGTTCAATGAATTGATTCAGCGATCTCCCTTCATCTCGGCAGGCCAGTTCGGATTGCAACTCCAAGCTGAGTCCCTTGCGAAAGAGCAGTTTAAGCGTGCTCTCAACCCAGTCGGTTTGGGCTGCTAGAGTGCGAAATGTCAAGGCATATTCTGCTGCAGTATTCCTGCCCTGGTTCAACGCGAGTAGTCGGTCATCAGCTCTCATGCCTCCCTCCGGGTGTTCAAATACTTCCCGGAAGCGTTGAAGAAAGGTGCCAAACGATGGGAATGCCGTGCCATCCTCTCTCCAAACCGCCGTTACCCACTCTAACGCCCTGCCAGTGAGGAGTGAACACACCAAGGAAATCTTGCTGGCGTCAGTGACATACATAGCTGGTTGTTGATCAATGAATAATGAACATTGCAGTAGAAATCCCTTACTTTGAGTGGGGTTACCATCGAATTTATCAGGGAGAGCCAGACGTGGGTTAACTGTGGGTGCAGGTGGCGGAGGAGCGTTCGCATTTGCATGCTCGTTGAGGAGGAGTTGATTCGTAGTTTACATCTGCAACCTCTGTAGCGTCCTGACGAGTTCCTCTGTTACTGTGGTTAAATGGGTTAGCTGCTGTTGATGAATGGCGAGTTGGTTAGCTTGAGTGGAGATCTCCGTGGACATTTGAACCAGAGCTGCTGGATCGAGTGTTGGCGAAGTCTTCTGTAATGAAGCACCATGAGAGTGAGGATCCATTTGCAGTTTTATTACAATCTTGGTCGTACTAACAGGGTCAATCGCCAGCAAACACAACAGCAGGGGTAAGGCAAATCGTAATCCAGGTACAGGCATTAGGTCAGGGCAGGCAGCAAGCTTACAACAATCAGTCCAGTAAAGAGGGTAGTCCAGGGCAGGCAGCAAAGAATCAAAAAAAGGGAAAACAGTCCAGAGTATAACAACGGGTAGGCAGACACGGAAAAAACGCTCAGAAATGATCACCAGGGATAACAAGACTTCGCAAAGAGAGAGAGAGCCTAAATAGTCTGCTAATGGGAGTCAGGTGCAACGGTGATTAGAACCAGGTATGTGGGAATTGTAGTTCAGGGCTTAATACTCAGGAGAGGGTTCCCTCTGGTGGTGAGCAGGAGGAACCGCGGGAGTCTCGTTTGTGACAACAACGACCCAATACACACAAACGTTACTGTAACCTACACTACAACCACCCATTACACACAAACGTTACTGAAACCTACACTACAACCACCCATTACACACCAACTTTACTGAAACCTACACTACAACCACCCATTACACACAAACGTTACTGTAACCTACACTACAACCACCCATTACACACAAACGTTACTGAAACCTACACTACAACCACCCATTACACACAAACGTTACTGAAACCTACACTACAACCACCCATTACACACCAACTTTACTGAAACCTACACTACAACGACCCATTACACACAAACGTTACTGAAACCTACACTACAACGACCCATTAGACACAAACGTTACTGAAACCTACACTACAACCACCCATTACACACAAACGTTACTATAACCTACACTACAACGACCCATTACACACAAACGTTACTGAAACCTACACTACAACGACCCATTACACACAAACGTTACTGAAACCTACACTACAACGACCCATTACACACAATCTTTACTGTTAGCTACACTACAACGACCCAATACACACAAACGTTACTGTAACCTACACTACAACCACCCATTACACACAAACGTTACTGAAACCTACACTACAACCACCCATTACACACCAACTTTACTGAAACCTACACTACAACCACCCATTACACACAAGCGTTACTGAAACCTACACTACAACCACCCATTACACACAAACGTTACTGAAACCTACACTACAACGACCCATTACACACAAACGTTACTGAAACCTACACTGCAACCACCCATTACACACAATCTTTACTGTTAGCTACACTACAACGACCCAATACACACAAACGTTACTGTAACCTACACTACAACCACCCATTACACACAAACGTTACTGAAACCTACACTACAACCACCCATTACACACCAACTTTACTGAAACCTACACTACAACCACCCATTACACACAAACGTTACTGAAACCTACACTACAACCACCCATTACACACAAACGTTACTGAAACCTACACTACAACCACCCATTACACACAAACGTTACTGAAACCTACACTACAACCACCCATTACACACAAACGTTACTGAAACCTACACTACAACCACCCATTACACACAAACGTTACTGAAACCTACACTACAACGACCCATTACACACAAACGTTACTGAAACCTACACTACAACGACCCATTACACACAAACGTTACTGAAACCTACACTACAACCACCCAATATAATCGAGAGCATCCTGCTGTATCACAAACGTTACTGAAACCTACACTACAACGACCCATTACACACAAACGTTACTGAAACCTACACTACAACCACCCAATATAATCGAGAGCATCCTGCTGTATCACCACCTGGTACGGCAACTGCTCCGCCCACAACCGTAAGGCTCTCCAGAGGGTAGTGAGGACTGCACAACGCATCACCGGGGGTAAACTATCTGCCCTTTAGGACACCTACACCACCCGATGTCACAGGAAGGCCAAAAAGATCAAGGACAACAACCACCCAAGCCACTGCCTGTTCACCCCGCTATCATCCAGAAGGCGAGGTCAGTACAGGTGCATCAAAGCTGGGACCGAGTGACTGAAAAACAGCTTCTACCTCAAGGCCATCAGACTGTTAAACAGCCATCACTAACATTGAGTGGCTGCTGCCAACATACTGACTTAAGTCTCTAGCCACTTTAAATAATATCTGCTAACCATGTGTATGTGACAAATAAAACATATGATTTGAACCCTGTGAGAATCCCGGCTCTAGCTGTCAGACAGTTGTTTGTATAGAGATCTCAGACATGTCTTCTTATATTAGTTGGTGAAAACAGTTTTCATGGGCACAAATCCAAAAGAATAAATGCTTCAAACCGAAATAATTACCTAATTACCTTGACAGTTAAAACCTAAATCCATACTGTCATTAATGTGGTTGTTCAATAATTATGCATAATACTTATTCGATGCACATTTGGTGTCCAGTTGACTAGTTACTGTAACGTCCAGGCCTGAGTCTTCAGGCTGGAGTGTTTAGTTTCGTTTTGGTGTAGGGTTTCTTTTGTTCTATGGTGTGTATTTCTATGTTGGGATAATGGTTCCCAATTAGAGGCAGCTGAGTCGCGTTACCTCTAATTGGGAACCATATATATGTTTGGGGTTTGCACTTTAGTTTTGTGGGTTATTGCTTATGTTATGGTTATCGTGTTTAGTTTAGGTTCATGCCATAGTGTTTAGTTTTATGCCATAGGGTTTAGGTTCATGTCAGTGTCTAGTTTAGGATTTAGCATTTGTGTTCATCAGGTTCTTCGTTTATTGTTTTGTTCCGTCTCGTCCCGTCATTTAATAAAGTATGTATTCTGGTTACGTCGCTGCACATTGGTCTGTCGCAAGAGAAGATAATTGTGACAGAATAACCCACCACGAAAAGAAGACCAAGCAGCGAGAGACACGGGAGTTCAGGTCTTGGGAGGAGGAGTTGTTCGATGGGGGAGATTGGGACCAGCCCGGAGAGTATCGCCGTCCAAGAGAGGAACTGGAAGCAGCGGCGGCTGAGCGGCGCAGGTGTGAGGACGTGAATGGAGCATGGGATCCGGTGAGAGGCAAGTTTGTCAGACCTCGCCGGGCTAGGAAGCCCGAAGGGCAGCCCCAAAACTTTTGGGGGGGGGGCACACAAGGAGGTTGGCCGGTTCAGGAGGGACTCCTGAGCCAACTCCTCGTGCTTTGTGGAGAGAGCGTTGGGGAGAGCGTCGCACGGAAAGGACACCGTGCTATGCAGTTTTGCACACGGTTTCCCCTGGGCGGATTCAGAGGCCGGTGCGAAGAATTCCAGCTCCACTCATCAGTCGGGCTAGACTGAGTGTGCAGCCAGGAGGAGTGGTGCCAGCTCTGCGCGCCAGATCTCCAGTGCGCCTCCTAGGACCAGGATATCCTGCACCGGTTCTGCGTGCAGTGTCTCCGGTACGTGTCCACAGCCCAGTGCGAGAGATCCCAGTGCCACTCATCGGTCAGGCCAAGGTCAGTGTGCTACCTGGAAGAGTGGTGCCAGCTCTGCGCACCAGGTCTCCAGTGCGCCTTTTGGGACCAAGATATCCTGCGGTCCCACGGGCAGAATCTCTGGTGCGAATCCACAGCCCAGTCCGAGAGATTCCAGCTCCACTCATCGGTCAGGTCAAGGTCAGTGTGCTACCTGGAAGAGTGGTGCCTGCTCTCCGCATCAGGTCCCCTGTCCGTGTTGTGGACTCACTGTTCCACGTCACTGTTCCACGTTCCAAGATCCCAGTACGTGTTGTGGATTCAACATGCCCTGTACCTGTTCCATGTTCCACGATCCAAGTCCGTGTTGTGGATTCAACACGTCCAGTCCCTGTTCCACCGTTCCAAGATCCCAGTACGTGTTGTGGATTCAACACGCCCCGTGCCTGTTCCATGTTCCACGATCCAAGTCCGTGTTGTGGATTCAACACGTCCAGTCCCTGTTCCACGTTCCAAGATCCCAGTACGTGTTGTGGATTCAACACGTCCTTTCCCTGTTCCACG
This sequence comes from Brachymystax lenok tsinlingensis, assembly GCA_030435695.1. Taxonomy (NCBI): domain Eukaryota; kingdom Metazoa; phylum Chordata; class Actinopteri; order Salmoniformes; family Salmonidae; genus Brachymystax; species Brachymystax lenok. Next base: position 34,963,408 of record CM059794.1, on the reverse strand, counting down.
TTCCAAGATCCCAGTACGTGTTGTGGATTCAACACGCCCTGTACGTGTTCCACACACCAGGCCCCCGTGCGCTTAGAGAGTCCAGCACGTCCAGTTCCTGCTCCACGCACCAGAGTTCCAGTGAGCATCACAAGTCCAGTACTGCCAGTTCCTGCTCCACGCACCAGAGTTCCAGTGAGCATCACGAGTCCAGTACTGCCAGTTCCTGCTCCACGCACCAGAGTTCCAGTGAGCATCACGAGTCCAGTACGACCGGTTCCTGCTCCACGCACCAGAGTTCCAGTGAGCATCACGAGTCCAGTACGACCGGTTCCTGCTCCACGCACCAGAGTTCCAGTGAGCATCACGAGTCCAGTACTGCCAGTTCCTGCTCGACGCACCAGAGTTCCAGTGACCATCACGAGTCCAGTACTGCCAGTTCCTGCTCCACGCACCAGAGTTCCAGTGAGCACCATGAGTCCAGTACGACCAGTTCCTGCTCCACGCACCAGAGTTCCAGTGACCATCACGAATCCAGTACTGCCAGTTCCTGCTCCACGCACCAGAGTTCCAGTGAGCACCACGAGTCCAGTACGACCAGTTCCTGCTCCACGCACCAGAGTTCCAGTGAGCATCACGAGTCCAGTACGGCCAGTTCCTGCTCCACGCGCCAGAGTTCCAGTGAGCATCACGAGTCCAGTACGACCGGTTCCTGCTCCACGCGCCAGAGTTCCAGTGAGCATCACGAGTCCAGTACGACCGGTTCCTGCTCCACGCACCAGAGTTCCAGTGAGCATCACGAGTCCAGTACGACCGGTTCCTGCTCCACGCACCAGAGTTCCAGTGAGCATCACGAGTCCAGTACGACCGGTTCCTGCTCCACGCACCAGAGTTCCAGTGAGCATCACGAGTCCAGTACTGCCAGTTCCTGCTCCACGCACCAGAGTTCCAGTGAGCATCACGAGTCCAGTACTGCCAGTTCCTGCTCCACGCACCAGAGTTCCAGTGAGCACCACGAGTCCAGTACGACCAGTTCCTGCTCCACGCACCAGAGTTCCAGTGAGCATCACGAGTCCAGTACGGCCAGTTCCTGCTCCACGCACCAGAGTTCCAGTGAGCATCACGAGTCCAGAACGGCCGGTTCCTGCTCCACGCACCAGAGTTCCAGTGAGCATCACGAGTCCAGTACGACCGGTTCCTGCCCCACGCACCAGAGTTCCCGTGAGCATCATGAGTCCAGTACGCCCAGTTTCTGCTCTACGCACCAGAGTTTCTGCTCTACGCACCAGGGAATGGTCCAGGGCCTCCGGTCCGTGAACTTGAGCCAGCACGGCCGGCACCGGAGCCCCCACCTGGGACAAAGGGACCATCACCGAAGACCCCCCACGATTTTTGGGCCGGGTCGGAGTCCGCGCTTTGGGGGTACTGTAACATCCAGGCCTGAGTCTTTAGGCTGGAGTGTTTAGTTTAGGTGTAGGGTTTCTTTTGTTCTATGGTGTGTGTTTCTATGTTGGGATAATGGTATCCAGTATCCAGAATACATATTTATTAACGAACGTGACTTGAGTGAACAAAACAGGGAACGATGAACGTGACGTGGAAACAAACGCTAAACTGGACACTGGGACATGAACCTAAACACGATGATCATAACGATAAACAATAACCCACAAAACTTAAGTGCAAACCCCAAACATATATATGGTTCCCAATTAGAGGTAATGAGACTCAGCTGCCTCTAATTTGGAACCATTACCCCAACATAGAAATACACACCATAGAACAAAAGAAACCCTACACCAAAACAAAACACTCCAGCCTGTACACTCAGGTCTGGACGTTACAAGCCCCCATAAAGAGTTCATGTTTTCATATGTTTTTGTGCCTTTGATTGGACACTGAGTCTACTGTGCACAATTGTGTAGGATATACTATTGTGTAAGATAGACTATTGTGTAGGATAGACTATTGTGTAGGATAGACTATTGCACAACACCCAATGCCATTCCTATTAATTATTCTGCCAACCTAGTCTTAGAGCATTTTGTATTATGTACGTAAATCCGAGAAACTCAATTTAGTATGATATGTTACGTTTTGTACGGTATGTATTAATTTGTGCATGTCCATCACCCATTTTGTATTATATGTTACGAATTACAATCCATATTATACAGTATGTTACAAATTTGCTAAACTTACAATATATTACAAATTTGATAAATGTACAATTTGTTAAGAATTTGCAAAAAATATGATATTTTACGAATTCTAGCTAGGTGGCTAGCTGACTAACATTAGCTAGGCTAGGGTTTAGGTGTTTGGGCTAAGGTTAAGATTAGGGTTAAGTTCAGGAGTTAGGTTAAAGAGTTAAAGTTAGGGTTAGGGTTACCTAAAAGGGTAAAGGTTAGGGGTTGCTAGACATTCACATTATACCATATCAAACATAACATATCATACTAATCTGAGTGTCCTGGATTTACATTTACTATGTTGGGTGAAGTCTATGAGACCAGGTTGATTCAGGATATAATGACACTAAATTACAAAAAATATTGGGATCATTGACAATATAATCTGGTACTGAAATTAAAAATAAATGTTGTTTTCCATGTTACACCTGCAAGTTTAAATAATACAATGGGCTTGAAGTAGCCTACTTGAACATAAATTTGGAGCTCAGAAATACAAGTACTGTAATAGGCCTATCTTGAAAATCAGACATTTCCTCAATTTGGTGCTTTAAAGGTCCGTGTAATTATTGTAGCCTGTTTCTAAGTTCTCTTGCTCCCTTATAATTATCCGTGGTTTCAAATAACATACTAACTCCTGGGGTGGCAGGTAGCCTAGTGGTTAGAGCATTGGAATAGTAACTGGAATGGTTGCAATATCAAATCCCTGAACTGACAAGGTAAACATCTGTAATTCAAGGCAGTTAATCCACTGTTCCTAAACCATCATTGAAAATAAGAATTTGTTTTTAACTGACTTGCCTAGTTAAATAAAGGTTAAAAAATATACTTATTTTGTTTATTTAATTAACAAAGTTATGCAACACCCAATTCCCCTGTGTGAAAAAGTAATTGCCCTATTACACTCAATAACTGGTTGTGCCACCTTTAGCTGCAAGGATGCAACCAAATGCTTTCTGTAGTTGTTGATCAGTCTCTCACATTGCTGTGGAGGAATTTTGGCCCACTTGCATGCAAAACTCCTAAGAGGTTAACTCAGCGACATTTGTAGGTTTTCAAGCATGAACTACTCGTTTCAAATCCTGCCACAACATCTCAATTGGTATTATGTCTGGACTTTGACTAGGCTATTCCAAAACTTCAAATGTTTGCTTTTAAGCCATTTTCATGTAGACTTGATTGTGTGTTTTTGGATCATTGTATTGCTGCATGACCCAGCTGTGCTTCAGCTTCAGGCCTGACATTCTCCTGTAGAATTCTCTGATACAGAGCATAACTCATGGTTCCTTCTAGTAAGGCAAGTTGTCCAGGTCCTGAGGCAGCAAAGCATCCCCAAACCATTACACTACCATCACCATGTTTGACCGTTGGTATGGTGTTCTTTCTGTGGAATGCAGTGTTTGGTTTTTGCCAGGCATAATGGGACCCATGTCATCCAAAAGGTTGACTCAGGTTTGTCAAAAAACTACTTGAAGCACCTGGATGATCATCAAGACTCTTGGAAGAATATTCTATGCACAAATGATTCAAATGGATCACATTATGCCTTGTGAAAACCAAACACTGGGAAATTGACAATTCATGTTTCTGTCCTCTCAACTGTACCATATCTTTCACGTCGAAGATCGATATAGGTTCCAACTCATTACATGGACTTCAAACAATCTCAATTGTAATGCATTCCTTTAACTGTTGGCTCAATGGAGTGTAGCGCCCTACTAAACCACTGGGACTGGGATTGTGTGTGTGTGTGGTACATGTTTTACTATACTTGTGAGTACCAGAAGTCCTCACAAGAATAGTAAACCAACTAAAATTCAGAGAAGTGAGGACAATGTGCTGGTCCTCACTTGTAAAAAGGCTATTTTAGGCTTAGGGGGTAGGTATAGGGTTAGCGTTAGAATTAGGGTTAGGGTTCAGGTTATGGTCAGCATTAGGGTTAGGGGTAAGGGAAAATATGATTTTGAATGGGAATCAATTGGTGGTTCCCAAAAAGTCCTCACAAGTAAAGTATGGCATAGATGTTTGTCTGTGTGTGTTTGACTTGGACTGAAATAAAGAGCGTAAATTCATGAAGGGGCGAAAATCTATATATCTGGGATTGGCATGTCTGGCCCATCTGGCTTTTCTACCTTCAATCGATGTTTCCTCGATTGACTACCCTTTCTTGTTGCTATGCAGGTCCAGAGACGCAGCCAGTCTCCTTGCGAAGCAGCGTCGGCGTATTGGGGGCGTTAGTTTCACGTAAAATAACCATTCGTTACTGTTTTTTGCCCCTATTAGAAGAGCTACATATTCGGATTTTGATGCTAGCGGTTTAAAACAAGAGAGGGCTGTTATAGAGCTATGTAGAAAATAAATAAAGGAACGTTTCTGGCGCTGTTTGGATGTGCCTTTACCCCCCATCACCACAGGGTGGTGCAGTTGTGCGTCATTCGGCAGGAAAGCCTCCACACCTCTGGCCATAATTGGTTTCCCCATCATTTCCAGTCTCTCCTCTGGAACCCGCCCGCAGTGTTGTCCCGACGAAGTCTGTTAGTATAGAGTTGGTTTAGCCAGCGTTCGCTTTAATTCTATAATTGCCGCCAGAGTCCAAATCTGACTGTACTTTTCATCCCTTTCCTCCGTGGAGGCTTGACGAATTATCTAGCCCACCTTGGATTTCTTTGGAATAAACATTTCTTAAGGAATACACCATTCATGTCAATGCTTCAACATGCAGCCCCCACCGAGAAAGGTGAGTTTTTCCCTTTACTTGGCTGGCTATTTCTCTATGGCTAACTAGAAGCAAACAGTGGGATGTTGACTTGCTAATAAACTGATGCGTACTACTTAGCTAGCTTGCTAGTATTATAAGCCAATTGTGGTGTTGCAAATATTGTAACTATGGTATTTGTATTCGGTTGTCAATTTCAACCCTGGTTGTAGTCAAGCCAACCAGCTATGCACTACTCGCTGTTTGGTTCGCGAGCTAGCAGATCGGTCTGGTTGAGGTCTGCAGGAACCGCTATCTGCTAGCTCGCGAACCGCAGATCTCTTTCTCTACCGTTACCGAAAGGTTGACTATCCCAACAGCTATAACCAGCGTTAGTCTACCAGAAACATAGAGCTGTAGGCCAAGCTGTAGTTTTTTAAGGAGCATTCGGGACATAGCTAGCTAGTTGATCATGTTTCGAAACAAATGTGAAGTGCGCTGATGAACTATAAACGGGACACCAACATGCATGCCAGCTCCGATGTTGTCGTCTCATCTGGACCGGAGAGTAGTGACGGACTCTTCCCCTCGTAAAACATTGCTAACCAGAAGATAGGATGCGAGTGTGCATTTGGTAGCCACAACAATGTTCCATTGTGTGATTTTTAACACACCCTTGCCTTGACTTTTAGTGTATTTGGACAAAACGTAGCTAGCTGACTATTTTTATTCGCGGGGGTAAGTCAATAGACGGAGAAGGAATGTTCCGCTGTTAGTCAGTGGGTGAACGGTTAATAACGCTGTTCGCTAGCTCATCACAGCTGTCGGGGTATTACCGACTGCACGCGGGACACACGGTGCATTTCGTTTCCATACTATAGAGACAAGTAGTCAGTCATCGGGTCTCGAGCCATAGTTTGCATCACCGATCATTAACGACATGGTCTCTGCGGGTAGTACTGTATGCAGTATGTCCATGGGCCGTTGTTAACCGTGCACACGTCTTCCCTTTGTGCGTGTGTTTTGTGACAACTCTCTGGTACAATGTAGAATGTACTGTAACAAAGCATTGTGTCCCTTTGTTCTTTGTCTGTCATTCACATGTTGTGTGTGTATGTGTGAGAGAGTCTGTGTTTCTCTTTCATGTTCTTAGTTATTCTAGAAGATGTCTGAGAACCAATTACCGGCGTGCAGTACCTCCGCACAGCTTTCAGTTAATTATCGGTTATTCCCGGGTGATGTTGCTGCTCCACTAGGTCTGTCAGACACATTGTGGGCAGACTGAACATGTCACATCACGTCCTCCCCTTTATGGGTCGGATAGAGAGTACATCTCTCCCTGTCTCTCCCCATCTCTCTCTCTCTCCCCATCTCTCTCTCTCTCTCTCTCTCCCCATCTCTCTCTCTCTCTCTCCCTCTCCCCATCTCTCTCTCTCTCTCTCTCTCCCTCTCTCTCCCCATCTCTCTCTCTCTCCCCATCTCTCCCTCCCTCTCCCCATCTCTCTCTCTCTCTCTCTCTCTCTCTCCCTCTCTCTCTCCCCATCTCTCTCTCTCTCCCCATCTCTCTCTCTCCCCATCTCTCTCTCTCTCTCTCTCTCTCTCTCTCCTCTCCCCATCTCTCTCTCTCCCTGCCCTCTCTCTCCCTGCCCTCTCTCTCCCTCCCTCTCCCCATCTCTCTCTCTCCCTGCCCTCTCTCTCCCTCCCTCTCCCCATCTCTCTCTCTCCCTGCCCTCTCTCTCTCTCTCTCTCCCTGCCCTCTCTCTCCCTCCCTCTCCCCATCTCTCTCTCCCTCCCTCTCCCCATCTCTCTCTCCCTCCCCATCTCTCTCTCTCCCTCCCTCTCCCCATCTCTCTCTCCCTCCCAATCTCTCTCTCCTCCCTCTCCCCATCTCTCTCTCTCTCTCTCTCTCTCTCTCTCTCTCTCTCTCTCTCTCTCTCTCTCTCTCTCTCTCTCTCTCTCTCTCTCTCTCTCTCTCTCTCCTGCCCTCTCTCTCCCCATCTCTCTCTCTCTCTCCCCATCTCTCTCTCTCTCTCTCTCTCTCTCTCTCTCTCTCCATCTCTCTCTCTCCCCATCTCTCTCTCTCTCGCTCCCCATCTCTCTCTCCTTTTTTTCCTGTCTCATATGTGACTGACTGAAAGGAGAGATGGAGTGAAGTCACTTCTCCCTGATAGGCCCCACCGTGGACCACTCCCCCTCCATCTTCAAAGGCAGGCAACAGGAAAGCTACAGGACACACTGATTGTGCTCTGTGTTGTTTTGTCTAGAACACTGGGGTTATGCAGTTGTCTCCAACAGTTGTCTCCAACTGCATAACCCCAGTGAATAGTCAGTGGAATTCTCCCCCCAATAGACAATGAGTACGGTTGCATGCACGCAATAGTAAGATTGTATTATGGATAGTCAGATTTAGTTAATTTAAAACGTTGACATGCTTTGCAAGAAGAACGATTTCCCTAATAATCCTGTTTACACATCTGAAATCGGGCGACCTGATGGAACTTAAATAAATGCAGAAAATCGGTAATTAAAATAATGTGTGAAACTATTTCTAAGATGCAGTGGTAGATTTAGGCATAGGTGACATGGCGGCATCTTGCCGGGGGCGGCATTGGGCGCCCGCACAAAAAAATTTAAGAAATAAAATATTCAGAATAGTGACATTTGCACAATCGGTTTTCTATCGCTCATTTGCACGTCACGTCAATGATATCATGTCACCGTGTGGGACTGTGGGTCAATTAACCTTGTCGGAGTGGGCGCTCTGATTCTAGTTTGTGAGCTAGGCAGGCTACTGCCTGGGAAGGTCTCCCACTCAGAAGTATGAGATGGGGGTAGGTTGACCTCAGGTCTCCCCACTGGAAGCCTGAGGTAGGAGTAGCGGGGAAATCTATCAAATAGCTCACCTCTAACTTTGTACAGTACTAATGCAATTAGTTGTGCAATTTAGTTAGTGTGTGCAATAGTGTAATAATCAGGTTCCCTTCTTTATAAGTGTGTTGTGTATTTGTGTGATATAGGATTTGTGCAATTTAGTTTTATTTGTGTTTTTGTTAGCAATAGGGTAATAGTGTAATAATGTAATTCTTTTTTATTTGTATTTATATACTACAATTTGTTTCTAAACTCAGCAAAAAAAGAAATGCCCTCTCACTGTCAACTGCGTTTATTTTCAGCAAACTTAACATGTGTAAATATTTGTATGAACATAACAAGATTCAACAACTGAGACATAAACTGAACAAGTTCCACAGACATGTGACTAACAGAAATTGAATAATGTGTCCCTGAACAAAGAGGGGGTCAAAATCAAACGTAACAGTATCTGGTATGGCCACCAGCTGCATTAAGTACTGCAGTGCATCTCCTCCTCACAGACTGCACCAGAATTTGCCAGTTCTTGCTGTGAGATGTTACCCCACTCTTCCACCAAGGCACCTGCAAGTTCCCGGACATTTCTGGGGGGAATGGCCCTAGCCCTCACCCTCCGATCCAACAGGTCCCAGATGTGCTCAATGGGATTGAGATCCGGGCTCTTCGCTGGCCCTGGCAGAACACTGACATTCCTGTCTTGCAGGAAATCACGCACAGAACGAGCAGTGTGGCTGGTGGCATTGTCATGCTGGAGGGTCATGTCAGGATGAGCCTGCAGGAAGGGTACCACATGAGGGAGGAGGATGTCTTCCCTGTAACGCACAGCGTTTAGATTGCCTGCAATGACAACAAGCTCAGTCCGATGATGCTGTGACACACAGCCCCAGACCATGACGAACCCTCCACCTCCAAATCGTTCCCGCTCCAGAGTACAGGCTTCGGTGTAACGCTCATTCCTTCGACGATAAATGCAAATCCGACCATCGCCCCTGGTGAGACAAAACCGTGACTCGTCAGGGAAGTGCACTTTTTGCCAGTCCTGTCTGGTCCAGCAACGGTGGGTTTGTGCCCATAAGTGACGTTGTTGCCGGTGATGTCTGGTGAGGACCTGCCTTACAACAGGCCTACAAGCTCTCAGTCCAGCCTCTCTCAGCCTATTGTGGACAGTCTGAGCACTGATGGAGGGATTGTGCGTTCCTGGTGTAACTCGAACAGTTGTTGTTGCCATCCTGTATCCGTCCCGCAGGTGTGATGTTCGGATGTACCAATCCTGTCCAGGTGTTGTTACACGTGGTCTGCCACTGCGAGGACGATCAGCTGTCCGTCCTGTCTCCCTGTAGCGCTGTCTTAGGCGTCTCACAGTACGGACATTGCAATTTATTGCCCTGGCCACATCTGCAGTCCTCATGCCTCCTTGCAGCATGCCTATGGCACATTCACGCAGATGAGCAGGGACCCTGGGCATCTTTCTTTTTATGTTTTTCAGAGTCAGTAGAAAGGCCTCTTTAGTGTCCTAAGTTTTCATAACTGTGACCTTAATTGTCTACCGTCTGTAAGCTGTTAGTGTCTTAACGACCGTTCCACAGGTGCATGTTCATTAATTGTTTATGGTTTATTGAACAGGAATGGGAAACAGCGTTTAAACCCTTTACAATGAAGATCTGTGAAGTTATTTGGATTTTTACGAATTATCTTTGAAAGACAGGGTCCTGAAAAAGGGACGTTTCTTTTTTTTTGCTGAGTTTATTTGTCTTTGTTACTTTTTGATATTTTAGTCTTATTTTTGTATATATATTTATATAGTTTTAAATGTTATGATTATTTATTTGTGTTGTTCCAAATGTCTAAATAAAAATGTTATTTTCTTTGAGGGGGGGGCTGAACCGCCACTGCTAAGATGCATACTTAGTTTTTTTCCAAACTCACTTCACTCGCACGTAAGAGGGAGGCTTGCGCTACTGGTGCTGGCACATGCACAGATCAAATACACCGCTGGAACACCGATTAAGCTGTTGACATGTCCTAATAATTTGAGATTCAAGATTGCTCAGAAAACCAGGTGCTTTTTTATTTAAGATCAGCAAAGGTGTCAGCATGCTTCAGTTCCGCTGGCCCCTAGCCGAACTCGGCCAGCCGAACCGAGTGTGCTCGCATACTCCCTTAAAAGACATTTGCTTGAAAAAACAAGAAGAAAAGTGGCGATAGTACTGTTTGTCTATTTTGAGACGCCATAGCCAGTATGATCTTCCTCAAAATAGACAGAATTAATCTAATATAACTCAAGAAATCTGTCATTAACTTTGACGTTTTTTGCCGGAGAGATCTTAGTCGGTCAATTTTACATCTAAGATGTTTAGTACAGTATTTGTCTATGAAAACAAGTCGTCTCCCGTTGAATGACAACAGAGTTTATTGACGAATCCCTACCATTGACCTATTGCAACGAAAGGGCTTAGACTTTGGCTCCGAACTTCGGCTTGCCTCCAGATTTTATGTGGTGTACCTGAACAGCCGAAAAAACCCTCACAGCACAAAATCTTCCTAACTGTTTCGGCTGGGAGGCATGAGGACGCCTTGTGGTGTTTACATGACTAACGCCATACCCTACTGCCATTATCAATTTAATATGTAATTATTAGTGTGCATGTGAACATACTCAACGGCTGATAATGACTGTGAGTGTGCTTGCGTGGGTGGGTGAGTTGGTCGTTGCGCTGAGTAAACGCTGATTGCTGTTCGCGGTCAGTGAAGTAATGCTCCCTATACTTTCGATGCATTTTACCACAAAAGGTGGGCAAAGACAAAATAAAAAAGGGGCATAAACGGGGTTTACCTTTGATTACCCTCCGCTACACCAGTTTACCTTTGATTGCCCTCCGCTATACCAGTTCACCTTTGATTACCCTCCGCTACACCAGTTTAACTTTGATTGCCCTCCGCTACACCAGTTCACCTTTGATTACCCTCCGCTACACCAGTTTACCTTTGATTGCCCTCCGCTACACCAGTTCACCTTTGATTACCCTCCGCTACACCAGTTTACCTTTGATTGCCCTCCGCTACACCAGTTCACCTTTGATTACCCTCCGCTACACCAGTTCACCTTTGATTACCCTCCGCTACACCAGTTCACCTTTGATTACCCTCCGCTACACCAGTTTACCTTTGATTGCCCTCCGCTACACCAGTTCACCTTTGATTACCCTCCGCTACACCAGTTTACCTTTGATTACCCTCCGCTACACCAGTTCACCTTTGATTACCCTCCCTTACACCAGTTTACCTTTGATTACCCTCCGCTACACCAGTTTACCTTTGATTACCCTCCGCTACACCAGTTCACCTTTGATTACCCTCCCTTACACCAGTTCACCTTTGATTACCCTCCCTTACACCAGTTTACCTTTGATTACCCTCCGCTACACCAGTTCACCTTTGATTACCCTCCGCTACACCAGTTTACCTTTGATTACCCTCCCTTACACCAGTTTACCTTTGATTACCCTCCGCTACACCAGTTCACCTTTGATTACCCTCCGCTACACCAGTTCACCTTTGATTACCCTCCGCTACACCAGTTCACCTTTGATTACCCTCCGCTACACCAGTTCACCTTTGATTACCCTCCGCTACACCAGTTTACCTTTGATTACCCTCCGCTACACCAGTTCACCTTTGATTACCCTCCGCTACACCAGTTCACCTTTGATTACCCTCCGCTACACCAGTTCACCTTTGATTACCCTCCGCTACACCAGTTCACCTTTGATTACCCTCCGCTACACCAGTTCACCTTTGATTACCCTCCGCTACACCAGTTCACCTTTGATTACCCTCCCTTACACCAGTTTACCTTTGATTACCCTCCGCTACACCAGTTCACCTTTGATTACCCTCCGCTACACCAGTTCATCTTTGATTACCCTCCGCTACACCAGTTTACCTTTGATTACCCTCCGCTACACCAGTTCACCTTTGATTACCCTCCGCTACACCAGTTCACCTTTGATTACCCTCCGCTACACCAGTTCACCTTTGATTACCCTCCGCTACACCAGTTTACCTTTGATTACCCTCCGCTACACCAGTTCACCTTTGATTACCCTCCGCTACACCAGTTCACCTTTGATTACCCTCCGCTACACCAGTTCACCTTTGATTACCCTCCGCTACACCAGTTTACCTTTGATTACCCTCCGCTACACCAGTTCACCTTTGATTACCCTCCGCTACACCAGTTCACCTTTGATTACCCTCCGCTACACCAGTTCACCTTTGATTACCCTCCGCTACACCAGTTCACCTTTGATTACCCTCCGCTACACCAGTTCACCTTTGATTACCCTCCGCTACACCAGTTCACCTTTGATTACCCTCCGCTACACCAGTTTACCTTTGATTACCCTCCCTTACACCAGTTTACCTTTGATTACCCTCCGCTACACCAGTTCACCTTTGATTACCCTCCGCTACACCAGTTTATCTTTGATTACCCTCCGCTACACCACTGGGTGTGTCTGTGCAGTTGGCGCCTCTCTAGTGCAAGTTGGTAGCATTTGTTCACGCTGCTAACGAGATGACTAGGCTCTTGCTTCGAACTCACCCCGTTACTTATGGTAACTTCATATAGCTGAATTTACTGATCAATCTACTGATTGACTGACAGTGTGACTGTGTCCCTCCCTGCAGGTAAAAGTAACTCAGGAGCTGAAGAATACTCTCATAGAGCAGATGACCAGACTGCACCTGAAACATCAGACAGAATGTGACCTGCTGGAGGACATGAGGTACACACACTATATACTACACACACACTACACACACACACTATATACTTCACACACACTATACACTACACACACACACTACACACACACTATATACTACACACACACACTACACACACACACTACACACACACTATATACTACACACACACTATACACTACACACACACACTATACACTACACACACACACTATATACTACACACACACTATATACTACACACACACTATATACTACACACACACTATATACTACACACACACTATACACTACACACACACTATACACTACACACACACACTATACACTACACACACACTATATACTACACACACACTATATACTACACACACACTATACACTACACACACTATATACTACACACACACTATACACTACACACACACAATACACTACACACACACACACACACTATATACTACACACACACTATATACTACACACACACTATATACTACACACACACACTATATACTACACACACACTACACACTACAAACACACTATATACTACACACACACACTATATACTACACACACACTATACACTACACACACACACTATACACTACACACACACACTATACACTACACACACAATACATACTACACACACACACTACACACACACACTATATACTACACACACACTATATACTACACACTACACACACACTATATACTACACACTACACACACACTATATACTACACACACACACTATACACCACACACACACACACTATACTACACACACACACTATATACTACACATACACACACACACTATACACTACACACACACACTATATACTACACACACACACTACACACACACACTATACACTACACACACACACTATATACTACACATACACTATATACTACACACACTATATACTACACACACACACTATATACTACACATACACTACAAACTACACACACACTACATACTACACACACAATACATACTACACACACACTATATACTACACACACACACTATATACTACACACTACATACTACACATACACTACATACTACACACACACACTACACACACACTATATACTACACACACACACTATATACTACAGACACACGCTATATACTACACACACACTACACACACACTACACACTACACACACACTACACACTACACACACACTATATACTACACAGACACACTATATACTACACACATATACTACACACACACTACATACTACGCACACACACTATATACTACACACACACACTATATACTACACACACACACTACATACTACACACACACTACACACACACACTACACACACACACTATATACTACACAGACACACTATATACTACAGACACAAGCTATATACTACACACACACTACACACACACACTACACACTACACACACACTATATACTACACAGGCACACTATATACTACACACATACACTACATACTACACACACACTATACTACACACACACACTATATACTATACACACACTATATACTACACAGACACACTATATACTACAGACACACGCTATATACTACATACACACACTACACACTACACACACACTATATACTACACAGACACACTACATACTACACATACACTACATACTACACAGACACTATATACTACACACACACTACATACTACACAGACACTATATACTATACACACACTACATACTACACAGACACTACATACTACACACACACTACATATTACACACACACTACATAAAACGCACACATTATACTACACACACACACTATATACTATACACACACTATATACTACACTACACACTATATACTACACAGACACACTATATACTACACACATACTACACACACACACTATATACTATACACACACTATATACTACACATACACTACATACTACACAGACACTATATACTACACAGACACTATATACTACACACACACTACATACTACACACACACACTACACTACACACACACACTATACACTACACACACACACTATATACTACACAGACACTACATACTACACATACACTACATACTACACAGATACTACACACACACTACATACTACACACACACTACATACTACACAGACACACTATATACTACACACACACACTACACACACACTATATACTACACACACACTACACACACACACACTACATACTACACACACACTATATACTACACACACACACTATATACTACACACACACTACACACACACACACTACATACTACACACTACACACACACACACTACATACTACACACACACACTACACTACACACACACACTATACACTACACACACACACTATATACTACACAGACACTACATACTACACATACACTACATACTACACAGATACTACACACACACTACATACTACACACACACTACATACTACACAGACACACTATATACTACACACACACACACTACACACACTATATACTACACACACAATATACTACACACACACTACATACTACACACACACTATATACTACACATACACTACATACTACACACACACTACATACTACACACACACTATATACTATACACACACACTATATACTACACACACACTACATACTACACACACACTATATACTACACACACAATTATATACTACACACACACTATATACTACACACACATATACTACACACACACTACATACTACACACACACTATATACTACACACACACTATATACTACACTCACACTACATACTACACACACACTATATACTACACACACACTACATACTACACATACACTACATACTACACACACACTACATACTACACACACACTATATACTACACACACACTATATACTACACACACACTATATACTACACTCACACTACATACTACACACACACTATATACTACACTCACACTACATACTACACACACACTATATACTACACACACACTACATACTACACATACACTATATACTACACACACACTATATACTACACATACACTACATACTACACACACACTACATACTACACACACACTATATACTATACACACACACACTATATACTACACACACACACTATATACTACACACACTACATACTACACATACACTACATACTACACACACACTACATACTACACACACACTACATACTACACACACACTATATACTACACACACACTACATACTACACATACACTACATACTACACACACACTATATACTACACACACACTATATACTACACACACACTATATACTACACTCACACTACATACTACACACACACTATATACTACACTCACACTACATACTACACACACACTATATACTACACTCACACTACATACTACACACACACTACATACTACACACACACACTATATACTACACACACTATATACTACACACACACTACATACTACACACACACTATATACTACACACACACTATATACTACACACACACTATATACTACACACACACTATATACTACACACACACACTATATACTACACACACTATATATACACACACACACACACTATATACTACACACACACTATATACTACACACACACACTATATACTATACACACACACACTATATACTACACACACACACTATATACTACACACACACACTATATACTACACACACACACTACATACTACACACACACACTACATACTACACACACACACTATATACTACACACACACACTATATACTACATACACACACTATATACTACACACACACTATATACTACACACACACTATATACTATACACACACACACTATATACTACACACACACACTATATACTACACACACTACATACTACACACACACACTACAAACTACACACACACTATATACTACACACACACTATATACTACACACACACTACACACACACTACATACTACACACACACACTACATACTACACACACACACTACATACTACACACACACACTACATACTACACACACAACATACTACACACACACTACAAACTACACACACACTATATACTACACACACACTATATACTACACACACAACATACTACACACACTATACATACTACACACACACTATATACTACACATACACTACAAAATACACACACACTATATACTACACATACACTACAAACTACACACACACTATATACTACACACTACACACACACTACATACTACACACACACTACATACTACACACACACTACATACTACACATACACTACAAACTACACACACACTATATACTACACACTACACACACACTACAAACTATACACACACTATATACTACACACTACACACACACTACATACTACACATACACTACAAACTACACACTACACACACACTACAAACTACACACACACTATATACTACACACTACACACACTACATACTACACACACACTACATACTACACATACACTACAAACTACACACACACACTATATACTACACACACACACTATATACTACACACACACTACACACACACTACATACTACACAGACACACTATATACTACACACACACACACACACATACTACACACACACTACTATACACACACACACACTACATACTACACACACACTATACACACACACACTACACACACTATATACTACACACACACACTATATACTACACACACACTATATACTACACACACACACTATATACTACACACACACACTATATACTACACACACACACTATATACTACACACACACTACATATACTACACACACACACTATATACTACACACACACACTATATACTACACACACACTACATACTACACACACACACTACATACTACACACACACACTATATACTACACACACACACTATATACTACACACACACACTACATACTACACACACACTATATACTACACACACACTACATACTACACACACATACTACACATACACTACATACTACACACACACACTATATACTATACACACACACACTATATACTACACACACACTACATACTACACACACTATATACTACACTCACTACATACTACACATACACTACAAACTACACACACACACTATATACTACACACTACACACACACTACATACTACACACATACACTACATACTACACACGCACTACATACTACACACACACACTACATACTACACACACACACTACATACTACACATACTATATACTACAAATACACACACTACACACTACATACTACACACATACTACACACACACTACATACTACACACACACTATATACTACACACACACTACACACACACTACATACTACACATACTATATACTACAAATACACACACTACACACACACACTACATACTACACACACACACTACATACTACACACACACACACACACATAACGGAGACGATTTGGTCGACCACATTCCCTTTCCTGAGACCTGAAGACTTGCGTTAGCTCCCCGAGCGGGCTAACACAGTCTTGTGGTGCACAAGAGACTGGTTCGAACCCAGTAGGACAGACACACACAGACTCAGACTTAAATCGTCATACAAAAAAAACAACTGGGAGGAGGAGGAGGAGTATTCCAGTATTCCTATGTTTTGGAAGAACACACAGATCTGGGATATGACGAAGGAATTTCCTGCTGCTCTCTCTCCCGACCCTCCCACAGCTGGAAGTCAACACGGGAAACCAGCGCAGCACAAAGTTTCTCTCTCTCTCTCTCTCTGTTTCTCTCTCTCTTCTCTCCTTTCGCTGGGTTTGGCTTTTCCCTTTTTCATGAAGTGGAGAGGCCTGGTCTGTTCTATTGGCTCAAGACAAGAGTCATGGAGTCCGAAAGAAGTTGGTCGCAGAGGGGAAATGAGATCCAAATCTACTGTGTGTGTGTTCAGAGGGCAGCAGCAGTAATGGCACACTGCCCTCTTCCCAGCTTGACAACAGAAGGAACCCCCCCTTGCCTGTCCTCTCAAGCTCTCGTATCTGTGTACTCAGTGCATAGATGTTTTATGACAACACACACACAGTCGCGTCTGTTCCAGGACAGATCGCCTTGCTGCACCGTTGGTGTTGCTTTTGTTTGAGGAAACAGATGTTGTGGGAACTCCTCCTCAGTCTCTGCTAGCAGCTGTTAGGGAGTCTGCTTAGCGCTTCCTGTGTTCACTAGTATCTGTAGCCGCTGTTTTCTGTGGCTAGTGTTAGCAAAACTAGTTAGCTAATATGTTCTTGCTGATGCGTATCGGTGTGTGGCAGGTGTGTTTTATTTATGCGAGAGGAAGACTATGTAAACATTTTATATAGGGCTTGTTTCAGTTCCTTGGGAGGGACATAGACACAGAGAGTAGAAACACACACACACTTTCCTCTGCAAATCTGAGATATTAACTCTTTAGTCCCCAAAGCTGCGCTGAGTTCATAAACCCTAATTAATCCTGGGGCTTGTTTAATCGGAGAGGACAAAAACACCTCGACACGCACCTCGACACGCACCTCGACACATATAGGTAGACACACACATAGCTAGACACACACATAGCTAGACACACACATAGCTAGACACACACATAACTAGACACATATATAGAGATTTGCTAGTTTTTATTTAGTTGAAATAGTTTTTTATGTGAATATTCTAAAATCACAACAAAAAAAATCTCTGTCTGGTGTGTTTCCATCAAATGGACTTATTGCGCATACAAAGCTGTGCGTGATGACAAAGTGCACATAAAAAGCACACTTGAGTTTTATACGTTCCAATGTACCGAATGTAAAACAGAAGTTTGTTTTTCCATTACATTTTTAACTCTACCGATGGTTTTGTCACAAAAACTAATGCGATAAATCGCAAACTAGCCCAATCTGGTTTTAACTCATGCTCTTGATTGAGTCTTTGAATGAAGAGATTGAGATAAAACTGTCCAGTTTGAGTGTTTGTTGCAGCTCGTTCCAGTCGCTAGTTGCAGCGAACTGAAAAGACGAGCGACCCAGGGATAAAATGGACAGGGTAGGTTACATGATGAGAGAAAATCAAAATGATTATAGCAAGATCATTTTGATTTGAGATGTGTTGGAAATTTGTATGAAGCTCATCACCTTGCACTTAACCACCACAAATTATAAAGTTATGAAATAAACCGCCCCTACCCTCTGTTCTATTGGCGAATGTGCAATCACTGGAGAATAAACTGGACGAGCTCCGTTCCAGACTATCCTATCAACGGGACCTGAAGAACTGTAATATCCTATGCTTCTCTGAGTCATGGCTGATCAAGGATGTGGATAATATACAGTTAGCTGGGTTTTCTATGGTTTTCTATGCATCAGCTGGTGCACATCTCTAATATTAAGTAAGTCTCTAGGTTCTTCTCACTTGAGGTAGAATACCTCATGATCAGCTGTCGACCACACTATTTACCAAGAGAGTTTTCATCTATATTATTCATAGCTGTCTATTTACCACCACAAACCGATGCTGACACTAAGACTGTATAGGGCCATGAGCAAACAAGAAAATGCTCATCGAGGCGGCACTCCTAGTGGCCGGTGATATTAATGCAGGAAAACTTTAATCCGTTTTACCTAATTTCTACCAGTATGTCACCTGTATACTAGAGAGAAAAAACCTTTAGATTGCCTACTCTGCACACAGAGACACATACAACGCTGTCCCTCACCCTCCATTTGGCAAATCTGACCATAACTCTATCCTCCTGATTTCTGCTTACAAGAAAAAATGTAAACAGGAAGTACCAGTGACGTGCTCAATACGGAAGTGGCCCGATGAAGCGGATGCTGAGCTACGTACATATCCCAACCAGAAGCCATGGATTACAGGCAACATCCGCAGAGATAACGGCAGAGCAAAAGGCTAGAGCTGCCACTTTCAAGGAGTGGGACACTAGTCCGGACGTTTATAAGAAATCCCGCTACGCCCTTCAACTAACCATCCAACAGGCAAAGCTTCAATACAGGACTAAGATCAAATCCTACCTCAACGGCTCTGATGCTCGTTGGATGTGGCAGGTCTTGCAAACTATCACGGATTACAAAGAAAAACACAGCTGCGAGCTTCCCAGTGCCCAATGCCTTCTAGCTTCCCAATGCCTTCGAGCTCGCTTCAAAGCAAGCAACACTGAACTATGCATGAGAGCACCAGCTTTTCCTGTCAGCTGTGTGATCATGCTCTCCGTAGCCGACGTGAGTAAGACCTTTTAAACAAGTTAACATTCACAAGGTCGCAGGGCCAGACGGATTAACAGGACGTGTACTCCGAGCATGTGCTGACCAACTGGCAAGTGTCTTCACTGACATATTCAACCCTGACCCAGTCTGTAATACATGTTTCAAGCAGATCACCATAGACCCTGTGCCCCAAGAACGCCAAGGTAACCTGTCTAAATGACTATCGCCCGAAGCACTTACATCTGTAGCCATGGCTACTCACATGTGAGCCAGGTCATGGCTCACATCAACACCATCATCACAGACACCCTGGACCAATGGCAATTTGCATACCGCCCCAACAGATCCACAGATGACGCAAGCTCTATTGCACTTCACACTGGCTTTTCCCACCTGGACAAAAGGAACACCTACGTGACGAATGCTGTTTATTGACTACAGCTCAGCGGTCAACACCATTAGTACCCTCCAAGCTCATCACTAAGATAAGGACCCTGGGACTGAACACCTCCCCCTGCAACTGGATCCTGGACTTCCTGACGAGCCGCCCCCAGGTGGTGAGGGTAGGCAACAACACCTCTGCCACGCTGATCCTTAAGACCGGGGCCCCTCCTGTACCCCCTGTTAACCCACGACTGCGTTGTCGCGCCTGACTCCAACACCCTCATTGAGTCCGACGACGACACGACGGTGGTAGGCCTGATCACCGACGACGATGAGACAGCCTATAGGGAGGTCAGAGACCTGGCAGTGTGGTCCCAGGACAACAACCTCTCCCTCAACGTGAGCAAGACAAAGGAGCTGATGGTGGACTACAGGAAACAGCCAAGTTATCATTCTCATTATTATTTGTTTGACTTTTCAATTGTTTCTCTAGTTTCTTTCTCTCTGCATTGGGAAGGGCCCATAAGCAAGTCTACACCTTTTGTTTAGGAATCATGTGACCAATAACATTTGTTTAGAAATGTGTTTTATTTACCCTCCAGATTCAGTAGCTTGAAAACCCCATTCTATTTGTATTATTCAGTAGCTTGAAAACCCCATTCTATCTTTGCCAAACTAAAACTTAACATAATTCATGATGGTTTTTATTTTGTATTATACAACGGGTGGATCTCTAATCCTGGATGCTGATTTGGTTAAAACTGCTTCCCAGCCGTTATCTATTCCACAAGCAGTTTGAGTTTTTTATGTCAGTTACTAAATCATTCTTTCATGATTAGTTTTCGTATTAGTTTCAGATTTAGTTTACCATAATAACCTTCACACACTCAGGAATGACAGGAAGAGGTGGGAGGGACCAGAGGGTTGTGGGTAATGGTTGATCTCTCTCTGGCCACAGAGGTGAAAGGAAAGTTGAGAGAGACTGAGAGGATGTAGGGAGGAAAAGAGAGGAGAGAAAGAAAGGGTTGTTTGAAAGAATCTAGTTTATTCATTTATTTGTTAATGAATCCAGGCTGCTGAGTAGAGCGGGGAGCACAGATGGGATGAAGCTAATATGATCACATGCATTTCTAATTCAAATGTCATTTATCGTCTTCTCTTGAGGACATTAGTTTTCATGCCTTTGTCAAAACACATAACTTATGAACAAACAGCAAACACGGTCATTAAATAACCACTCACCACACCTCTCAGAAAGCCTGTGAATGCTAGTTATGTGAGCTTGCCTGCAGGATTAAAACTGCCATATTCTGTCCTCAGTGATACCAGTCATTAAATAATATTTAACCAGGTGTAAATTAGCCTTTGGGGAATGGATCTGTGTGTGTGTGTGTGTGTGAGATCTGATCATTGGTTGCGTGTTTACCTAGAGCAGAGCTAGCCATGGCAGTGTTACCATAGAGACATGAGAGGCCAAGACATGTCCAAAGATCGTGTGAGTGCATACCACATGTAGGCCAATGTTTTTCCTGTCTCTGTGTGTCAAAGAGAGCTGAGAGAATGAGAGCTTGTTGGTGTGTGTGAGAGAGCATATTTGGAGTGTGAACTCATATGGATGTCTTGGAGCCTGAAAGCATGTGATGTGCTGGAGGGAGGGAGGGAGGAAAGGAATGGAGGGAGAGGGGAAGTTAGGGAGGAAAAGAGGACTGGAGGAGGATAGGCAACAGAGGGGAGAGGGAGTAGGGTAGGGAGGGAGAGGGAGTAGGGTAGGGAGGGAGGGGGTAGAAGGGAGAGGGAGTAGGGTAGGGAGGGAGGGAGGGGGTAGGAGGGAGTAGGGGGGAGGAGGGGGCAGAAGGGAGAGGGGGTAGGGAGGGAGGGAGGGAGGGGGCAGAAGGGAGAGGGAGTAGGGAGGGAGGGAGGGGGCAGAAGGGAGAGGGAGTAGGGTGGGTAGGGAGGAGGGGGCAGAAGGGAGAGGGAGTAGGGTAGGGAGGGGGCAGAAGGGAGAGGGAGTAGGGCAGGGAGGGAGGGAGAGGGAAGTGAGGGGGGAGTGGCAGGAAGGAGAGGTAAGTGAGGGGGGAGGGTAGGGAGAAATGGAGAGCGAGAAGGAAGAGGGAAAGGAAAATGAGATTCAGATGTCAGAGAATGTGTGAAGGGGTTGCACAGTGCTACCACCCTCTCTCTCTCTCTGGTCGCCACCCTCTCTCTGGTCGCCACCCTCTCTCTGGTCGCCACCCTCTCTCTCTCTCTCTCTCTCTCTCTCTCTGGTCGCCACCCTCTCTCTGGTCGCCACCCTCTCTCTCTCTCTCTCTCTGGTCGCCACCCTCTCTCTGGTCGCCACCCTCTCTCTCTCTCTCTCTCTCTCTGGTCGCCACCCTCTCTCTCTCTCTCTCTCTCTCTCTCTTTCTGGTCTCCACCCTCTCTTTGGTCGCCACCCTCTCTCTGGTCGCCACCCTCTCTCTGTCATCCTACTGCCCTCTTATGTGTTGTCATGATGACAAGGTGAGCTCTGGGGTGGAGTCTAGGTGGTGTTGTTTTGCCAGTGGTAGTATGTTTAGTCTGGATGTGGGTTTCTCTGTGTCCTTGGAGGAGTGTCCTCTCCGTGACCCCCTAGTGTCCTCTTCATGATCCCCTAGTGTCCTCTTCATGACCCCCTAGTGTCCTCTTCATGACCCCCTAGCGTCCTCTTCGTGACCCCCTAGCGTCCTCTTCGTGACCCCCTAGCGTCCTCTTCGTGACCCCCTAGCGTCCTCTTCGTGACCCCCTAGCGACCTCTTCGTGACCCCCTAGCGTCCTCTACATGACCCCCTAGCGTCCTCTTCATGACCCCTTAGTGACCTCTTCATGACCCCTTAGTGACCTCTTCATGACCCCCTAGTGTCTTCTTCATGACCCCTAGCGTCCTCTTCATGACCCCTTAGTGACCTCTTCATGACCCCCTAGTGTCTTCTTCATGACCCCCTAGTGTCTTCTTTATGACCCCCTAGTGTCCCCTTTATGACCCCCTAATATGTGTGTGTGACCTTTTTATGTAACACAACATCTGTCACCCCCTAATGATTTGGTATTCCCAACACCGTGACATACACACCTTTATTTTTTACTGTAATCACACATTCCTATAATTTTGTTATGTCCATTACATTCTGCCAGAGAAGGCAGAATAACCAACAGAAATGTCAAAAATATTTCGTCATTCCCTTTTCTACTGAGGACATCATAGTTACATCAGTTATAATCTCCACCCGGCACAGCCAGAAGAGGTCTGGCCACCCCTCAGCCTGGTTCCTCTAGGTTTCTTCCTAGGTTCTGGCCTAGGGAGTTTTTCCTAGCCACCGTGCTTCTACACCTGCATTGCTTGCTGTTTGAGGTTTTAGGCTGGGTTTCTGTACAGCCCTCTGTGACATCAGCTGAAATAGGAAGGGCTTTATAAATACATGTGATTGAGATGTGATTGATCAGTGAAATAGTTATTTTAAAGATGCACTAACCCCCAGTGGTTACTGAAGGATCTGCAGATATGTTTTTTCATGGTTCATAATGAGCCATGGATGAGAGCCTTGCTCTTTGCTAAAAACAGTTTTTGATATATAAATTTAAGTCTGTTTCCAGTCCAGACTCAATGGGCATGTCATTAATTGAGTTTACCATTGAACAGCAGGAAATATCCCAGTTTGTGTCTGTTCTCAAGCCACTGGTAAAACCACATGCTGCCGATTAGGAAAAAGGCACTGCTGAGATTCGAACTCAGGATCTCCTGTTTACTAGACAGGCGCTTTAACCAACTAAGCCACAGCACCTAATGGTGCCTCTGGGCTTTTGGAAGTGTTTTATTCATGCTGCTTGGATGAGTGCCTTGCTGTGTAATGAAAACACTCCCTGACGTTGTAAAAAGGCACTGCTGAGATTCGAACTCAGGATCTCCTGTTTACTAGACAGGCGCTTTAACCAACTAAGCCACAGCACCAGGTGTCTGCCCATGTTGCTCTGGAGTGTTTTGTTAGTGGTCCACTGCCCTCTGTTGACGAGTGACTCAGTTCTTTGTAATGCAATCTCAAGGCTAAAGTTTAGCATACTCCTCCTAAACAGGATATTCAAAGTGGAGAGGAGGGAGTGAGAAGCTCAAACTAGCCTAAAAACTCAAACAGTTTCACTAGTTTATATTGTTGTTGTTAAAGTTTAATTTAATTTGTATTGTTTTTTTATAACGTTTTTGTAAAGTTTCTTGTTGAAGTCTGATTCAGTGGTGCTTTAAGATTAAAATATTGAGCTTTGTCTTTTTTGTTAAGTTTGAATGCAATTTTCAGTTTTGGTTGAGTTTATTTAAAATTTGTAGAGGCTTTGAGTTAGTCGTAGTAAAACAGTCTTCCCTCTGGGAAGTCACGACCTTCAGATTAGAAGGCTGACGCGCTGCCTACTGCACCGAAGAGGCCTGGAGGACATTAGAAGGCTGACGCGCTGCCTACTGCACCGAAGAGGCCTGGAGGACATTAGAAGGCTGACGCGCTGCCTACTGCAACGAAGAGGCCTGGAGGACATTAGAAGGCTGACGCGCTGCCTACTGCACCGAAGAGGCCTGGAGGACATTAGAAGGCTGACACGCTGCCTACTGCACCGAAGAGGCCTGGAGGACATTAGAAGGCTGACGCGCTGCCTACTGCACCGAAGAGACCTGGAGGACATTAGAAGTATGTGTCTTTCAGTGTGTCTGGTTTTTAGGGGTGGAGTTAAACGCTGATCCCTGACTGGCTGATGGTATTAGTGAGGAATGCGCTGGTTCAGAGCAGAGATGTCTATCTATCTCTTGTCTATCTGTTGGTCTGTCTGTCTTTCTCTGTAAAGAAGGCACGCTGGTGCAGAGAGGAGAAAGTGTTTTGTGTGTTTGTGAAGCAGTCCTTTTCTGGACAGAGAAAGGAGAGTGTGTTTTATAAGGGGGGTGGTACTGTCTAAACAGTGACTAGGGACCTGTGGCATTAGTAGTTCTTGATTGAGATGAAAACCCAGAATGTCTATGGCTCAGTTTCTCAGGCACACACAGACAGACTGAAGAGCTTGATGAGGTCTCTTCCTGTCTGGGCTGTAATGAGTGTTAAAGGGGATTGTTCTTTAAGTATCACCTTCCCATCCATCTACCCCTCCCTCTGTCTGCAGACACCCCTGAATCCAATCACTGTGTCTGTCCTTCCGTCCTTCTGTTTGACACCCGAAACAGGAATTATTCTGGTGTGTGTGAGTGTTGTCCAAATTTCCATGATCGTCACAGCCCTGGTAGTGGTTCAAGTTTAGAGGGGGAAGGGTGGGAGGCTCTGGTTTTTCAAACTTAGAGTTTGAGGTGGAAGCTGAGCTTGCTCAAGATTATACCCTGATGAAGACAGCTTGCCTGTCGAAACGTTGGACATTACATTTTTGCATCTGAGCTCCTAGAGTGTGCGGCTCTCCTTTATTTTCAAGGAAGCTGAGCTTGTAACATGACTGTGCTGGTTTAACTGTCCTGGGAAAGTGTGTTGTGTGTGTGTGTGTGTGTGTGTGCACAAGCTGGCCCAAGGGACCAGACTCAGAACCAGATCAGCTTTCACTGCCCAGAGGAAGAACACACCACCATGTATGGATGTTAGTTGTTTGTGTTTAATTTCATATGTTTTTATGTCCAAACATGTCTCATGGCATGACACAAATGTACACACGTGCATAATACACCAAACAGTGTGAAAAAAATACAATATGTACAGTGCCTTCGAAAAGTATTCAAATCCCATCACTTTTTCCACATTTTGTTACGTTACAGCCTTATTCTAAAATGGATAAAATTGTTTTTTTTCCCTCAATCTACACACACTACCCCATAATGACAAAGCAAAAACAGTTAAAAAAATAAATAAACTGAAATAACACATGCACATAAGTATTCAGACCCTTTACTCAGTACTTTGTTGAAGCACCTTTGGCAGCGATTACAGCATCAAGTATTTTGGGGTATGAGCTACAAGCTAAGTTGGCACACCTGTATTTGGGGAGTTTCTTCCATTCTTCTCTGCAGATCCTCTCAAGATCTGTCAGGTTGGATGGGGAGCATCGCTGCACAGCTATTTTCAGGTCTCTCCAGAGATGTTTGATCGGTTTCAAGTCCGGGCTCAAGCACATTCAGAGACTTGTCCCGAAGCCACTCCTGCATTGTCTTGGCTGTGTGCTTAGGGTCGTTGTCCTGTTGGAAGTTGAACCTTCGCCCCAGTCTGAGGTCCTGAGCTCTCTGGAGCAGGTTTTCACCAAGGATCTCTCTGTACTTTGCTCCGTTCATCTTTCCCTCGATCCTGACTAGTCTCCCAGTCCCTGCCACTGAAAAACATCCCCACAGAATGATGCTGCCACCACCATGCTTCACTGTAGGGATGGTGCCAGATTTCCTCCAGACGTGAAGCTTGGCATTCAGGCCAAAGAGTTCAAATGTGGTTTCATCACACCACCTGACAGGTGTGGCATATCAAGATGCTGATTCAACAGCATGATCATTATACTGGGGACAATAATTGGCCACTGTGCTGGGGACAATAATTGGCCACTCTAGAATGTGCAGGTTTGTCACACAGCACAATGCCACTGTCTCAAGTTTTGAGGGAGCCATGCAATTGGCTTGCAGACTGCAGGAATGTCCTCCAGAGCTGTTGCCAGAGAATTACATTTTAATTTCTCTACCATAAGCCGCCTCCGCCATTTTATAGAATTTTGCAGTACGTCCAACCGGCCTCACAACCGCAGACCAGGTGTATGGCGTTGTGTGGGCGAGTGGTTTGCCGATGTCAACATTGTGAACAGAGTGGGGTTATGGTATGGGCAGGCATAAGCTACGGACAATGAACACAATTGCATTTTATTGATGGCAATTTGAATGCACAGAGATACCGTGAAGATATCCTGAGGCCTATTGTCGTGCCATTCATCCGCCACCATCACCTCATGTTTCAGCATGATAGTGCACGGCCTTATATCGCAAGGATCTGGAAACAACTCCTGGAGGATGAAAATGTCCCAGTTCTTTCATTGCCTACATACTCACCAGACATGTCACCCATTGAGAATGTTAGGAATGCTCTGGATCGATGTGCAAGACCGCGTGTTCCAGTTCCCAACAATATCCAGCAACTTCGCACAGCCATGGAATCGGAGTGGGACAACACTCCACAGGCCACAATCAACAGCCTGATTTTCATTACAGTAAAAAAAGATATGTACAATACCAGTCAAGTTTGGACACACTTACTAATTCAAGGGCTTTTCTTTATTTTTACTATTTTCTACATTGCAGAATGATAGTGAAGACATCAAAACTATGAAATTATACGTATGGAATCATGTTGTAACCAAAAAAGTGCTAAAGAAATCCAAATATATTTGAGATTCTTCAAAGTAAACACCCTTTGCCTTGATGACAGCTTTGCACACTCTTTGATAGAAAGGGTCTGAGGGAGGGAGGTAGGGTATGTGAGGGATGAGGGGAAGAGCGAGCGGGGAAGAAATTCCTGCCTTGCATAACCGTGCGGTCGCTGAGTTCACTCTGCTCTCCTTCCTCCCTCTTTATCTCGCTTTCTCCCTCTCTTCCTTCCTTCCTTCCTTCCTTCCTTCCTTCCTTCCTTCTCTCCTTCTCTTGGCAATGGACCAAACCAACAGAAATCCCTAGTCTGGTGGTGTCTTACCGGGAGGTGTGTTCTAGTCTGGTGTTCTAGTCTGCTGGTGTCTCACCGGGAGGTCTGTTCTAGTCTGCTGGTGTCTCACCGGGAGGTGTGTTCTAGTCTGCTGGTGTCTCACCGGGAGGTGTGTTCTAGTCTGCTGGTGTCTCGCCGGGAGGTGTGTTCTAGTCTGCTGGTGTCTCGCCGGGAGGTCTGTTCTAGTCTGCTGGTGTCTCACCGGGAGGTCTGTTCTAGTCTGCTGGTGTCTCACCGGGAGGTGTGTTCTAGTCTGCTGGTGTCTCACCGGGAGGTGTGTTCTAGTCTGCTGGTGTCTCGCCGGGAGGTGTGTTCTAATCTGCTGGTGTCTCGCCGGGAGGTCTGTTCTAGTCTGCTGGTGTCTCGCCGGGAGGTGTGTTCTAGTCTGCTGGTGTCTCACCGGGAGGTGTGTTCTAGTCTGCTGGTGTCTCACCGGGAGGTGTGTTCTAGTCTGCTGGTGTCTCACCGGGAGGTGTGTTCTAGTCTAGGTGACTACTGTCACACTACTTCATCCGCAGCACAATGGTTGATCTCCTTTTAACTGCTCTCTCTCTCTCTCTTCAATTTCAATTTAATGGGAAACATATGTTAATATTGCCAAAGCAACTGAAGTAGATAATAAACGAAAGTGAAATAAACAATAAAACAATAGAACAGTAAACATAACACTCACAGAAGTTATAAAGAATAAAGACATTACAAATGACGTATGTCTATATACAGTTGTAACAATGTGCAAATAGTTAAAGTACTATTCTCTCTCTTTCTTTTCTCTCTTTTCTCTCTCTCATTCTCTTCTCTCTTTCTTTCTCTCTCGCTCTTCTTTCTCTCTCTCATTCTCATTCTCTTCTCTCTCTTTCTCTCTCTAGGGCATACAGTCTGAAGAAGGGCCAGTTGGAGAGGGACTATGTCCAGGTAAGAGCCTGTGTGGTACAACCTGAGGATCTTTCTCATCTGTCAGGAGCCAGAGAACCATATCCCTGGAGCAGGGGCTTCTAGACAGGCCCTTAGCTCTCTATCTGTCTCTGGAGCAAGGGGCTTCTAGACAGGCCCTTAGCTCTCTATCTGTCCCTGGAGCAGGGGCTTCTAGACATGCCTTTAAGCTCTCTATCTGTCCCTGGAGCAGGGGCTTCTAGAAAGGCCCTTAAGCTCTCTATCTGTCCCTAGGAGTAGTGCAGGGGCTTCTTGCCTGGCTGGTCCTTGGCTCTTAATATCTGTCCCTAGGAGTAGTGCAGGGGCTTCTTGCCTGGCTGGTCCTTGGCTCTCAGTAACTTCCATCAGACTTGGCATGATGCTGAGCATAAGCTCACTACACAGACATACTTGAGCAACTGCAACACATGTGCGTACATATTGGGCTAAGCCTTCACACACACTTGAGGACACTGCTACACATGCACTCTCTGTCCTCTCTCTGAGCAGCTGTCCACACAAATAAACATTGTTTTCTGGTCTCATCGGCTTCACAGACGAGAGAGACTGGGACGGAGAGCGAGTCAGATACATACAATACCGGCTTGTTTGTATGTATGAGAGAGAGAAAGAGCCCCTTTGAATTGAAAGAGAGAGAGTGTGTAGAATCTGTCTACTTGTGACTTCTGGCTGCACTCTTTCATTCAGTCACATGATCAACAGTCTTTTCTTTCTCCAGTTCTCTTTCTTTCCCTCACTCCTGCAAGCTGGGTTGCCTAGCAACAACCCCTCCTGCATCCTCTGATAGGTTCATGGATTTTCTCTTGATTGTATAAGTCTTGAGGTGTGTGTGTGTGTGTGTGTGTGTGTGTGTGTGTGTGTGTGTGTAAAGAGAACTGCTCAGTTACTGAAGTGTGTCAGACTACTGGTTAGTGGCTGTGCTCTCTGCTTGTGTGTGTGTGTGTGTGTGTGTGTGTCAGACTACTGGTTAGTGGCTGTGCTCTCTGCTTGTGTGTGTGTGTGTCAGACTACTGGTTAGTGGCTGTGCTCTCTGCTTGTGTGTGTGTGTGTGTGTGTGTCAGACTACTGGTTAGTGGCTGTGCTCTCTGCTTGTGTGTGTGTGTGTGTGTGTGTGTGTGTGTGTGTGTGTGTGTGTGTGTGTGTGTGTGTGATACTGGTTAGTGGCTGTGCTCTCTGCTTGTGTGTGTGATACTGGTTAGTGGCTGTGCTCTCTGCTTGTGTGTGTGTGTGTGTGTGTGTGTGTGTGTGTGTGTGTGTGTGTGTGTGATACTGGTTAGTGGCTGTGCTCTCTGCTTGTGTGTGTGTGTGTGTGTGTGTGTGTGTGTGTGTGTGTGTGTGTGTCAGACTACTGGTTAGTGGCTGTGCTCTCTGCTTGTGTGTGTGTGTGTGTGTGATACTGGTTAGTGGCTGTGCTCTCTGCTTGGTCGTTACATTAAAGGAATACTTGGGGATTTTATGTCTCTGCATGCAGGTTGAAGGAAGTTGCTAACTAGCGCTAGCGTAATTGCTAAGATACCCATAGACTTCCAGTCATTGTGCTAACAATGGGCGGCAGGTAGCCTAGTGGTTAGAGCGTTGGACTAGTAACCGGAAGGTTGCAAGGTCGAATCCCCGAACTGACGAGTTAAAAATCTGTCGTTCTGCCTCTGAACAAGGCAGTTAACCCACTGTTCCCCGGGTGCCGAAGACGTGGATGTTGATTAAGGCAGCCCTTAATCAAGGGATTGGGTTAAATGCAGAAGACATTTCAGTTGAAGGCATTCAGTTGTACAACTGACTAGGTATCCCCCTTTCTTAACGATAGTTAGCATTTTCTCATGAAACTACCTCTAACTTCCTTCTTCCTGGACACAGAGGTATACCAACGGTATATCTGACTCTGGGGAAGTAGATCAAGGGCTTCATTGCCAAAATCCCAAACGATCCCTTTTAAAGACAATAAATGAAAATACTAATGAATGGATGGATAGAGCGATTGATATTTACTCCAAAGGATTGTTGTGAGCCTGCTAGTCTCTCTCTATCTCTCACTTTCTTTCTCTCTCTCTTTCTCTCTCTATTCCACTCTCTATTCAATTTATTGGCATGACGTATATATTGTAAAAGCGTACTTTGGAGATTAAGTGGTACATTTACAATATTAAAATAATAATAATCTAGATTGTCAATGGGACAATCAGTAACAACAATAATCAAGGGATAAAATAACCGTACAATTTGGGCCTCCCGAGTGGCGCAGCAGTCTAATGCACAGCTTGTACTTTGTCAAGGTTTTTCGAACCATGGGCAAGTAGTTAGCTGTCGATTTAGGGCCAGATAGCACTGCATTTTACTTTGTGCTTGTGTTTCCCAATAGATAATGCCATTTTGTTTTGACTGTGTTGTAATTTGGTTTATGCTGATTGATTGGATGTCCTGGTCCTGAGGTTTTAGTATGTTAGTTAAACAGGTTTGTGAACTCTGCCCAAGGACCAGCTGGAAGAGGGGGGTCTCTCTCAATTCAATGGGCTTTATTGGTATGGGAAACATATGTTTACATTGCCAAAGCAAATGAAATAGATAATAAACTAAAGTGAAATAATCAATAAAAAATGTACAGTAAACATTACACTCACAAGTTTCAAAAGAATAAAGACATGTCGTATATATACAGTGTTGTAACGATGTGCGAATAGTTAAAGTACAAAAGGGAAAATAAATAAACATAAATATGGGTTGTATTTACAATGGTGTTTGTTCTTCACTGGTTGACCTTTTCTAGTGGAAACAGGTCACAAATCTTGCTGCTGTGACGGCACACTGTGGTATTTCACCCAGTAGGTATGGGAGTTTATCAAAATTGGATTTGTTTTGGAATTCTTTGTGGATCTGTGTAATCTGAGGGAAATATGTGTCTCTAATATGGTCATACATTTGGCAGGAGGTTAGGAAGTGCAGCTCAGTTTCCACCTCATTTTGTGGGCAGTGTGCACATAGCCTGTTCTCTTGAGAGCCAGGTCTGCCTACGGCGGCCTTTCTCGATAGCAAGGCTATGCTCACTGAGTCTGTATATAGTCAAAACTTTCCTTTAAGTTTGGGTCAGTCACAGAAGTCAGGTATTCTGCCACAGTGTACTCTCTGTTTAGGGCCAAATAGCATTCTAGTTTGCTCTGTTTTTTGGTAAATTCTCTTGCTCTCTGTCGCTGTTTGTCTCTCTGTCTGTCTCTCTGTCTCGTATTGGTACGGTGTGTGCCGCCAGAGTAACTAGATGAGCTCATGTTTGTGTGTGTGTGTACGTGTGTTTGTCTGAGCTCATGTTTGTGTGTGTGTACGTGTGTTTGTCTGAGCTCATGCAGTATTGTGATGTCATTCTCAGACAACCTTTTATCAAAGTGCCTGATTGGCTCTGAGTCTTTGGGAAAGGGCCAGTGGGTAAGCAGAGTGCTGAGGGAAGGGGGGAGGGAGTGCTTCCCTTTCCTTTGAGTTATATCAGACATGCTCCTCCCCCTGTAGTGAGGGACCTCTAATTAGTAGCTGTCAATCAAAGCCCTCCCACGCTGTGTGTGTGTCAATGGCTTGGTATACGGCATGTGTGTGAGAGAGACAGGCAGACAGGCAAGAAGGCCGGCTCCTCCAGCAGACTGGACTGGAATAGTTCTGTGGTAGGGTCAGACTGGACTGGACTGGAATAGTTCTGTGGTAGGGTTAGACTGGACTGGACTGGAATAGTTCTGTGGTGGGGTCAGACTGGACTGGAATAGTTCTGTTGTAGGGTCAGACTGGACTGGACTGGAATAGTTCTGTGGTAGGGTTAGACTGGACTGGACTGGAATAGTTCTGTGGTAGGGTTAGACTGGACTGGACTGGAATAGTTCTGTGGTGGGGTCAGACTGGACTGGAATAGTTCTGTGGTAGGGTCAGACTGGACTGGACTGGAATAGTTCTGTGGTAGGGTCAGACTGGACTGGACTGGAATAGTTCTGTGGTAGGGTTAGACTGGACTGGACTGGAATAGTTCTGTGGTAGGGTTAGACTGGACTGGAATAGTTCTGTGGTAGGGTTAGACTGGACTGGACTGCGTATAAAAGCTAAGGCTCTGTGTGTGAACATTCGATAGGCAACATTTTTATTTACCGGACATTTGACAAATGTACTGGACCCATATGCATTCGGTGTGTAACCTGATTAGGGCGTCCACCCACGGGGCTCAGAACGACAGAAATCACATTTTAGAATATGGTCATTGATATTAACAGACCATGCAAGTCGAGGATGCAACGATGCGTGTTCCTCCTTACCGAATTATGATGTGCACTTTGAACATGTTAGAATAACTGTCCACATTTCCTTCTTCTCAGCCCACAAGAGTAACGAACTACAAAATCACTAGCCTATGTCAATCTACTGTAGTAGAGAAGTTTAGGCTACCTATTCTATTGGTCAGCTTGTCGAGAATGAAATGGCCTATTCCAAACAGACAGCTGGGACAGTTGTGTGATGATAAATCCCAAATTCATCCAACCAGTAGGCGTAGGCTACATAAAAGAAAAACATTAAAAAGTAAGGAGTCTGATGCAACAGATCAGAACGTTTAGCTTAAAATGTTGATCAACTATTATTTCTTTACATTATAAGCACAGCAAGGCAGTAGGCTATGTGCGAATGTTCCTTCCATATAGGCTACTTTGAAGAAAGGTAAGACATGTATAAAAACGTTCAGGTTTCAAACAATTAAGTATATGTTTTCAAAATTCATACTGCCTCCAGCATACTGCCTCCAGCATACCGCCTCCACCATACCGCCTCCAGCATACCGCCTCCAGCATACCGCCTCCAGCATACCGCCTCCAGCATACCGCCTCCAGCTCATTGCAAAGTGGTGTGTGACTCGCTGATGAAGCCTTCCTTCCGTTGATGCAGCATTCAAAACAACTGGGAACTTGGAATTCTCACACTTCCGACTTCAGTATGTTCAAGACAACTGGGGAAAAGACTAGCTACGGCGGGGATTTTCTTTTTTGTAAGATCATCGAACTTGGAATTCCAACTCTGGAACTCGGGCCTCTTTCTAGAGCTCTGACTTCCGACCTGAAGCTCACTGATGTCATGATTTGACTTTGTATTTTCCAGTTCCCAGTGGTCTTGAAAGCACCAGAAGATGCTGCAGCAGCAGGTCTTGCGCTGTCTGACAGATTCTCCACTCAAAGGCTCTGTATCTTTATTCTGTACGCATGTGATAAATGAGCCTACATAACAAATATACTGTATACAGGCAGAGGAGGAACAATCATCAGACCAGAGAATCTTGTTTCTCATGGTCTGAGAGTCCTTTAGGTGCCTTTCGGCAAACTCCAAACAGACGGTCATGTGCATTTTACCGAGTAGTGGCTTCCGTCTGGCCACTCTACCATAAAGGCCTGATTGGTGGAGTGCTGCAGAGATAGTTGTCCATCTGGAAGGTTCTCCCATCTCCACAGAGGAACTCTGGAGCTCTGTCAGAGTGCCCATCGGGTTCGTGGTCACCTCCCTGACCAAGGCCCTTCTCCCCTGATTGCTCTGTTTGGCCAGGCAGCCAGGTCTAGGAAGAGTCTTGGTGGTTCCAAACTTCTTCCATTTAATAATGATGGAGGCCACTGTGTTCTTGGGGACCTTCAATGCTGTAAAAATGTTTTCGTACCCTTCCCCAGATCTGTGCCTAGACACAATCCTGTCTCTGAGCTCTACGGACAATTCCTTCCACCTCATGGCTTGGTTTTTGCTCTGACATTCACTGTCAACTGTGGGACCTTATATAGACAGGTGTGTCCCATTCCAAATAATTTCCAATCAAATGAATTTACCACAGGTGGACTCCATTCAAGTTGTAGAAACATCTCAAGGATGAACAATGGAAACAGGATTCACCTGAGCTCAATTACGAGTCTCATAGCAAAGGGTCTGAATACTTATGTAAATAAGGTATTTTTATTTTTAATACATTCGCTAGAAATCTTTAACTGTTTTCGCTTTATCGTTATGGGGTATTGTGTGTAGATTGAGAAAATCAAAATATTTAAAATGAATTACCAGAAAATCTTTTATTTTAATAAGACTGTAACATAACAAAATGTGGAAAAAGTCAAGGGGTCTGAATACTTTCCGAATCCACTGTATATATAAAACAAAATATATATATATATATATATATATACAGTACCAGTCAAAAGTTTGGACACACCTACTCATACAAGGGTTTTTCTTTATTTGTACTATTTTCTACATTGTAGAATAATAGTGAAGACTTCGAAACTATGAAATAACACATACGGAGTCATGTAGTAACCAAAAAAGTGTTAAACAAATCAAAATATAATTTATATTTGAGATTCTTCAAATAGCCACCCTTTGCCTTGATGACAGCTTTGCACACTCTTGGCATCATCGATTCTAAATCGATTATCATTACAAGTAGTAGTGTGACTGTGTCTGTATTAGTGTGTGTAGTTTGTGTGTTTCTGTTTGAGTCTGTGTGTTTCTGTTTGAGTCTGTGTCTGTATTAGTGTGTGTAGTTTGTGTTTCTGTTTGAGTCTGTGTCTGTATTAGTGTGTGTAGTTTGTGTTTCTGTTTGAGTCTGTGTCTGTATTAGTGTGTGTAGTTTGTGTGTTTCTGTTTGAGTCTGTGTCTGTATTAGTGTGTGTAGTTTGTGTGTTTCTGTTTGAGTCTGTGTCTGTATTAGTGTGTGTAGTTTGTGTGTTTCTGTTTGAGTCTGTGTCTGTATTAGTGTGTGTAGTTTGTGTGTTTCTGTTTGAGTCTGTGTCTGTATTAGTGTGTGTAGTTTGTGTGTTTGTGTTGCAGCATCTCTCTTGCTTGTCTAGAGAACAATTGTCTGTCTGGAGTCCGCACTGCAGCTCTTCTGCAGCTCTTTTACCTTCTTCTCATCCCTCCCTCCTCTTTCTCTCATCCCTCCCTCCTCCACCTCTCCTCCTCTCATTCTCTCATCCCTCACTCCTCCACCTCTCCTCCTCTATTCCTGGGAAAATTAAGGGGAAAGTCCGGCTCATTTGCATAATTGCTGTGTGTGTGTTTGAGCAGATGACGCATGTGACACTTCACACACACACACACATACCATACATACTTTTCACATTCACGTGTCAGCCTGTCACCCTCTCCCCTGGCCAATTCAGTGTTCCTGATGGGGTTCAGCAACTTAACTCTCTCTGGTCGCTTCTAGAAACACAGCTATGGTGCAACACAAAAGGGTGTATGTGTGTGAAAGAGAGAGCGAGAGCAGGGAGAGAGAAAATGTGATCTTATCCTCCTATTTTTCCTCTCCTCCTTTGGCTGACTGATATTGCAGAGGTCCAGACAATATGTAGCCAGACACCACACACTCTTCTCATCAGAGTTGCAGTAAAATGGTAGGTTGTCACTGATAGACTTGAAAAGCCAAGATAAGAAATGAGAGAACAGGGGAGAGATGTGTGTGTGCTTATGCCACACCCATGTGCCAGTCCCTTGCCAGTGTCTGTCCATGCGCCAAGGCTAGAGGTGACCACATATCCTTTACCCTACCTCACTTCGATGAGTGATAGTGTGTGTGCTTGCTGTTCTAGTGCTGGCGTGCTACAGTGTTTGCTGGTGTGTCTGGTTCTCTCTGGTTCTGGACCAGTCTTGTCACCTGGTACTGGTCTCCCATGTCTAAGTCAGGGCCTGATCCTAATGTAGAGTTAACCACTAGAAGACACGGTCAAGGACTGTGACGACACGTTCCTGATATGGTACTGTACCAACAAGATACGGTCCTGGTCTGGTACTGTACCAACAAGATACGGTCCTGGTCTGGTACTGTACCAACAAGATACGTTCCTGATATGGTACTGTACCAACAAGATACGGTCCTGGTCTGGTTCTGTACCGACAAGATACTGTCCTGGTCTGGTTCTGTACCAACAAGATACTGTCCTGGTCTGGTACTGTACCAACAAGATACGGTCCTGGTCTGGTCCTGTACCGACAAGATACGGTCCTGGTCTGGTACTGTACCGACAAGATACGGTCCTGGTCTGGTACTGTACCAACAAGATACGGTCCTGGTCTGGTCCTGTACCAACAAGATACGGTCCTGGTCTGGTTCTGTACCGACAAGATACGGTCCTGGTCTGTTTCTGTACCAACAAGATACGGTCCTGGTCTGGTACTGTACCAACAAGATACGGTCCTGGTCTGGTACTGTACCGACAAGATACGGTCCTGGTCTGGTACTGTACCGACAAGATACGGTCCTGGTCTGGTACTGTACCAAAAAGATACGGTCCTGGTCTGGTTCTGAACCGACAAGATACGGTCCTGGTCTGGTACTGTACCAACAAGATACGGTCCTGGTCTGGTACTGTACTAACAAGACACTGTACTGTACTGACTGGTCTGGCGCTGTGCTGGCAAGACGCGGTCTGGCGCTGTGCTGAGAAGACAGAACCAAAGAGAAGCGAGACAAGACCACATTTGTGGTTTATTCAACCAATCAGCAGGAGAGGGCAGACTAGACCCGCCTCTGCCTGTAGGACGGCCTGTCACCACCATCCATCACGTAGTAACCTCTCCATTGGTTAAGGTCAAATTTCACAGGTTAGGCCTATAGCATTGCATTAAATGGCCCTTGAGGGAGGGATGGTGAGAAGGATGGGGAGTTGAAGAGAAGGTGTTTCATTATGGGAGCAGGGTCATGCTAACCAGACACTAGTAATCTGATCTGTCAGTACTCTCTCTCTCTCTCCTTTCTCACCTCTTCTCTTTGTGTGTTTCAAGCCATCCTGAGAGAAGAGGTGAAAGAAGGGATGGTGGTGGAAGAGGGGGTGGAAGGGAAGGGGGAGGAAGAGGGGGGAGGTGGAAATAGGTAAATAGATGGCTGGTCACTGCACCATTAAGAGCTGTTGAATGCC
Organism: Brachymystax lenok tsinlingensis; assembly: GCA_030435695.1. Lineage (NCBI taxonomy): Eukaryota > Metazoa > Chordata > Actinopteri > Salmoniformes > Salmonidae > Brachymystax > Brachymystax lenok. Next base: position 34,924,693 of record CM059794.1, on the reverse strand, counting down.
TCTCTGTTGCAGACCGATAATGATGTCAGAGGTCCCCCAGGATGGAGCTTTCTCCCCAGGCCAACACTCCCCTAACACCACGGGCAGTGCTGGAGGTTCAAAGCAATCACATGAGGATAGTGGACCCATGTTTGTGGTCTCATTGGCCATCTGTGCGATAGAGAAGAGAGAAATTGAGAAATGGGAGAAAGGGAGAGGTAGAGAGAGAATAGAGAGAGGGGCTTGAGAGAGAAGAGGGAGAGAGGAGCTTGAGAGAGAGGGGAGGACATCATCGAGGTGCCTTGAAGCTCTATTTGTCCTGATTGGAACCAGCGCTTTGTTGTTGTAGCTGTTTTATTAATGAGTGTTCTCTGTTGAGGTTAGGAGAGCACTCTCTCTCCAACAGACACTATACAGGGGAACAGTAACCTATATCCCACTGACACTATACAGGGGAACAGTAACCTATATCACACTGACACTATACAGGGGAACAGTAACCTATATCCCACTGACACTATACAGGGGAACAGTAACCTATATCCCACTGACACTATACAGGGGAACAGTAACCTATATCACACTGACACTATACAGGGGAACAGTAACCTATATCACACTGACACTATACAGGGGAACAGTAACCTATATCCCACTGACACTATACAGGGGAACAGTAACCTATATCACACTGACACTATACAGGGGAACAGTAACCTATATCCCACTGACACTATACAGGGGAACAGTAACCTATATCCCACTGACACTATACAGGGGAACAGTAACCTATATCACACTGACACTATACAGGGGAACAGTAACCTATATCCCACTGACACTATACAGGGGAACAGTAACCTATATCCCACTGACACTATACAGGGGAACAGTAACCTATATCCCACTGACACTATACAGGGGAACAGTAACCTATATCCCACTGACACTATACAGGGGAACAGTAACCTATATCACACTGACACTATACAGGGGAACAGTAACCTATATCACACTGACACTGTACAGGGGAACAGTAACCTATATCACACTGACACTATACAGGGGAACAGTAGTCTAGTAATATAACTTGTCAGCACTCTCTCTCCTCTCATCTCTCTCTGTTGTTGTTGATCTTTACAGGCTCTGCAGAAGCTGGCCAGTCAGTACCTGAAGAGGGATTGGCCAGGCATCAAACCAGACGACCACGGCACAGACTACAGGTGAGTAGAGGACAGGCCCCTGCTATCGGCTGCGACCACAACATGACACTGTTCTTGATTGGCTAGCAGTCTTCATCTTGAGTAAAACTGTGCATTGTGTGTAGGAATGTGTATGCTGTGTGGAGGTCCTATCTGAAGGGGACAGTCCAGGTGACTCAGTCTCGCATCAACGTGTGTGACAACTACAAGAATGAGATCTCAGACCCTGCTAGAACTGTACGGCTATGCAAGGAACAGCAGCTCAACAAGGTCTCTGTGTGTGTGTGTCCTAATCTAGTATACTATTTCTATGTGTAACCGCTGTCCCTCTGTGTGTAGACTATATCAATCAATCAATCAAATGTATTTATAAAGCCCTTCTTACATCAGCTGTCACAAAGTGCTGTAAAGAAACGCAGCCTAATACCCCAAACAGCAGCACTGCAGGTGTAGAAACTATAATGTGTGTGTGTAACTGCTGTCTCTCTGTGCTGTGTGTAGAGTATAGAACAGTTGAATCGTATCCAGGTGGAGCTGCAGGACTCTGTGAAGGACCTGGCCAAAGCCAAGAAGAAATACTACGACTCAGAACAGGTGGCTCAGGCCGTTCGAGAGAAGGCTGACATCGAGGCCAAGTAGGTGGACAGACCTACCTCTCAACCCTAACCCAACCACACCCAGACCTACCTCTCAACCCTAACCCAACCACACCCAGACCTACCTCTCAACCCTAACCCAACCACACTCAGACCTACCTCTCAACCCTAACCCAACCACACCCAGACCTACCTCTCAACCCTAACCCAACCACACTCAGACCTACCTCTCAACCCTAACCCAACCACACTCAGACCTACCTCTCAACCCTAACCCAACCACACTCAGACCTACCTCTCAACCCTAACCCAACCACACTCAGACCTACCTCTCAACCCTAACCCAACCACACTCAGATCTACCTCTCAACCCTAACCCAACCACACCCAGACCTACCTCTCAACCCTAACCCAACCACACTGACCTACCTCTCAACCCTAACCCAACCACACTCAGACCTACCTCTCAACCCTAACCCAACCACGCTCGGACCTACCTCTCAACCCTAACCCAACCACACTCAGACCTACCTCTCAACCCTAACCCAACCACACTGGGACCTACCTCTCAACCCTAACCCAACCACACTGAAACCTACCTCTCAACCCTAACCCAACCACACTCAGACCTACCTCAACCCTAACCCAACCACACTGAGACCTACCTCTCAACCCTAACCCAACCACACCCAGACCTACCTCTCAACCCTAACCCAACCACACTGACCTACCTCTCAACCCTAACCCAACCACACTCAGACCTACCTCTCAACCCTAACCCAACCACACTGAGACCTACCTCAACCCTAACCCAACCACACTCAGACCTACCTCTCAACCCTAACCCAACCACACTCAGACCTACCTCTCAACCCTAACCCAACCACACTCAGACCTACCTCTCAACCCTAACCCAACCACACTCAGACCTACCTCTCAACCCTAACCCAACCACACCCAGACCTACCTCTCAACCCTAACCCAACCACACTGAGACCTACCTCTCAACCCTAACCCAACCACACTGAGACCTACCTCTCAACCCTAACCCAACCACACTCAGACCTACCTCTCAACCCTAACCCAACCACACTGAGACCTACCTCAACCCTAACCCAACCACACTGAGACCTACCTCTCAACCCTAACCCAACCACACTCAGACCTACCTCTCAACCCTAACCCAACCACACTCAGACCTACCTCTCAACCCTAACCCAACCACACTCAGACCTACCTCTCAACCCTAACCCAACCACACTGAGACCTACCTCAACCCTAACCCAACCACACTCAGACCTACCTCTCAACCCTAACCCAACCACACTCAGACCTACCTCTCAACCCTAACCCAACCACACTCAGACCTACCTCTCAACCCTAACCCAACCACACTCAGACCTACCTCTCAACCCTAACCCAACCACACTGACCTACCTCTCAACCCTAACCCAACCACACTCAGACCTACCTCTCAACCCTAACCCAACCACACTGACCTACCTCTCAACCCTAACCCAACCACACCCAGACCTACCTCTCAACCCTAACCCAACCACACTCAGACCTACCTCTCAACCCTAACCCAACCACACTGACCTACCTCTCAACCCTAACCCAACCACACCCAGACCTACCTCTCAACCCTAACCCAACCACACTCAGACCTACCTCTCAACCCTAACCCAACCACACTCAGACCTACCTCTCAACCCTAACCCAACCACACTGACCTACCTCTCAACCCTAACCCAACCACACTCAGACCTACCTCTCAACCCTAACCCAACCACACTCAGACCTACCTCTCAACCCTAACCCAACCACACTCAGACCTACCTCTCAACCCTAACCCAACCACACTGACCTACCTCTCAACCCTAATCCAACCACACTCAGACCTACCTCTCAACCCTAACCCAACCACACTCAGACCTACCTCTCAACCCTAACCCAACCACACTCAGACCTACCTCTCAACCCTAACCCAACCACACCCAGACCTACCTCTCAACCCTAACCCAACCACACTGACCTACCTCTCAACCCTAACCCAACCACACTCAGACCTACCTCTCAACCCTAACCCAACCACACTCAGACCTACCTCTCAACCCTAACCCAACCACACTCAGACCTACCTCTCAACCCTAACCCAACCACACCCAGACCTACCTCTCAACCCTAACCACTAGTTTTAATGACTCCAACCTAAGTCAAAGTCACCATTATTAGTCAGTTGTACAACCAAATGCCTTCAACAAAATGTGTCTTCCATGTTTCAACCCAACCCCTCTGAATCAGAGAGGTGCGGGGAGCTGCCTGTCGACATCCGTCTTGGCGCCGAGGAACAGTGGGTTAACTGCCTTGTTCAGGGGCAGAGCGACAGATTTTTCCTTGTCAGCTCGGGAGTTCGAACTTGCAACCCTCGGTTACAAGTCCAACGCTCTAACCACTAGGCTACCTCCCGCCTCCGCCTCCGCCGGGCGGCAGGTAGCCTAGTGGTTAGAGCGTTGGACTTGTAACCGGAGGGCTGCAAGTTCAAATCCCCGAGCTGACAAGGTAAAAATCTGTCGTTCTGCCCTGAACAAGGCAGTTAACCCACTGTTCCCCGGCACCAAGACGTGATGTCGATTAAAAAGGCAGCCCCGCACCTCTCTGATTCAGAGGGGTTGGGTTAAATGCGGAAGACACATTTCGGTTGAAGGCATTTGGTTGTACAACTGACTAATAATGGTGACTTTGACTGGTGACTTTGACTTGACTAACCCAACCACACTGAGACCTACCTCTCAACCCTAACCCAACCACACTGAGACCTACCTCTCAACCCTAACCCAACCACACTGAGACCTACCTCTCAACCCTAACCCAACCACACTGAGACCTACCTCTCAACCCTAACCCAACCACACCCAGACCTACCTCTCAACCCTAACCCAACCACACTGACCTACCTCTCAACCCTAACCCAACCACACTCAGACCTACCTCTCAACCCTAACCCAACCACACTCAGACCTACCTCTCAACCCTAACCCAACCACACACTCAGACCTACCTCTCAACCCTAACCCAACCACTAGACCTACCTCTCAACCCTAACCCAACACACTGAGACCTACCTCTCAACCCTAACCCAACCACACTCAGACCTACCTCTCAACCCTAACCCAACCACACTCAGACCTACCTCTCAACCCTAACCCAACCACACTCAGACCTACCTCTCAACCCTAACCCAACCACACTCAGACCTACCTCTCAACCCTAACCCAACCACACTGAGACCTACCTCTCAACCCTAACCCAACCACACTGAGACCTACCTCTCAACCCTAACCCAACCACACTCAGACCTACCTCTCAACCCTAACCCAACCACACTCAGACCTACCTCTCAACCCTAACCCAACCACACTGAGACCTACCTCTCAACCCTAACCCAACCACACTGAGACCTACCTCTCAACCCTAACCCAACCACACTCAGACCTACCTCTCAACCCTAACCCAACCACACTGAGACCTACCTCTCAACCCTAACCCAACCACACCCAGACCTACCTCAACCCTAACCCAACCACACTCAGACCTACCTCTCAACCCTAACCCAACCACACTGAGACCTACCTCAACCCTAACCCAACCACACTCAGACCTACCTCTCAACCCTAACCCAACCACACCCAGACCTACCTCTCAACCCTAACCCAACCACACTGAGACCTACCTCTCAACCCTAACCCAACCACACTGAGACCTACCTCTCAACCCTAACCCAACCACACTCAGACCTACCTCTCAACCCTAACCCAACCACACTCAGACCTACCTCTCAACCCTAACCCAACCACACTGAGACCTACCTCTCAACCCTAACCCAACCACACTCAGACCTACCTCAACCCTAACCCAACCACACTCAGACCTACCTCTCAACCCTAACCCAACCACACTCAGACCTACCTCTCAACCCTAACCCAACCACACTCAGACCTACCTCTCAACCCTAACCCAACCACACTCAGACCTACCTCTCAACCCTAACCCAACCACACTCAGACCTACCTCTCAACCCTAACCCAACCACACTCAGACCTACCTCTCAACCCTAACCCAACCACACTCAGACCTACCTCTCAACCCTAACCCAACCACACTGACCTACCTCTCAACCCTAACCCAACCACACTCAGACCTACCTCTCAACCCTAACCCAACCACACTCAGACCTACCTCTCAACCCTAACCCAACCACACTCAGACCTACCTCTCAACCCTAACCCAACCACACTGACCTACCTCTCAACCCTAACCCAACCACACTCAGACCTACCTCTCAACCCTAACCCAACCACACTGAGACCTACCTCTCAACCCTAACCCAACCACACTCAGACCTACCTCTCAACCCTAACCCAACCACACCCAGACCTACCTCTCAACCCTAACCCAACCACACTCAGACCTACCTCTCAACCCTAACCCAACCACACTGAGACCTACCTCTCAACCCTAACCCAACCACACTCAGACCTACCTCTCAACCCTAACCCAACCACACTCAGACCTACCTCTCAACCCTAACCCAACCACACTCAGACCTACCTCTCAACCCTAACCCAACCACACTCAGACCTACCTCTCAACCCTAACCCAACCACACTCAGACCTACCTCTCAACCCTAACCCAACCACACTCAGACCTACCTCTCAACCCTAACCCAACCACACTCAGACCTACCTCTCAACCCTAACCCAACCACACTCAGACCTACCTCTCAACCCTAACCCAACCACACTCAGACCTACCTCTCAACCCTAACCCAACCACACAGACCTACCTCTCAACCCTAACCCAACCACACTCAGACCTACCTCTCAACCCTAACCCAACCACACTCAGACCTACCTCTCAACCCTAACCCAACCACACTCAGACCTACCTCTCAACCCTAACCCAACCACACTCAGACCTACCTCTCAACCCTAACCCAACCACACTCAGACCTACCTCTCAACCCTAACCCAACCACACTGACCTACCTCTCAACCCTAACCCAACCACACTCAGACCTACCTCTCAACCCTAACCCAACCACACTCAGACCTACCTCTCAACCCTAACCCAACCACACTCAGACCTACCTCTCAACCCTAACCCAACCACACTCAGACCTACCTCTCAACCCTAACCCAACCACACTCAGACCTACCTCTCAACCCTAACCCAACCACACTGAGACCTACCTCTCAACCCTAACCCAACCACACTCAGACCTACCTCTCAACCCTAACCCAACCACACTCAGACCTACCTCTCAACCCTAACCCAACCACACTCAGACCTACCTCTCAACCCTAACCCAACCACACTCAGACCTACCTCTCAACCCTAACCCAACCACACTGACCTACCTCTCAACCCTAACCCAACCACACTCAGACCTACCTCTCAACCCTAACCCAACCACACTCAGACCTACCTCTCAACCCTAACCCAACCACACTGAGACCTACCTCTCAACCCTAACCCAACCACACTCAGACCTACCTCTCAACCCTAACCCAACCACACTCAGACCTACCTCTCAACCCTAACCCAACCACACTCAGACCTACCTCTCAACCCTAACCCAACCACACTCAGACCTACCTCTCAACCCTAACCCAACCACACTGAGACCTACCTCTCAACCCTAACCCAACCACACTCAGACCTACCTCTCAACCCTAACCCAACCACACTCAGACCTACCTCTCAACCCTAACCCAACCACACTCAGACCTACCTCTCAACCCTAACCCAACCACACTCAGACCTACCTCTCAACCCTAACCCAACCACACTGAGACCTACCTCTCAACCCTAACCCAACCACACTCAGACCTACCTCTCAACCCTAACCCAACCACACTGACCTACCTCTCAACCCTAACCCAACCACACTGAGACCTACCTCTCAACCCTAACCCAACCACACTCAGACCTACCTCTCAACCCTAACCCAACCACACTCAGACCTACCTCTCAACCCTAACCCAACCACACTCAGACCTACCTCTCAACCCTAACCCAACCACACTCAGACCTACCTCTCAACCCTAACCCAACCACACTCAGACCTACCTCTCAACCCTAACCCAACCACACTGAGACCTACCTCTCAACCCTAACCCAACCACACTCAGACCTACCTCTCAACCCTAACCCAACCACACTCAGACCTACCTCTCAACCCTAACCCAACCACACTCAGACCTACCTCTCAACCCTAACCCAACCACACTCAGACCTACCTCTCAACCCTAACCCAACCACACTGACCTACCTCTCAACCCTAACCCAACCACACTGAGACCTACCTCTCAACCCTAACCCAACCACACTCAGACCTACCTCTCAACCCTAACCCAACCACACTCAGACCTACCTCTCAACCCTAACCCAACCACACTCAGACCTACCTCTCAACCCTAACCCAACCACACTCAGACCTACCTCTCAACCCTAACCCAACCACACTGAGACCTACCTCTCAACCCTAACCCAACCACACTCAGACCTACCTCTCAACCCTAACCCAACCACACTCAGACCTACCTCTCAACCCTAACTCCAACCACACTCAGACCTACCTCTCAACCCTAACCCAACCACACTCAGACCTACCTCTCAACCCTAACCCAACCACACTCAGACCTACCTCTCAACCCTAACCCAACCACACTCAGACCTGCCTCTCAACCCTAACCCAACCACACTCAGACCTACCTCTCAACCCTAACCCAACCACACTCAGACCTACCTCTCAACCCTAACCCAACCACACTCAGACCTACCTCTCAACCCTAACCCAACCACACTCAGACCTACCTCTCAACCCTAACCCAACCACACTCAGACCTACCTCTCAACCCTAACCCAACCACACTCAGACCTACCTCTCAACCCTAACCCAACCACACTCAGACCTACCTCTCAACCCTAACCCAACCACACTCAGACCTACCTCTCAACCCTAACCCAACCACACTCAGACCTACCTCTCAACCCTAACCCAACCACACTCAGACCTACCTCTCAACCCTAACCCAACCACACTCAGACCTACCTCTCAACCCTAACCCAACCACACTCAGACCTACCTCTCAACCCTAACCCAACCACACTCAGACCTACCTCTCAACCCTAACCCAACCACACTCAGACCTACCTCTCAACCCTAACCCAACCACACTCAGACCTACCTCTCAACCCTAACCCAACCACACTCAGACCTACCTCTCAACCCTAACCCAACCACACTCAGACCTACCTCTCAACCCTAACCCAACCACACTCAGACCTACCTCTCAACCCTAACCCAACCACACTCAGACCTACCTCTCAACCCTAACCCAACCACACTCAGACCTACCTCTCAACCCTAACCCAACCACACTCAGACCTACCTCTCAACCCTAACCCAACCACACTCAGACCTACCTCTCAACCCTAACCCAACCACACTCAGACCTACCTCTCAACCTCTCAACCCTAACCCAACCACACTCAGACCTACCTCTCAACCCTAACCCAACCACACTCAGACCTACCTCTCAACCCTAACCCAACCACACTCAGACCTACCTCTCAACCCTAACCCAACCACACTCAGACCTACCTCTCAACCCTAACCCAACCACACTCAGACCTACCTCTCAACCCTAACCCAACCACACTCAGACCTACCTCTCAACCCTAACCCAACCACACTGAGACCTACCTCTCAACCCTAACCCAACCACACTCAGACCTACCTCTCAACCCTAACCCAACCACACTCAGACCTACCTCTCAACCCTAACCCAACCACACTGAGACCTACCTCTCAACCCTAACCCAACCACACTCAGACCTACCTCTCAACCCTAACCCAACCACACTCAGACCTACCTCTCAACCCTAACCCAACCACACTCAGACCTACCTCTCAACCCTAACCCAACCACACTCAGACCTACCTCTCAACCCTAACCCAACCACACTGAGACCTACCTCTCAACCCTAACCCAACCACACTCAGACCTACCTCTCAACCCTAACCCAACCACACTCAGACCTACCTCTCAACCCTAACCCAACCACACTCAGACCTACCTCTCAACCCTAACCCAACCACACTCAGACCTACCTCTCAACCCTAACCCAACCACACTCAGACCTACCTCTCAACCCTAACCCAACCACACTCAGACCTACCTCTCAACCCTAACCCAACCACACTCAGACCTACCTCTCAACCCTAACCCAACCACACTGACCTACCTCTCAACCCTAACCCAACCACACTGAGACCTACCTCTCAACCCTAACCCAACCACACTCAGACCTACCTCTCAACCCTAACCCAACCACACTCAGACCTACCTCTCAACCCTAACCCAACCACACTCAGACCTACCTCTCAACCCTAACCCAACCACACTCAGACCTACCTCTCAACCCTAACCCAACCACACTCAGACCTACCTCTCAACCCTAACCCAACCACACTCAGACCTACCTCTCAACCCTAACCCAACCACACTGACCTACCTCTCAACCCTAACCCAACCACACTCAGACCTACCTCTCAACCCCTAACCCAACCACACTCAGACCTACCTCTCAACCCTAACCCAACCACACTGAGACCTACCTCTCAACCCTAACCCAACCACACTCAGACCTACCTCTCAACCCTAACCCAACCACACTCAGACCTACCTCTCAACCCTAACCCAACCACACTCAGACCTACCTCTCAACCCTAACCCAACCACACTCAGACCTACCTCTCAACCCTAACCCAACCACACTCAGACCTACCTCTCAACCCTAACCCAACCACACTCAGACCTACCTCTCAACCCTAACCCAACCACACTCAGACCTACCTCTCAACCCTAACCCAACCACACTCAGACCTACCTCTCAACCCTAACCCAACCACACTCAGACCTACCTCTCAACCCTAACCCAACCACACTCAGACCTACCTCTCAACCCTAACCCAACCACACTCAGACCTACCTCTCAACCCTAACCCAACCACACTCAGACCTACTCTCTCAACCCTAACCCAACCACACTCAGACCTACCTCTCAACCCTAACCCAACCACACTCAGACCTACCTCTCAACCCTAACCCAACCACACTCAGACCTACCTCTCAACCCTAACCCAACCACACTCAGACCTACCTCTCAACCCTAACCCAACCACACTCAGACCTACCTCTCAACCCTAACCCAACCACACTCAGACCTACCTCTCAACCCTAACCCAACCACACTCAGACCTACCTCTCAACCCTAACCCAACCACACTCAGACCTACCTCTCAACCCTAACCCAACCACACTCAGACCTACCTCTCAACCCTAACCCAACCACACTGAGACCTACCTCTCAACCCTAACCCAACCACACTCAGACCTACCTCTCAACCCTAACCCAACCACACTGACCTACCTCTCAACCCTAACCCAACCACACTGAGACCTACCTCTCAACCCTAACCCAACCACACTCAGACCTACCTCTCAACCCTAACCCAACCACACTCAGACCTACCTCTCAACCCTAACCCAACCACACTCAGACCTACCTCTCAACCCCTAACCCAACCACACTCAGACCTACCTCTCAACCCTAACCCAACCACACTCAGACCTACCTCTCAACCCTAACCCAACCACACTCAGACCTACCTCTCAACCCTAACCCAACCACACTGAGACCTGCCTCTCAACCCTAACCCAACCACACTCAGACCTACCTCTCAACCCTAACCCAACCACACTCAGACCTACCTCTCAACCCTAACCCAACCACACTCAGACCTACCTCTCAACCCTAACCCAACCACACTCAGACCTACCTCTCAACCCTAACCCAACCACACTCAGACCTACCTCTCAACCCTAACCCAACCACACTCAGACCTACCTCTCAACCCTAACCCAACCACACTCAGACCTACCTCTCAACCCTAACCCAACCACACTCAGACCTACCTCTCAACCCTAACCCAACCACACTCAGACCTACCTCTCAACCCTAACCCAACCACACTCAGACCTACCTCTCAACCCTAACCCAACCACACTCAGACCTACCTCTCAACCCTAACCCAACCACACTCAGACCTACCTCTCAACCCTAACCCAACCACACTCAGACCTACCTCTCAACCCTAACCCAACCACACTCAGACCTACCTCTCAACCCTAACCCAACCACACTCAGACCTACCTCTCAACCCTAACCCAACCACACTCAGACCTACCTCTCAACCCTAACCCAACCACACTCAGACCTACCTCTCAACCCTAACCCAACCACACTCAGACCTACCTCTCAACCCTAACCCAACCACACTCAGACCTACCTCTCAACCCTAACCCAACCACACTCAGACCTACCTCTCAACCCTAACCCAACCACACTCAGACCTACCTCTCAACCCTAACCCAACCACACTCAGACCTACCTCTCAACCCTAACCCAACCACACTCAGACCTACCTCTCAACCCTAACCCAACCACACTCAGACCTGCCTCTCAACCCTAACCCAACCACACTCAGACCTACCTCTCAACCCTAACCCAACCACACTCAGACCTACCTCTCAACCCTAACCCAACCACACTCAGACCTACCTCTCAACCCTAACCCAACCACACTCAGACCTACCTCTCAACCCTAACCCAACCACACTCAGACCTACCTCTCAACCCTAACCCAACCACACTCAGACCTACCTCTCAACCCTAACCCAACCACACTCAGACCTACCTCTCAACCCTAACCCAACCACACTCAGACCTACCTCTCAACCCTAACCCAACCACACTCAGACCTACCTCTCAACCCTAACCCAACCACACTCAGACCTACCTCTCAACCCTAACCCAACCACACTCAGACCTACCTCTCAACCCTAACCCAACCACACTCAGACCTACCTCTCAACCCTAACCCAACCACACTCAGACCTACCTCTCAACCCTAACCCAACCACACTCAGACCTACCTCTCAACCCTAACCCAACCACACTCAGACCTACCTCTCAACCCTAACCCAACCACACTCAGACCTACCTCTCAACCCTAACCCAACCACACTCAGACCTACCTCTCAACCCTAACCCAACCACACTCAGACCTACCTCTCAACCCTAACCCAACCACACTCAGACCTACCTCTCAACCCTAACCCAACCACACTCAGACCTACCTCTCAACCCTAACCCAACCACACTCAGACCTACCTCTCAACCCTAACCCAACCACACTCAGACCTACCTCTCAACCCTAACCCAACCACACTCAGACCTACCTCTCAACCCTAACCCAACCACACTCAGACCTACCTCTCAACCCTAACCCAACCACACTCAGACCTACCTCTCAACCCTAACCCAACCACACTCAGACCTACCTCTCAACCCTAACCCAACCACACTCAGACCTACCTCTCAACCCTAACCCAACCACACTCAGACCTACCTCTCAACCCTAACCCAACCACACTCAGACCTACCTCTCAACCCTAACCCAACCACACTCAGACCTACCTCTCAACCCTAACCCAACCACACTCAGACCTACCTCTCAACCCTAACCCAACCACACTCAGACCTACCTCTCAACCCTAACCCAACCACACTGAGACCTACCTCTCAACCCTAACCCAACCACACTCAGACCTACCTCTCAACCCTAACCCAACCACACTCAGACCTACCTCTCAACCCTAACCCAACCACACTCAGACCTACCTCTCAACCCTAACCCAACCACACTCAGACCTACCTCTCAACCCTAACCCAACCACACTCAGACCTACCTCTCAACCCTAACCCAACCACACTCAGACCTACCTCTCAACCCTAACCCAACCACACTCAGACCTACCTCTCAACCCTAACCCAACCACACTCAGACCTACCTCTCAACCCTAACCCAACCACACTCAGACCTACCTCTCAACCCTAACCCAACCACACTCAGACCTACCTCTCAACCCTAACCCAACCACACTCAGACCTACCTCTCAACCCTAACCCAACCACACTCAGACCTACCTCTCAACCCTAACCCAACCACACTCAGACCTACCTCTCAACCCTAACCCAACCACACTCAGACCTACCTCTCAACCCTAACCCAACCACACTCAGACCTACCTCTCAACCCTAACCCAACCACACTCAGACCTACCTCTCAACCCTAACCCAACCACACTCAGACCTACCTCTCAACCCTAACCCAACCACACTCAGACCTACCTCTCAACCCTAACCCAACCACACTCAGACCTACCTCTCAACCCTAACCCAACCACACTCAGACCTACCTCTCAACCCTAACCCAACCACACTCAGACCTACCTCTCAACCCTAACCCAACCACACTCAGACCTACCTCTCAACCCTAACCCAACCACACTCAGACCTACCTCTCAACCCTAACCCAACCACACTCAGACCTACTCTCTCAACCCTAACCCAACCACACTCAGACCTACCTCTCAACCCTAACCCAACCACACTCAGACCTACCTCTCAACCCTAACCCAACCACACTCAGACCTACCTCTCAACCCTAACCCAACCACACTCAGACCTACCTCTCAACCCTAACCCAACCACACTCAGACCTACCTCTCAACCCTAACCCAACCACACTCAGACCTACTCTCTCAACCCTAACCCAACCACACTCAGACCTACCTCTCAACCCCTAACCCAACCACACTCAGACCTACCTCTCAACCCTAACCCAACCACACTCAGACCTACCTCTCAACCCTAACCCAACCACACTCAGACCTACCTCTCAACCCTAACCCAACCACACTGACCTACCTCTCAACCCTAACCCAACCACACTCAGACCTACCTCTCAACCCTAACCCAACCACACTCAGACCTACCTCTCAACCCTAACCCAACCACACTCAGACCTACCTCTCAACCCTAACCCAACCACACTCAGACCTACCTCTCAACCCTAACCCAACCACACTCAGACCTACCTCTCAACCCTAACCCAACCACACTCAGACCTACCTCTCAACCCTAACCCAACCACACTCAGACCTACCTCTCAACCCTAACCCAACCACACTCAGACCTACCTCTCAACCCTAACCCAACCACACTCAGACCTACCTCTCAACCCTAACCCAACCACACTCAGACCTACCTCTCAACCCTAACCCAACCACACTCAGACCTACCTCTCAACCCTAACCCAACCACACTCAGACCTACCTCTCAACCCTAACCCAACCACACTCAGACCTACCTCTCAACCCTAACCCAACCACACTCAGACCTACCTCTCAACCCTAACCCAACCACACTCAGACCTACCTCTCAACCCTAACCCAACCACACTGAGACCTACCTCTCAACCCTAACCCAACCACACACTGAGACCTACCTCTCAACCCTAACCCAACCACACTCAGACCTACCTCTCAACCCTAACCCAACCACACTCAGACCTACCTCTCAACCCTAACCCAACCACACTCAGACCTACCTCTCAACCCTAACCCAACCACACTCAGACCTACCTCTCAACCCTAACCCAACCACACTCAGACCTACCTCTCAACCCTAACCCAACCACACTCAGACCTACCTCTCAACCCTAACCCAACCACACTCAGACCTACCTCTCAACCCTAACCCAACCACACTCAGACCTACCTCTCAACCCTAACCCAACCACACTCAGACCTACCTCTCAACCCTAACCCAACCACACTCAGACCTACCTCTCAACCCTAACCCAACCACACTCAGACCTACCTCTCAACCCTAACCCAACCACACTCAGACCTACCTCTCAACCCTAACCCAACCACACTCAGACCTACCTCTCAACCCTAACCCAACCACACTCAGACCTACCTCTCAACCCTAACCCAACCACACTCAGACCTACCTCTCAACCCTAACCCAACCACACTCAGACCTACCTCTCAACCCTAACCCAACCACACTCAGACCTACCTCTCAACCCTAACCCAACCACACTCAGACCTACCTCTCAACCCTAACCCAACCACACTCAGACCTACCTCTCTCAACCCTAACCCAACCACACTCAGACCTACCTCTCAACCCTAACCCAACCACACTCAGACCTACCTCTCAACCCTAACCCAACCACACTCAGACCTACCTCTCAACCCTAACCCAACCACACTCAGACCTACCTCTCAACCCTAACCCAACCACACTCAGACCTACCTCTCAACCCTAACCCAACCACACTCAGACCTACCTCTCAACCCTAACCCAACCACACTCAGACCTACCTCTCAACCCTAACCCAACCACACTCAGACCTACCTCTCAACCCTAACCCAACCACACTCAGACCTACCTCTCAACCCTAACCCAACCACACTCAGACCTACCTCTCAACCCTAACCCAACCACACTCAGACCTACCTCTCAACCCTAACCCAACCACACTCAGACCTACCTCTCAACCCTAACCCAACCACACTCAGACCTACCTCTCAACCCTAACCCAACCACACTCAGACCTACCTCTCAACCCTAACCCAACCACACTCAGACCTACCTCTCAACCCTAACCCAACCACACTCAGACCTACCTCTCAACCCTAACCCAACCACACTCAGACCTACCTCTCAACCCTAACCCAACCACACTCAGACCTACCTCTCAACCCTAACCCAACCACACTCAGACCTACCTCTCAACCCTAACCCAACCACACTCAGACCTACCTCTCAACCCTAACCCAACCACACTGAGACCTACCTCTCAACCCTAACCCAACCACACTCAGACCTACCTCTCAACCCTAACCCAACCACACTCAGACCTACCTCTCAACCCTAACCCAACCACACTCAGACCTACCTCTCAACCCTAACCCAACCACACTCAGACCTACCTCTCAACCCTAACCCAACCACACTCAGACCTACCTCTCAACCCTAACCCAACCACACTCAGACCTACCTCTCAACCCTAACCCAACCACACTCAGACCTACCTCTCAACCCTAACCCAACCACACTCAGACCTACCTCTCAACCCTAACCCAACCACACTCAGACCTACCTCTCAACCCTAACCCAACCACACTCAGACCTACCTCTCAACCCTAACCCAACCACACTCAGACCTACCTCTCAACCCTAACCCAACCACACTCAGACCTACCTCTCAACCCTAACCCAACCACACTCAGACCTACCTCTCAACCCTAACCCAACCACACTCAGACCTACCTCTCAACCCTAACCCAACCACACTCAGACCTACCTCTCAACCCTAACCCAACCACACTCAGACCTACCTCTCAACCCTAACCCAACCACACTCAGACCTACCTCTCAACCCTAACCCAACCACACTCAGACCTACCTCTCAACCCTAACCCAACCACACTCAGACCTACCTCTCAACCCTAACCCAACCACACTCAGACCTACCTCTCAACCCTAACCCAACCACACTCAGACCTACCTCTCAACCCTAACCCAACCACACACTCAGACCTACCTCTCAACCCTAACCCAACCACACTGACCTACCTCTCAACCCTAACCCAACCACACTCAGACCTACCTCTCAACCCTAACCCAACCACACTCAGACCTACCTCTCAACCCTAACCCAACCACACTCAGACCTACCTCTCAACCCTAACCCAACCACACTCAGACCTACCTCTCAACCCTAACCCAACCACACTCAGACCTACCTCTCAACCCTAACCCAACCACACTCAGACCTACCTCTCAACCCTAACCCAACCACACTCAGACCTACCTCTCAACCCTAACCCAACCACACTCAGACCTACCTCTCAACCCTAACCCAACCACACTGAGACCTACCTCTCAACCCTAACCCAACCACACTCAGACCTACCTCTCAACCCTAACCCAACCACACTCAGACCTACCTCTCAACCCTAACCCAACCACACTCAGACCTACCTCTCAACCCTAACCCAACCACACTCAGACCTACCTCTCAACCCTAACCCAACCACACTCAGACCTACCTCTCAACCCTAACCCAACCACACTCAGACCTACCTCTCAACCCTAACCCAACCACACTCAGACCTACCTCTCAACCCTAACCCAACCACACTCAGACCTACCTCTCAACCCTAACCCAACCACACTCAGACCTACCTCTCAACCCTAACCCAACCACACTCAGACCTACCTCTCAACCCTAACCCGACCACACTCAGACCTACCTCTCAACCCTAACCCGACCACACTCAGACCTACCTCTCAACCCTAACCCGACCACACTCAGACCTACCTCTCAACCCTAACCCGACCACACTCAGACCTACCTCTCAACCCTAACCCGACCACACTCAGACCTACCTCTCAACCCTAACCCGACCACACTCAGACCTACCTCTCAACCCTAACCCGACCACACTCAGACCTACCTCTCAACCCTAACCCGACCACACTCAGACCTACCTCTCAACCCTAACCCAACCACACTCAGACCTACCTCTCAACCCTAACCCAACCACACTCAGACCTACCTCTCAACCCTAACCCAACCACACTCAGACCTACCTCTCAACCCTAACCCGACCACACTCAGACCTACCTCTCAACCCTAACCCGACCACACCCAGACCTACCTCTCAACCCTAACCCGACCACACCCAGACCTACCTCTCAACCCTAACCCAACCACACCCAGACCTACCTCTCAACCCTAACCCAACCACACTGACCTACCTCTCAACCCTAACCCAACCACACTCAGACCTACCTCAACCCTAACCCAACCACACTGACCTACCTCTCAACCCTAACCCAACCACACTCAGACCTACCTCTCAACCCTAACCCAACCACACTGAGACCTACCTCTCAACCCTAACCCAACCACACTCAGACCTACCTCAACCCTAACCCAACCACACTGAGACCTACCTCTCAACCCTAACCCAACCACACTCAGACCTACCTCTCAACCCTAACCCAACCACACTGAGACCTACCTCTCAACCCTAACCCAACCACACTCAGACCTACCTCAACCCTAACCCAACCACACTGAGACCTACCTCAACCCTAACCCAACCACACTGAGACCTACCTCTCAACCCTAACCCAACCACACTGAGACCTACCTCTCAACCCTAACCCAACCACACTGAGACCTACCTCTCAACCCTAACCCAACCACACTCAGACCTACCTCTCAACCCTAACCCAACCACACTGAGACCTACCTCTCAACCCTAACCCAACCATACTCAGACCTACCTCTCAACCCTAACCCAACCACACTCAGACCTACCTCTCAACCCTAACCCAACCACACTCAGACCTACCTCTCAACCCTAACCCAACCACACTCAGACCTACTCTCTCTCAACCCTAACCCAACCACACTGAGACCTACCTCTCAACCCTAACCCAACCACACTCAGACCTACCTCTCAACCCTAACCCAACCACACCCAGACCTACCTCAACCCTAACCCAACCACACTGAGACCTACCTCAACCCTAACCCAACCACACTCAGACCTACCTCTCAACCCTAACCCAACCACACTCAGACCTACCTCTCAACCCTAACCCAACCACACTCAGACCTACCTCTCAACCCTAACCCAACCACACTCAGACCTACCTCTCAACCCTAACCCAACCACACTCAGACCTACCTCTCAACCCTAACCCAACCACACTGAGACCTACCTCTCAACCCTAACCCAACCACACTCAGACCTACCTCTCAACCCTAACCCAACCACACTCAGACCTACCTCTCAACCCTAACCCAACCACACTGAGACCTACCTCTCAACCCTAACCCAACCACACTGAGAGCACTGGAGATGTGTGTGTGTGCGTGCAAAGTATAAAAGAAAGATGGAGAGAGAGAGTTGCAGTAGGGTGGCAGTGTTACTCTCCTGCCTGGCTCTGTTCCTTATCACTCACTATAAAGGAGCAGGAACTCACATAGGAACTCTTTGTCTCTCTCTGTCTGTCTGTCTCTCGTTCGCTCTCTCTCTGTCTCTGTCTGTCTATCTGTCTGTCTCAATTCAATTAAATGCAAGGGTCTTTATTAGCATGAGAAACATACTGTTGAAGTTGGAAGTTTACATACACTTAGGTTGGAGTCATTAATTCTTATTTTTCAACCACTCCACAAAATTCTTGTTAACAAACTATAGTTTTGGCAAGTAGGTTAGGACATCTACTTTGTGCATGACACAAGTCATTTTTCCAACAATTGTTTACAGACAGATTATTTCACTTATAATTCACTGTATCACAATTCCAGTGGGTCAGAAGTTTACATACACTAAGTTGACTGTGCCTTTAAACAGCTTGGCAAGTTCCAGAAAATTATGTAATGGCATAAAAAAATGAGTTGTAATGACTCCAACCTAAGTGTATGTAAACTTCCCACTTCAACAGTATGTTTCTCATGCTAATAAAGACCCTTGAATTTAATTGAATTGAGACAGACAGACAGACAGACAGAGAGAGAGCTTTAGAAGCTTCTGATAGGCTAATTGACATAATTTGAGTCAATTGGAGGTGTACCTGTGGATGTATTTCAAGGCCTACCTTCAATCTCAGTGCCTCTTTGCTTGACATCATGGGAAAATCGAAAGAAATCATTCAAGACCTCAGAAAAAAAAAATGGTAGACCTCCACAAGTCTGGTTCATCCTTGGGAGCAATTTCCAAATGCCTGAAGGTACCACGTTCATCTGTACAAACAATAGTACGCAAGTATAAACACCATGGGACCACGCAGTCGTCATACCGCTCAGGAAGGAGACACGTTCTGCAAATCAATCCCAGAACAACAGCAAAGGACCTTGTGAAGATGCTGGAGGAAACAGGTACAGAAGTATCTATATCCACAGTAAAACGAGTCCTATGTCGACATAACCTGAAAAGCCGCTCAGCAAGGAAGAAGCCACTGCTCCAAAACCGCCATAAAAAAAAGTCAGACTACGGTTTGCAACTGCACATGGGGACAAAGCTTGTACTTTTTGGAGAAATGTCATCTAGTCTGATGAAACAACAATATAACTGTTTGGCCATAATGACGATCATTATGTTTGGAGGAAAATGGGGGAGGCTTGTAAGCCGACGAACACCATCCTAACCGTAAAGCACGGGGCGTGGCAGCATCATGTTGTGGGGCTGCTTTGCTGCAGGAGGGAATGGTGCACTTCACAAAATAGATGGCATCATGAGGGAGGAAAATTATGTGGATATATTGAAGCAACATCTCAAGACATCAGTCAGGAAGTTAAAGCTTGGTCGCAAATGGGTCTTCCAAATGGACAATGACCCCAAGCATACTTCCAAAGATGTGGCAAAATGGCTTAAGGACAACAAAGTCAAGGTATTGGAGTGGCCATCACAAAGCCCTGACCTCAATCCTATAGAACATTTGTGGGCAGAACTGAAAAACCATGTGCGAGCAAGGAGGCCTACAAACCTGACTCAGTTACACCAGCTCTGTCAGGAGGAATGGGCCAAAATTCACCCAATTCCATGTCAGGAATTGTGAAAAACTGAGTTTAAATGTATTTGGCTAAGGTGTATGTAAACTTCTGACTTCAACTGTATGTTAACATTGCCAAAGCAAGTGAAGTAGATAATATACAAAATTGAAATAAACAACAAAAATGAACAGTAAACATTACACTCACAGAAGCTCCAAAAG
>CM059794.1:34715630-34900630 GCA_030435695.1 Brachymystax lenok tsinlingensis | reverse complement strand
TCTCTGGCTGTGGTGCTGTATTGAACCCCAGGATACTGTATGTGACTGTATTGAACCCCAGGATACTGTATGTGACTGTAGTGAACCCCAGGATACTGTATGTGACTGTAGTGAACCCTATGATACTGTATGTGACTGTAGTGAACCCCAGGATACTGTATGTGACTGTAGTGAACCCTAGGATACTGTATGTGACTGTAGTGAACCCCAGGATACTGTATGTGACTGTAGTGAACCCCAGGATACTGTATGTGACTGTATTGAACCCTATGATAATGTATGTGACTGTATTGAACCCTATGATACTGTATGTGACTGTAGTGAACCCCAGGATACTGTATGTGACTGTGGTGAACCCCAGGATACTGTATGACTGTAGTGAACCCCAGGATACTGTTTGACTGTAGTGAACCCCAGGATACTGTATGTGACTGTACTGAACAACAGGATACTGTATGTGACTGTAGTGAACCCTATGATACTGTATGTGACTGTAGTGAACCCCAGGATACTGTATGTGACTGTAGTGAACCCCAGGATACTGTATGTGACTGTACTGAACAACAGGATACTGTATGTGACTGTATTGAACCCTATGATACTGTATGTGACTGTAGTGAACCCCAGGATACTGTTTGACTGTAGTGAACAACAGGATACTGTATGTGACTGTACTGAACAACAGGATACTGTATTGAACCCTAGGATACTGTATGCGACTGTTTTGGACAACAGGATACTGTATGTGACTGCTGAGAGACTCTCTAGTCAATAATAGATAGATGGACATAGTGTGACACACACACACACACACACACACACACACACACACACACTGAAAGAGCAGGCCTAACTATTCCTGTGATCCTATAGCTGTTTCTATTGAATGTTGCATGATGTAGCTGGTGACACAGAGAAATGTGATGCGTGTCTTTTTCTGGCCACTTGAATAATTCTGCTGTTCACACTGCCCTACATGGATGAGTGGAGAGAGGTAGGAGAGGAAGGGAGGGATGAGGACGAGAGGTAGGGTTGGGTAGTACTTTTGGGACTAGCCTCCACCCTCAATGATGGAATTTCCCTACATTTGTCATCATGCCGTTGTTTCAGCTGTGTCCGTGTCCGTGTGTGTGTGTGTGTGCATGCGTGTGTTTTGGATAGGGCTATAGCGCTGTCTGCTGTTGGGAAAGGTGAAGGGGGTCAGATTCCTACGCAACAAGAAAACACAGACCCACAGACAGATCCACACACAGACCCACAGACAGATCCACACACAGACCCACACACAGATCCATACATCCTCTGCATAGTCAAACCACAGATCTTTCCTGCCCTCTCTTCCTCCCTCAGTCTATCATTCTTCTTCCTCCACCCTCTCCCTGCCCATACTACAGTATCCATCCAGTCTATTAGTTGTTATTGGTTCATTACTGTCTCCATCCATCCATAACTCCCCCCTTCTCTCAGGCACGCCCAGAGCATATGTTGCCAAATCACTTCATAGAAATATGCTTGATTTAGATTCCCTGTTAATTAATGCTTTATCCAATCTATCAAAAGACTAAAGACTACCATCAAATTAACTATATACCTCTGTCTCTCTCTCTCTGTCTCTCCTCTCTCTGTCTGTCTCTCTAAGGAGTTGGATGGAGGGATATATAACCATGTGAAGGACTATCTGATCTCTATCTGTCAGACAGAGCTGGAGGCCTTTCAGGTCATACACAACACCTTCCAGTTCCTACTGGACAAATCCACCCGGGTGAGACAGCTGTGTGTTTCTGTGTGTGGGTGTTTCTGTGTGTGGGTGTTTTTGTGTGTATAATCCTGTATATCTCTGTCTCTCTCAGGTGATGCAGGAGTTTAACCAGCAGCTCTTCATGCAGGAGAACCCTGTGTTTCATAAAGCACAAGACTTCCAGTTTCAACCCTGCGACTGTGACACGGTGAGACGCACACACACACACACGTCTTGTGTACCTTGGTACACAGTCAGACAGACACACACACACACACACACACACACACACACACACACACACACACACACACTAACAGGCTTCCTGTATCTGTGTTGTCCTTACTCAACCCTCTCCAACCCTGCTCTCTGTTCATATGCTGTGTTCATGTGCTCGCCTCATGGAAACGTTTGAAGTAGAAGAACGACTTTCCAATCAAGTTACTGTGACGATCTTCCCATGGTGATGTTTCTGAGGAGCACTTGAACACAGCATTACTCTTCTCTGTGTTCATAAAAATTTATATATTTGTTCCCCTTTATTTAACTAGGCAAGTCAGTTGAGAACAAATTCTTGTTTACAATGACTGCTTTCCCCGGCCAAACCCTAACCCAGACGACGCTGGGCAAATTGTGCGCTGCCCTATGAGTCTTGCTAAGAAACTGATTATGGCAGAAGGCTGAGTATGGCATTACTCTTGTAAACACCTTACTCTGCTTATCTTAATTGGTATCAGGTCAAAATCTAAAAAAGCATAAGCCGATTAAAACACCTGGTTTTCTGAGCAATCTTTCAAATTATTAGGACATGTAAACACCATAATGGGCGTTCCAGCAGTGTATGTGATCTGAGCATGTGCCAGCACCAGCCAAACGAGCCTCCCTCTTTGTGAAGTGAGTTTGGAACAACTGAGTTTGGACTGAGTTTGGAACAACTGAAGTAGTTTTCACGTACTAATTTTATACAGTTGAAGTCAGAAGTTTACATACACCTTAGCCAAATACATTTCATCTCAGTTTTTCACAATTCCTGACATTTAATCCTACTAAAAATGCCCTGTCTTAGGTCAGTTAGGATCACCACTTTATTTTAAGAATGTGAAATGTCAGAATAATAGTAGAGAGTGATTTATTTCAGCTTTTATTTCTTTCATCACATTCCCAGTGGGTCAGAAGTTTACATACCCTCAATTAGTATTTGGTAGCGTTGCCTTTAAATTGTTTAACTTGGGTCAAATGTTTCGGGTAGCCTTCCACAAGCTTCCCACAATAAGTTGGGTGGATTTTGGCCCATTCCTCCTGACAGAGCTGGTGTAACTGAGTCAGGTTTGTAGGCCTCCTTGCTCGCACACGCCTTTTCAGTTCTG
Organism: Brachymystax lenok tsinlingensis; assembly: GCA_030435695.1. Lineage (NCBI taxonomy): Eukaryota > Metazoa > Chordata > Actinopteri > Salmoniformes > Salmonidae > Brachymystax > Brachymystax lenok. The sequence goes on along the minus strand of CM059794.1, from coordinate 34,897,525 downwards.
CCCACACGTTTTCTATAGGATTGAGGTCAGGGCTTTGTGATGGCCACTCCAATACCTTGACTTTGTTGTCCTTAAGCCATTTTGCCACAACTTTGGAAGTATGCTTGGGGTCATTGTCCATTTGGAAGACCCATTTGCGACCAAGCTTTAACTTCCTGACTGATGTCTTGAGATGTTGCTTCAATATATCCACATAATTTTCCTGCCACATGATGCCATTTAGTTTGTGAAGTGCACCAGTCCCTCCTGCAACAAAGCACCCCCACAACATGATGCTGCCACCCCCGTGCTTCACGGTTGGGATGGTGTTCTTCGGCTTACAAGCCTCCCCCTTTTTCCTCCAAACATAACGATGGTCAATATGGCCAAACAGTTCTATTTTTGTTTCATCAGACCAGAGGACATTTCTCCAAAAAGTACGATCTTTGTCCCCATGTACGGTTGCAAACCGTAGTCTGGCTTTTTTTTATGGCGGTTTTGGAGCAGGGGCTTCTTCCTTGTTGAGCGGCCTTTCAGGTTATGTCGATATAGGACTCGTTTTACTGTGGATATACAGTGAGGGGAAAAAAGTATTTGATCCCCTGCTGATTTTGTACGTTTGCCCACTGACAAAGAAATGATCAATCTATAATTTTAATGGTAGGCTTATTTGAACAGTGAGAGGCAGAATAACAACAAAAAAATCCAGAAAAACGCATGTGAAAAATGTTAAATTGATTTGCATTTTAATGAGGGAAATAAGTATTTGACCCCCTCTCAATCAAAAAGATTTCTGGCTCCCAGGTCTTTTATACAGGTAATGAGCTGAGATTAGGAGCACACTCTTAAAGGGAGTGCTCCTAATCTCAGTTTGTTACCTGTATAAAAGACACCTGTCCACAGAAGCAATCAATCAGATTCCAAACTCTCCACCATGGCCAAGACCAAAGAGCTCTCCAAGGATGTCAGGGACAAGATTGTAGACCTACACAAGGCTGGAATGGGCTACAAGACCATCGCCAAGCAGCTTGGTGAGAAGGTGACAACAGTTGGTGCGATTATTCGCAAATGGAAGAAACACAAAAGAACTGTCAATCTCCCTCGGCCTGGGGCTCCATACAAGATCTTGTGGTCAGATGAGACCAAAATGGAGCTCTTTGGCATCAACTCAACTCGCCGTGTTTGGAGGAGGAGGAATGCTGCCTATGACCCCAAGAACAACATCCCCACCGTCAAACATGGAGGTGGAAATATTATGCTTTGGGGGTGTTTTTCTGCTAAGGGGACAGGACAACTTCACCACATCAAAGGGACGATGGACGGGGCCATGTACCGTCAAATCTTGGGTGAGAACCTCCTTCCCTCAGCCAGGGCATTGAAAATGGGTCGTGGATGGGTATTCCAGCATGACAATGACCCAAAACACACAGCCAATGCAACAAAGGAGTGGCTCAAGAAGAAGCACATTAAGGTCCTGGAGTGGCCTAGGTAGTCTCCAGACCTTAATCCCATAGAAAATCTGTGGAGGGAGCTGAAGGTTCGAGTTGCCAAACGTCAGCCTCGGAAACCTTAATGACTTGGAGAAGATCTGCAAAGAGGAGTGGGACAAAATCCCTCCTGAGATGTGTGCAAACCTGGTGGCCAACTACAAGAAACGTCTGACCTCTGTGATTGCCAACAAGGGTTTTGCCACCAAGTACTAAGTCATGTTTTGCAGAGGGGTCAAATACTTATTTCCCTCATTAAAATGCAAATCAATTTATCAAATTTTTCACATGCGTTTTTCTGGATATTTTTGTTGTTATTCTGTCTCTCACTGTTCAAATAAACCTACCATTAAAACTATAGACTGATCATTTCTTTGTCAGTGGGCAAACGTACAAAATCAGAAGGGGATCAAATACTTTTTTTCCCTCACTGTAGATACTTTTGTACCTGTTTCCTCCAGCATCTTCACAAGGTTCTTTGCTGTTGTTCTGGGATTGATTTGCACTTTTCGCATCAAAGTCCGTTCATCTCTAGGAGACAGAACACGTCTCCTTCCTGAGCGGTATGATGGCTGCGTGGTCCCATGGTGTTTATACTTGCGCACTATTGATTGTACAGATGAACGTGGTACCTTCAGGTGTTTGGAAATTGCTCCCAAGGATGAACCAGACTTTTGGAGGTCTATAATTTCTTTCCTGAGGTCTTTGCTGATTTATTTAGATTTACCCATGATGTCAAGCAAAGAGGCACTGAGTTTGAAGGTAGGCCTTGAAATACATCCACAGGTACACCTCCAATTGACTCAAATGATGTCAATTAGCCTATCAGAAGCTTCTAAAGCCATGACATCCTTTTCTGGAACTTGCCAAGCTGTTTAAAGGCACAGTCAACTTAGTGTATGTAAACTTCTGACCCACTGGAATTGTGATACAGTGAATTATAAGTGAAATAATCTGTCTGTAAACAAATGTTGGAAAAATGGCGTGTGTCATGCACAAAGTAGATGTCCGAACCGACCTGCCAAAACTGTAGTTTTTTAACAAGTAATTAGTGGAGTTGTTGAAAAACAAGTTTTAATGACTCCAACCTAAGTGTATGGAAACTTCCGACTTCAACTATATGTCCGAACTCAGAATCAAATATGCTTCCCAAAAATAACATGGTCACTGTGGTAGAACGTTTATATTGAGAGATTTTCTACATTTATCAGAGTGCCATCAGGTCTCCTGATGTGTCCTGTAAACAGGACTACTATGGGAATCGTTCTCCTTACAAAGCATGTAAACCTTTTAAACAAACTATTATATTAACCTGACTATCCATGTAAACCTTTTAAACAAACTATTATATTAACCTGACTATCCATGTAAACCTTTTAAACAAACTATTATATTAACCTGACTATCCATGTAAACCTTTTAAACAAACTATTATATTAACCTGACTATCCATGTAAACCTTTTACACAAACTATTATATTAACCTGACTATCCATGTAAACCTTTTACACAAACTATTATATTAACCTGACTATCCATGTAAACCTTTTAAACAAACTATTATATTAACCTGACTATCCATGTAAACCTTTTAAACAAACTATTATATTAACCTGACTATCCATGTAAACCTTTTAAACAAACTATTATATTAACCTGACTATCCATGTAAACCTTTTAAACAAACTATTATATTAACCTGACTATCCATGTAAACCTTTTAAACAAACTATTATATTAACCTGACTATCCATGTAACCGTACTCACTGTCTCTGTGCCTTCACATGTCTCTGTAAACCGATCTGTTATGTCTGTAGTCTCTGTGCCTTCACGTTTCTGTAAACCGATCTGTTAAGTCTGTAGTCTCTGTGCCTTCACATGTCTCTGTAAACCTATCTGTTAAGTCTGTAGTCTCTGTGCCTTCACATGTCTCTGTAAACCGATCTGTTAAGTCTGTAGTCTCTGTGCCTTCACATGTCTCTGTAAACCTATCTGTTAAGTCTGTAGTCTCTGTGCCTTCACATGTCTCTGTAAACCTATCTGTTAAGTCTGTAGTCTCTGTGCCTTCACGTCTCTGTAAACCTATCTGTTAAGTCTGTAGTCTCTGTGCCTTCACATGTCTCTGTAAACCTATCTGTTAAGTCTGTAGTCTCTGTGCCTTCACATGTCTCTGTAAACCGATCTGTTAAGTCTGTAGTCTCTGTGTAACTGTATTTTTCCACTACTCTAGAACACCTACAGTCTAGAACACCTACAGTCAGTGCTTGACTTGGCCTGAAATGGGTGTCGGTAACACAGGGACTCCACAATACTGTTGAGTTAATATTCTATAAGAGGAACAAGAAACTTAAGCAGTAGAACATGTGAGGTGGTGGTACTCCGCTCTGGTGAGCTCCTTCCCAAGTCAAGCACTGAATACAGAACATGCGTCTCTCTCTCTGTCTGTCACTACAAACTATTTTCCCTTCATTGTCTTTCTCCTCCAAACCTTTTCAACCTTTGCTAACTCTTTCTCTCCTAACTATTTCTACTAACGCCTATCTGTGTGTGCTTGATCGCGTGTGTGCTTGATCGCGTGTGTGCTTGATCGCGCACGCGCGTGTGTGTGTGTGTGTGTGTGTGTGTGTGTGTCAGACTCTGAGCTCGGTGCAGAAGTTGGTGGACATTGAGCCTTCGCCCATCAGTGTCATGAGGATGACCCTGGCACAGGTAGACCTAACCGCTAGTCTCAAAACCGCCAAGCGACCACCAACCATTCAGAACCATAACATTACCATGTCTGCTGCATGCTATTCAACCATTAAAATGGCGCATTATATCCATAACAAGCACACTGATTGACCTCCACCATAACGATGGTTGCTAAATGACTTTATACATGCTGAACGACCACAAGTTATTAGGTGTGACGACGACCTCTGATGACCACTACAACTATAACCCCAACCATGGCTGTTCCACTACAACTATAACCCCAACCATGGCTGTTCCACTACAACTATAACCACAACCATGGCTGTTCCACTACAACTATAACCCCAACCATGGCTGTTCCACTACAACTATAACCCCAACCATGGCTGTTCCACTACAACTATAACCACAACCATGGCTGTTCCACTACAACTATAACCCCAACCATGGCTGTTCCACTACAACTATAACCCCAACCATGGCTGTTCCACTACAACTATAACCACAACCATGGCTGTTCCACTACAACTATAACCCCAACCATGGCTGTTCCACTACAACTATAACCCCAACCATGGCTGTTCCACTACAACTATAACCCCAACCATGGCTGTTCCACTACAACTATAACCCCAACCATGGCTGTTCCACTACAACTATAACCCCAACCATGGCTGTTCCACTACAACTATAACCACAACCATGGCTGTTCCACTACAACTATAACCCCAACCATGGCTGTTCCACTACAACTATAACCCCAACCATGGCTGTTCCACTACAACTATAACCACAACCATGGCTGTTCCACTACAACTATAACCACAACCATGGCTGTTCCACTTCAACTATAACCCCAACCATGGCTGTTCCACTACAACTATAACCACAACCATGGCTGTTCCACTACAACTATAACCCCAACCATGGCTGTTCCACTACAACTATAACCACAACCATGGCTGTTCCACTACAACTATAACCCCAACCATGGCTGTTCCACTACAACTATAACCACAACCATGGCTGTTCCACTTCAACTATAACCCCAACCATGGCTGTTCCACTACAACTATAACCACAACCATGGCTGTTCCACTACAACTATAACCACAACCATGGCTGTTCCACTTCAACTATAACCCCAACCATGGCTGTTCCACTACAACTATAACCACAACCATGGCTGTTCCACTACAACTATAACCCCAACCATGGCTGTTCCACTACAACTATAACCCCAACCATGGCTGTTCCACTACAACTATAACCCCAACCATGGCTGTTCCACTACAACTATAACCCCAACCATGGCTGTTCCACTACAACTATAACCACAACCATGGCTGTTCCACTACAACTATAACCCCAACCATGGCTGTTCCACTACAACTATAACCACAACCATGGCTGTTCCACTACAACTATAACCACAACCATGGCTGTTCCACTACAACTATAACCCCAACCATGGCTGTTCCACTACAACTATAACCACAACCATGGCTGTTCCACTACAACTATAACCCCAACCATGGCTGTTCCACTACAACTATAACCCCAACCATGGCTGTTCCACTACAACTATAACCACAACCATGGCTGTTCCACTACAACTATAACCACAACCATGGCTGTTCCACTACAACTATAACCACAACCATGGCTGTTCCACTTCAACTATAACCCCAACCATGGCTGTTCCACTACAACTATAACCCCAACCATGGCTGTTCCACTACAACTATAACCACAACCATGGCTGTTCCACTACAACTATAACCCCAACCATGGCTGTTCCACTACAACTATAACCCCAACCATGGCTGTTCCACTACAACTATAACCCCAACCATGGCTGTTCCACTACAACTATAACCACAACCATGGCTGTTCCACTACAACTATAACCCCAACCATGGCTGTTCCACTACAACTATAACCACAACCATGGCTGTTCCACTACAACTATAACCCCAACCATGGCTGTTCCACTACAACTATAACCCCAACCATGGCTGTTCCACTACAACTATAACCCCAACCATGGCTGTTCCACTACAACTATAACCCCAACCATGGCTGTTCCACTACAACTATAACCCCAACCATGGCTGTTCCACTACAACTATAACCCCAACCATGGCTGTTCCACTTCAACTATAACCCCAACCATGGCTGTTCCACTACAACTATAACCCCAACCATGGCTGTTCCACTACAACTATAACCCCAACCATGGCTGTTCCACTACAACAATAACCCCAACCATGGCTGTTCCACTACAACTATAACCACAACCATGGCTGTTCCACTTCAACTATAACCACAACCATGGCTGTTCCACTACAACTATAACCCCAACCATGGCTGTTCCACTACAACTATAACCCCAACCATGGCTGTTCCACTACAACTATAACCCCATCCATGGCTGTTCCACTTCAACTATAACCCCAACCATGGCTGTTCCACTACAACTATAACCCCAACCATGGCTGTTCCACTACAACTATAACCCCAACCATGGCTGTTCCACTTCAACTATAACCCCAACCATGGCTGTTCCACTACAACTATAACCCCAACCATGGCTGTTCCACTTCAACTATAACCCCAACCATGGCTGTTCCACTACAACTATAACCCCAACCATGGCTGTTCCACTACAACTATAACCCCAACCATGGCTGTTCCACTACAACTGTAACCACAACCATGGCTGTTCCACTTCAACTGTAACCACAACCATGGCTGTTCCACTACAACTGTAACCCCAACCATGGCTGTTCCACTACAACTGTAACCCCAACCATGGCTGTTCCACTACAACTATAACCCCAACCATGGCTGTTCCACTACAACTATAACCCCAACCATGGCTGTTCCACTACAACTATAACCACAACCATGGCTGTTCCACTACAACTATAACCCCAACCATGGCTGTTCCACTACAACTATAACCCCAACCATGGCTGTTCCACTTCAACTGTAACCACAACCATGGCTGTTCCACTACAACTGTAACCCCAACCATGGCTGTTCCACTACAACTGTAACCCCAACCATGGCTGTTCCACTACAACTATAACCCCAACCATGGCTGTTCCACTACAACTATAACCCCAACCATGGCTGTTCCACTACAACTATAACCCCAACCATGGCTGTTCCACTACAACTATAACCCCAACCATGGCTGTAAGCATGACTGCTGTTGTAGTATCATGACCGTTGCATCACATGTTGTCATGGCCGATGGCTGTTGAACCATGACGGTCGGTTAACCATTATGACCGTTGAACAATTAGCATGCTGTTGCAGAGCTATTACCACCAAGACCAAGGCTGTTATACCATGACCACCAATGGTGTGTAGTCTCTGCTAGAACAGATAGTAGTGGTAGTTATTGTACTGTCATCAGCCCATTCCTCTAGGTAACCTACAGTAGGCCTTTTAATTGAGCCTGACCTTACTGCTACTGAACCAACTACTGTATAATAAGTCCCATTCACACATACAATCATATGATTAAGCTGCTACTGTTCAACACATTAAGAACAATCTGCTATTTGTAGCTGATGTGAATTGTACCGGTAGTTAAAATTACACACGATCGCACAATACCTTACTTATCCAATGATGTTTTCTCTGTTCCTTAAATAGACCTTTGTGGGTTTGAGGTGACAGTTAGGGGTTTGAGGTGAGGGGGTCTGGCATTGATGCTGAATGGTTGTGTGTTAATGCAGTGTAGAAAGGAGACTTGGATATGTTTTACTGGGCTATGAAGTGAAGGGCTCCATTGGGAAGACACACAGACATCTGCTGCACACATGCTCACACACAGGAACGCACACACACACACACACACATGCAGTACTTTCCCATGTGGTTTTGATCGCCCCCTGCCTGTACCCGGTTAGATTGTGTTAGAACTGCACAACACACACAGATCTTCTCTATTATCTCAAGACAAACAATAGGAGGCTTTTTATTCTCTCTCTCCCTCCGTTTCAAATCAATCTCTCTCTTTTCTCTCCTTCTGTTTCAAATCAATCTATTTCTCTCTCTTCTCTCCCTGTTTCAAATCAGTGTATTTTCTACATGTATTCTTTATTTACCTAGGCAAGTCAATTAAGAACAAATTCTTATTTACAATGACTGCCTACCCCAGCCAAACCCAGATGACGCTGGGTCAATTGTGCACTGCCCTATGGGACTCCCAATCACAGCCGGTTGTCATACAGCCTGGAATCGACCCAGGGTGTCTGTAGTGACGCCTCAAGCACTGAGATGCAGTGCCTTAAACCGCTGCGCCACTCGGGAGCCACCTAGCAGCAGTTGACACCTAATTATTGTATCTAGTTCTCTGGTGTATGTATGTGAGAGGGGGGTTCTAAAGCTGCATCGAGTAGAGTTGTACTGTACATGTTGTGGTTGCTAGGTAGCTGTATCCAGGGCTACATGGTGTGGTTGCTAGATAGCTGTATCCAGGGGTCCATGGTGTGTTTGCTAGATAGCTGTATCCAGGGGTACATGTTGTGGTTGCTAGGTAGCTGTATCCAGGGCTACATGGTGTGGTTGCTAGGTAGCTGTATCCAGGGCTACATGGTGTGGTTGATAGATAGGGGTACATGGTGTGGTTGCTAGATAGCTGTATCCAGGGGTACTTGGTGTGGTTGATAGATAGCTGTATCCAGGGGTACTTGGTGTTGTGTTCCTCTTATCTCCATGGTAACTGGGTGTGGGTGTGTGTGTGGGTGGTAGAGTCGTAAGTTGGAGACAGACACTGGGAGCCCGACAGAGGAGCACAGTCTGAACAAGGAGGCCAGGAAATGGGCAACCAGAATGGCCCGAGAACACAAGAACATCATCCACTACAAGAGAGTGAGTCCACACACATACTAGTTGTTCATGTTGGCTCAGATCATCTTTGAAAACCAGATGTGATTTTAGTCTGTGATATTTAAGTGTGTGTGTGTGTCTGCCATTAGAGCCTGGAGGAATGTGAGACACTGGGAGTCCCTCAAACAGAGCAGGGCCGGCTTGATCAGGAGCTGAAGATAGAGGACACCAAAGAGAACATCCGCAAGGCTGAGGTGTGTGTTTGTTTGTAGGAATAAAAGGTAGACCTCTACCCCCCCCATCTCCAAGTAGAGTTGTCTCTCCATCGATTCTCTGAGGCAGCCTGTCAGACTATGAATCAGATCAATCCATCTCTTCACCTCTCCCTCCTCCTCCTCACCTCTCCCTCCTCCCTCCCGCTCTCTACCCCCTCTCTCCACCTTCCTCCCTCCCACTCTCCACCTTCCTCACCCCCCTCTCTCCACCTTCCTCCCTCCCACTCTCCACCTCCCTCCTTCCCTCCTTCCCTCCCACTCTACCCTCTCTCACCACCTCCATCACCCTCTCCACCTCTCTCCACCTCCCTCACCCACTCTCTCCCTGCCCCCAATATCTCCTGTCTGTTGAATGTTTGAGTCCATTTAGGTTTAATGGGTCTGGGGGAAGGGGCAGAGCCAGGACAACCAATAGTATGTGTGGTGGGCGGGGTCAGAGAAGGACGTGATAGTGTACTATCACTTCCACACTCCACTTCCTGTTACTGATCAGACATTAAATAGCTTGTATCTCCATGGACGTGTGGACCTGCACTTCCTGTTTACCTACATACTACTTACCTGGCTGGAAACCTTTCTAGACTTTATGTTTGACTGTTTGGAGTCTGATGATCACTGATATAACCTTCCACCATAGACGTGATGGTGATCACTGATATAACCTTCCATCATAGACGTGATGGTGATAACTGATATAACCTTCCACCATAGACGTGATGGTGATCACTGATATAACCTTCCACCATAGACGTGATGGTGATCACTGATATAACCTTCCACCATAGACGTGATGGTGATCACTGATATAACCTTCCACCATAGACGTGATGGTGATCACTGATATAACCTTCCACCATAGACGTGATGGTGATAACTGATATAACCTTCCACCATAGACGTGATGGTGATCACTGATATAACCTTCCACCATAGACGTGATGGTGATAACTGATATAACCTTCCACCATAGACGTGATGGTGATAACTGATATAACCTTCCACCATAGACGTGATGGTGATCACTGATATAACCTTCCACCATAGACGTGATGGTGATAACTGATATAACCTTCCACCATAGACGTGATGGTGATAACTGATATAACCTTCCATCATAGACGTGATGGTGATAACTGATATAACCTTCCACCATAGACGTGATGGTGATCACTGATATAACCTTCCACCATAGACGTGATGGTGATAACTGATATAACCTTCCATCATAGACGTGATGGTGATAACTGATATAACCTTCCATCATAGACGTGATGGTGATAACTGATATAACCTTCCATCATAGATGTTGGGCTGACAGGTGACCTGTGAGTGCTGATGGGATAGATTGAGTCCTCCAACGGCCCCTGCCAGTCATATTGATTACCCAGCAGTGTATGTGTGTGTCCATGTCTGTAACCTCTCTCTCACTAGACAGTAAAGCTGAAGGCAGAGGCTCGTCTGGACCTGCTGAGACAGGTGGGCGTTGCCGTGGATACCTGGCTGAAGAGCGCCATGAACCAGGTGATGGAGGAGCTGGAGAATGAGCGCTGGGCTACACTAAACTACACTACCCACGATCCCTCACTCTCGGTGAGACACCTGCCCTCCCTCCCTCTCACTACACCACCGTCCCACACTTTGGAGAACACTACCCACAATCCCTCACTACACTACACTCACTGGAATGCCTCTCTCCCACTACATGTCATCACCACAGACTGTTTCTTTACCACAGGGCAGCCAAGGCATGTGTGTGGGCTTCAGCACTTTGGTCGTGTGTGTGTGTGTGTGTGTGTGTGTGTGTGTGTGTGTGTGTGTGTGTGTGTGTGTGTGTGTGTGCGTCTCAGCAGGACGTTGAGGTAAGCGGTCTCTGCTCATCTTCATCACTTAACATTCTGTTCACATGACCCTGCAGCAACCGCCAGAGAGAGGGGGGGTGAAGACAGAGAGGAAGGGGGAGAGCGAGAGAGGGGGTGAAGACAGAGGAAGGAGAGAGAGAGGGGGGGTGAAGACAGAGGAAGGAGAGAGAGAGAGGGGGGTGAAGACAGAGAGGACGGAGAGAGAGAGAGGGGTGGTTGAAAGAGAGGAAGGAGGGAGAGAGTGAGAGAGAGAGAGGGGGAGAGTGATAATGGGAAACTGAAACCAAAGGAGAGGAGGAGGGTGAAGAGGGGGAGAAAGTGGACAATAGAAAGGAAGAGAAGAGTGACAGAATGAGTGCTCTGTTCCCTTGGCCCAGTGTTCATTTCACACCAGTCTGGTTTATCAGTGTGATGGAAATGTAGTAACCTTTCCTCAAAATGATAACTACTAGTATATTCTATAGTACAATCCTCTTCTAAGAATCCCTTCTGGCCATGATGATTACACCTGTTACATAGTGATTTGTAAGAGCAGGAATCAGTAAGTACAGCTATGTTAGCGTTTTGCTTGACAACTACAAGGTCTTTATACAGCTGTTTATTATTTAAAGCAGAATGGACTTTCTTTTTTAAGTCATAATTCCAAGCTAAATTGTGTAGCCTAGATAAGAAGACTCCTTCCTCTGCTTACAATAGGAGGAATATATATTTGGGAAGGGGAACACCTGGTTGGACACACACACACACACACACACACACACACACACACACACACACACACACACACACACACACGACTAAGCTTCCTATGGGGAACATAGTGAGTTTTGAACACACGTGTTTGGTCCTTGTTGGGTTGCTGTGTCCAGTCCCAAGGGGGCGGGCCCATATGCCACCTGATCTCTCTGAGCCAATGAGGTTCCCCGAGGACAAGTAGAGGCGGGGTCAGGATGTAAAGGTTTTACAGTGACACACTTCACATCACGTGACTCAGGAGGAGGATGTAGACCCGGGGAGAACCACACTGGAGCGTAGGACCTAGCTCATTGTGATGTGTGTGTAGGGCCCAGTTGATCTGGAGCGGTCGGAGGGTGAAGAGTGTGAGGAGAACATGGAAGTGTTTGATGACAGCAGCTCCAGCCCCTCTGGGACCCTCAGGAACTACCCACTCACCTGCAAAGTCCTCTACTCATACAAGGTAATACACCCACCTCTCCCCCTTTTTGCCCTCAGAACAGCCTCAATTCTTCGGGGCATGGACTCTACAAGGCATCGAAAGCGTTGTCTCCTCCCCTTCATCTACACTGATTGAAGTGGATTTAAGAAGTGACATCAATAAGGGATCATAGCTTTCACCTGGATTCACCTGGTCAGTCTGTCATGAAAAGAGCAGCTGTTCTTAATGTTTTGTCCACTCAGTATATTTGCTCAGCTATGCAAGATAATGTATTTCCACAAACATTCTTTATCTAGTCAGATTATGTAGTAATATGTACATCAAGATGAAGGTGTGTAGAAGAGCTGTGCAAGCTTTGTTGGCTCCCACGGCCAGGTCGGGTCAGGGGGCTCCACCCATCAGGGTCAGGTCAGGGTCAGGGGGCTCCACCCATTAGGGTCAGGCCAGGGGGCTCCACCCATCAGAGTCAGGAGACTCCACCCATCAGGGTCAGGCCAGGGTCAGGGGGCTCCACCCATCAGAGTCAGGGGGCTCCACCCATCAGGGTCAGGTCAGGGGGCTCCACCCATCTGAACACTGGGTTGCATGTATCATTAGAGCCATAAAATATCAGTTTGTATTGTCCATTGGTTAATAACCTCCTTTTCTCCTCTCTCTGTGTCTCTGTCTGTCTCTCTCTATGTCTGTCTCTCTGTCTGTCTCTCCCTCTCTGTGTGTGTGTGTGTGTGTGTGTGTGTGTGTAGGCGTGTCAGCCAGATGAGTTGAGTATAGAGGAGCATGAGATGTTGGAGGTGATAGAGGATGGAGACATGGAGGACTGGGTCAAGGTAACAACAACTATCAGACACTAAACACACAGCACTGTCTAATATTGTCCTCTTTCATTGGTTGACCAGGGCTGTCCTTTAACACAGAGCTCTGTAATTGGTTCATGGTCTAACATCCTGTTGTATGATTGGTTGTTTCAGGCGAAGAGTAAGACGGGGCTGATTGGCTACGTCCCAGAGAAGTATCTTCAGTTCCCCACCTCTAACAGCCTACTGAGCATGCTCCAGTCTCTCGCTGCGCTGGATGCACGCTCACACACCTCCTCCAACTCCACCGAGCCAGAGATACACACAGGCAGCATCAACGGAGACGCCAGCTGTAAGAACACACACACACACCATTACACACACCTCCTCCAACTCCACCGAGCCAGAGATACACACAGGCAGCATCAACGGAGACGCCAGCTGTAAGAACACACACACACACACCATTACACACACCTCCTCCAACTCCACCGAGCCAGAGATACACACAGGCAGCATCAACGGAGACGCCAGCTGTAAGAACACACACACACCCTTACACACACCTGCAAACACCACTACACACATGCACAAAAACTAGGCAAATACAAACCCTCTCAAAGACTATAGACAACTTGTTTGTCAGATCAAGACATTGATGGGGAGAAGAAAACAAAGATCTGAACCCAATGTGTGTTAACTAACTTCAATAGTAAAGATCTGAACCCAATGTGTGTTAACTAACTTCAATAGTAAAGATCTGAACCCAATGTGTGTTAACTAACTTCAATAGTAAAGATCTGAACCCAATGTGTGTTAACTAACTTCAATAGTAAAGATCTGAACCCAATGTGTGTTAACTAACTTCAATAGTAAAGATCTGAACCCAATGTGTGTTGACTAACTTCAATAGGTTCAAGCCTCATGGATTGTTCCAGAATTCAATAATAATCCTCCTCTCCTCTCTCACTCTCCTCTCTCTCTCTCTCTCTCACTCTCCTCTCTCCCCCCTCTCACTCTCCTCTCTCCCCTCTCTCACTCTCTCTCCTCTCTCCCCCCCTCTCACTCTCCTCTCTCCCCCTCACACTCTCCTCTCTCTCTCTCTCTCTCTCTCTCCTCTCTCTCCCCTCTCTCACTCTCCTCTCTCCCCCCTCACTCTCCTCTCTCCCCCCTCTCTCTCTCTCCTCTCTCCTCTCACTCTCCTCCTCTCCCCAGTGAGTTTTGTGCGGGCACTGTATGACTACGATGGTCAGGCGGATGAAGAGCTGTCCTTCCAAGAGGGGGCTGTCATCCGTCTGCTTAACAGAGACACCCAAACGGATGATGGCTTCTGGGAGGGAGAGTTCAACGGACGAGTGGGAGTCTTCCCTTCTGTACTGGTGGAGGATCTGACTGAGAGAGGAGAGAACGTAGCAGACAAACTGGTACACACACACACACACACTGGGGAGCAGACAAACTGGTACACACACACACGCTGGGGAGCAGACAAACTGGTACACACACACACACACTTGAGAGCAGACACACACACACACTGGTACACACACACTGGTACACACACACTGGTACACACTGTAACGGTTGTGACTTGAGGTTATTGTTTGTAGGGGTGCCAGGTTGGTTGTACCTACCAGAGAAAATATAGATTTCTCCTTTTGGTTTAGGAGGGAATGAGTGGCGTCTGGTCCATCAAGTCTACACCAATACAAAGGACTCATGTAAAAGTCCGTATGGTAATACACTTTTCACAACATTGGAAATAACTTCAAAACCAATGTGTTCTTTTGAGTGGGTTGTATTAGCAACATAAATGATCACAAACACATAATAATAACAAATAATGAGCTCTGGTTCCTCCAGAAAAGTCCAGTACTTCGGGCCTAAAAGAGTCCAGCCCGGTAAAGGAGTTCCGGGAACTCAAGTGACCTTAGTCACGCAAATGTTTGTCTGTTCATAAAAAGTGTAGCTTAAACCCATTCTCAATCATACAATCAATATCACTCTTATACCACACAACCATAAAGAGTATCAAATCTCAATACGTCTTCAACTACAACTGCCCACATAAATCATCACGGTATACATCACACTAAAACAAATGAAATACCGTTTGCAAAAAAGTTGTAGTCAGTCAGACAATCCAATCCGCCAACAGATCTCGGAGAAAGGCCACGAAGAACCAGCGGAGACCAATGGGGATATGGGATATGTAGTCCAAAGGAAGCAATGAGTGGATCCGATCCGGGTTAAACTTGCGATTAGGCTACAAAGCACACTTTTAAATACAACAAAACAAACGGAGTGAAGAAGCTTGGGAACGGAGGGTTGAACACATCCTCATTCACGTCTCCATCACAACCCCACTTTTGCGCAGCTGATGCTGGCTATTTAATAGGGAATTAAAGGGGAAGCGCCCTATTGGAAGGAGAAGCACTGAGACGGTTCAGACAAATTCAGGGCCGTCACACACACACTTGTACACACACACACACACACACACACACACACACACACACACACACACACACACTGGTACACACACAAGTGCATGCATGCACTCTAGTGCTGAGCGATTAATCAAAATGTAGGTTATTTTTCATTTTTTAAACAACTAATTGACAGAAGTAGGAATTCCATTTCCTATAGTTTTTTTTCTCTGTGCTCAATACGCACATTGCACAGTTTCTCTAGCGATAAAATCAGATCCAGCCGGAACTGTGCGATGTTGTAGTTTCCAACAGGCCAATATTCTATATAGTTTAGCACTACAATGACCGTAATTCACTGCGGAGGTAGTTGTCCGGTCTGTGTTTTATTTTACACCTGCTACAGAAGAGGCAGAAGAATGCTGCATCGTGAGGGGATATAGAGAGCAGCTGTTGCTTCGGGAGGTATCTCTACTGGAAAATACTATTCAGTAGTCATAAAAGTATGCCTTATTTACATTTTAGCAGACGCTGTTTTACAGTAGTGAGTGGATACATTTTAATTTGTTCTGGTCCCCTGTGGGAATCGAACCCACAACTCTTGCATTGCAAGTGCCATGCTCTACCAATGGAGCCACTTTGAAGAACTACTAAAATAGTGATTTTGTCAGACAGCATAGGCAGAAGCTCTATAGAGATGAGATGATGACTTGGAATGAAATAATCAAGTCATCAAATAAAACAAATGTAATATACACAACAACGGACATATTTTATTAAGGTTAAGTCATGTGAATAAAACAATGGTCATATCTTATATCTCCCTCTCTAACTTTAAGCATCAGCTGTCAGAGCAGCTTACTGATCACTGCACCTGTACACAGCCCATCTGTAAATAGCCCATCCTCATCCCCATATTATTACTTACCCTCTTGCTCAGTTGCACCCCAGTATCTCTACTTGTACATTCTCATCTGCACATCGATCACTCCAGTGTTAATGCTAAATTGTAATTATTTTGCCTCAATGGCCTATTTATTGCCTACCTCCCTACTCTTCTACATTTGCACACACTGTATATAGATTTTTCTATTGTGTTATTGGCTGTTTGTTTATGTGTAACTCTGTGTTGTTTGTGTCGCACTGCTTTGCTTTATCTTGGCCAGGTGGCAGTTGTAAATGAGAACTTACCTGGATAAATAAAGGGGAAATAAAATAAATAAATAAAATGGTTGATGAGTGATTAGCAGTAATGGACGGTCACTACCATCATGGGACTTGTATTCATAATTTTATTCTGTGTTACAGCTTTCAACCCCAAAATAATCTAAACCGAAAACCAAATAGATCGAACCAAACCGACTTCAAAAAGCACTAATTCTCAGCACTACCGCACACATACACACAGCTATATATATTTAGGTCCATGATGAAACATGGCGTCCAGTAATAGGTCTGTCTGTTATGTCTAGTTCTGTCATTGGTTTAGGAGTGGTCCTGTCCTTCCTGGAGGGTAGCAGTAGCTGTTTACTGTAGATAAGTGTGTCTAGAACTGCTTATTCACTCACTACTGTAAGTCTCTGGATAAGAGAGTCTGCTAAATGACTCACTCCTGTAAGTCTCTCTGGATAAGAGAGTCTGCTAAATGACTCACTACTGTAAGTCTCTCTGGATAAGAGCATCTGCTAAATGACTCACTACTGTAAGTCTCTCTGGATAAGAGCATCTGCTAAATGACTCACTACTGTAAGTCTCTCTGGATAAGAGCATCTGCTAAATGACTCACTACTGTAAGTCTCTCTGGATAAGAGCATCTGCTAAATGACTCACTACTGTAAGTCTCTCTGGATAAGAGCATCTGCTAAATGACTCACTACTGTAAGTCTCTCTGGATAAGAGCATCTGCTAAATGACTCACTACTGTAAGTCTCTCTGGATAAGAGCATCTGCTAAATGACTCACTACTGTAAGTCTCTCTGGATAAGAGCATCTGCTAAATGACTCACTACTGTAAGTCTCTCTGGATAAGAGCATCTGCTTATTGACTCACATGTAAATGTAAAAAAATGATAGGAAGGACCAGTGATATTGATACTGTGTTTTCTATGATTATGAATAAGTCACCAAATTCAGAATCTGTGGAAGATGATTGCCATTGTCCTCCAAGCCCTAACTTTCCCTTTGTTTCCCTCTCTTTCTGTCTCCCCCTCTCCATTCAATCTCTCCTCCAGATCTGTACATCTTCCAGGCTGCCCTCCTCCCTGCCCCCCCTCCCTCTGTATGACCAGCCCCCCTGCAGCCCCTACGCCACCCCAGACAACCCCACCCCTCTGCCCCTCCTTCCATCGCCCTCTGTCAATGGGGAACACAAGCCACCTCCCACAACGTACAAGGGACCCACTCACAGTAAGAGAGCGACCAATGCTGGGTTTTGTTTTTACACATTTTAGAAAGAGTAACATGACAGTTACATACAGTAGGTAAGACTGTAAAAATAGATCAGCGGCGTAATTTCTATTTTCTCTCTCTCTCTCTCTCTCTCTCTCTTTTTCTCTCTCTCTCTTTCTCGGTCTCTCTCATCAGATCATAGTTTACCTCTGAGTCCAGTGTCTCCAGAGTTCTCCCAGCACTCCCGGTTCACCCCCGACGGAGGCCTCAGCAAACTACGACCTGTAAGCCACCCCAGAACCTCAACCTTTTAGCAGCCTAGATCAAGCCCAGTATTGGGAGAAGCAGTGTGAATCTAAAGTCATTGAGGCAACAGTGCTGCATGTGTGTTAAATTACACCCCCTCCTCTCTCTCCCCTCATAGGTCCGTGCAGCCCCGCCCCCAAGCAGAAACCTCGCAAACAGACAGAGAAGACTGAGGAGGTGGAGATAACACTGGTGTGACAAACAGACAGACAGAGGGACCGCAGAGCATAGACCTGGATGACTACACTTTGAACTGGGCTTCACCTCTAAGCTTTGAACCCTGGAACCCCCCCCTACCTCCCTCCACTGGGAAGAAACATGGGAAGGAAGATGTCTCCAAGCCCCTCCCTCCCTCTCTGTGTCAGACTGTCTGTCTGTTGCCTTAACTTTGCTCTCATCTGGCAGCCATTTTGAATGAAAGGAATTCAACGAGAGGAGGAGGAAAATGAGAAATGTTGACGGGGAGAGTTGCAATGAGTTTTATCTGCTATGTGAGCAGAGTTTCCCCTGTCCTTGCCATATGTAGTCATATCATACGTGTTTAATGTGTATAAGTACAGTACATTACTGTTGTCATCGGAATGTTCCGAATTATGCTCAACGTTTCATATTAGCCTAACCTGCTGAATGGAGTATCTATTTGATATGTAGTAGAAGTTGATCCATATGTCAACCTGGAACAGCATTGTTTATGCAGTTACAGAGAGAGAGAGAGAAGGGGGAGATGGAGAGAGAAGGGGGAGATGGAGAGGTGGGGCTGGATCCTCCCTGAACGTTCTCTAACGTCTCCCTCTCTTTTTTCTCAGACAGCCTGTTCTGTCTATTTGCAGTTTGACACGCACAAGTCTTCTCCTCTTCAACCTCTGATGAACAGCTTGTGTTTGTATCACTAATATTTAGTCAATTGGAAGTGCAGTGCAGAGGAGACAATGGAAGTGCTGTAAGAGATGGGGTCAGATGTTTGGTGTTCAGCTCTGGCTGTACCCGCTGCCAGGCTTCTGTTTATCCTTCAGAGACCTGCATGTAGTGCTTTACGGTTGTCAGAACCAACGCCTGTCCTGGTTATGTGTTGGACCGGCATCTCTCTTTCTCTGGTCTGTCACTGCTGGAGTCTGAGTGAGTGGGATGTTGCTGGATGCTGCTGGAGTCTGGGATGCTGCTGGAGTCTGAGTGAGTGGGATGTTGCTGGATGCTGCTGGAGTCTGGGATGCTGCTGGAGTCTGAGTGAGTGGGATGTTGCTGGAGTCTGGGATGCTGCTGGAGTCTGAGTGAGTGGGATGTTGCTGGAGTCTGGGATGCTGCTGGAGTCTGAGTGAGTGGGATGTTGCTGGATGCTGCTGGAGTCTGGGATGCTGCTGGAGTCTGAGTGAGTGGGATGTTGCTGGATGCTGCTGGAGTCTGGGATGCTGCTGGAGTCTGAGTGGGATGTTGAGTGGAGAGACGCTATTTAATCCACTAAATGAACGAACCCAGAGGTCCACCCGAAAAGAAGGGAGTAGAAAACAACACCACCACAGAGGACAACATGACCAGAGGAGCTGCACCACAGAGGACAACATGACCAGAGGACAACATGACCAGAGGACAACATGACCAGAGGACAGCATGACCAGAGGAGCTGCACCACAGAGGACAGCATGACCAGAGGAGCTGCACCACAGAGGACAGCATGACCAGAGGACAACATGACCAGAGGACAACATGACCAGAGGAGCTGCACCACAGAGGACAACATGACCAGAGGAGCTGCACCACAGAGGACAACATGACCAGAGGAGCCGCACCACAGAGGACAACATGACCAGAGGAGCTGCACCACAGAGGACAGCATGACCAGAGGAGCTGCACCACAGAGGACAGCATGACCAGAGGAGCTGCACCACAGAGGACAGCATGACCAGAGGAGCTGCACCACAGAGGACAGCATGACCAGAGGAGCTGCACCACAGAGGACAACATGACCAGAGGAGCTGCACCACAGAGGACAGCATGACCAGAGGAGCTGCACCACAGAGGACAACATGACCAGAGCTGCACCACAGAGGACAGCATGACCAGAGGAGCCGCACCACAGAGGACAACATGACCAGAGGAGCCGCACCACAGAGGACAGAATGACCAGAGGAGCTGCACCACAGAGGACAGCATGACCAGAGGAGCCGCACCACAGAGGACAACATGACCAGAGGAGCCGCACCACAGAGGACAACATGACCAGAGGAGCCGCACCACAGAGGACAACATGACCAGAGGAGCCGCACCACAGAGGACAGCATGACCAGAGGAGCCGCACCACAGAGGACAGCATGACCAGAGGAGCTGCACCACAGAGGACAGCATGACCAGAGGAGCTGCACCACAGAGGACAGCATGACCAGAGGAGCCGCACCACAGAGGACAGCATGACCAGAGGACAACATGACCAGAGGACAGCATGACCAGAGGAGCCGCACCACAGAGGACAGCATGACCAGAGGACAACATGACCAGAGGACAGCATGACCAGAGGAGCCGCACCACAGAGGACAGCATGACCAGAGGACAACATGACCAGAGGACAGCATGACCAGAGGAGCTGCACCACAGAGGACAACATGACCAGAGGAGCTGCACCGCAGAGGACAACATGACCAGAGGAGATGTTTTCTGTCATATGTTTTGTGCGTTCCTATTTTAAGACTGTAGCCATGCTTTTGTTATTTAAACCAGGAAGTTTACTTTGTTTCAATAACCTTTGGTTTGTTGTGATTTTGCTTCTGTGTCCTACCCACTGACCACCTCAAACTAACAATCAATTAAACAATCAAATCCCTTTGACTGATATGTTGACCACCTCTCTACTGAGCCCCTGAAGTTACTGATGAGGTAGATGTCAGAAAGGGTCAGGTCTCACTTGTAACCTTTCAGTTTGACCCTTGAACTTTGACATATGTCCTGTAGATTTTGAAAGCCCTTCAGACTGATCATCCCTCTCAGTTATTGACTTGCACATTTCAAACCTGCCACACTGATAGGGTGTACTACTACACAAGAAACTACCTTATAGAAGATTCAACTACACTGAACAAAAATACAAAACACAACATGCAACAATTTCAAAGATTTTACTGAGTAACAGTTCCAATAAGGAAAGCAGTCAATTTAAATACATTCATTATGCCCTGATATATGGATTTCACATGACTGGGAATACAGATATGCATCTGTTGATCTCAAGATACCTTGGTCTGCAGTTGGACATACTGAGGCCGGTTGGACATACTGCCAAATCCTAAGACTTTGGAGGAGACTTATGGTAGAGAAATAAACATTCAATTCTCTGGCAACAGCTCTGGTGGACATTCCTGCGGTCAGCGTACCAAAGCTGTTTAATCAGCTTCTTGATATGCCACACCTGTCAGGTGGATGGATGATCCTGGCAGAGGAGGAATACTAACAGGGATGGAAACACATTTGGGAGGAAAAAAAATGCGTAAAAAGCTTTTTGTGCGTAAGGAACCTTTCTGGAATCTTTTATTTCAGCTAATGAAACATGGGACCAACACTTTACATGTTGTGTTTATATTGTTATTCAGTGTAGACACCCTGTGGGGTTGTACCTTACTGTAGTTCAATATCCATTACCAGCCCCTTCAAGTAAGCCTTCTTAAACCCAACCCAGGGAGACATCATAGCACTTGACTTATTTTATTCACTTGTTTCTATTTCTGTTTTTTTTTTTAATGTTGCTCTCTGATTCTGGCTGCACCTCCCTAACCTCGGGGCCCTAAACTCTGACCCTGTATCGTGTTCTACAGAAGCCAGGGAACCATTTGGTCGTTAAGGTGAGGTGCTACTTTAGAATGGTGTTATTAAAAAATACAAATAAAGCTATTTGAATTATGAAACAATGGAAGGAATATTGAATGAACCTTGGAGATAATGTGGATTTGTTAGTTTTAGGTGATTATAATGCGAGGGGAGTTAGGACAGTATCGCATCTGTACTTGGCTAGTTTGGTCTGCTCTAAACCACGCCCTCTCTGAGATCTTTATAATGTTTATGAAACTAGTTTTGAAGATTATGGTTTACATCAACGTCCTCCATCTTGTCAGAAAGCTGTTCTCACCCACAGAGCAAGCCAACGCTTTTATTACAATACGGCTAGTGTTACGGTTCATCTCTCTGGCCAGTAGAGCTCTGTAATCTCCCTCTGTGGAACAGTCCTGTGTACCTGTAGTTGTAGTTTATTGTCCCGTTTTTATATCTATTTGATTTTGTTTTGAATTGGAGATGTTTCCGAGCTGCTAAATCCGTGTAGTTGAATAACAGGCCTTCTCTTCTGACTGAATCCATGGTGACAACATTGAGAACAGGTGAAAAATCCTTTTGCATATTATTATTGGCTCAAAAAAATATATATATATGTATTTATTGTGTACAAATGTTAAATAATAAAACAGATGGAAAAATTATTTTATTTACCTTTTTGTTCTTCACAGTACTTATAAGACAATACAATATCTGTCTAGTCTCTGTGTGAGTGAGGGGATGTGCTAATTATCCAGAACAGCATCAGTTTCCTGACGGGAACAGAAAGGAGGAGAGATGGGACGAGGCAGGACTCTGATCATTACTTAGGTTCTACTAAATAGTTTCCATATATTGTCTTTTTTGTCCCGTGGGAATGCTATTTTAAGTTTATCTTATTGTTACAGACTGTACAATGTACAACAGATTTGATATAGAGAATGAATTAGTAGTATAATCAGTATGTGTCTAGACTTGTTGAGCGCAGGGCTCTGAGACAAAGTGTGTTTCCCACTGCAGACACACACGGACTGGACTTCAGGGTGAGAGGTCACCTCTGTTTTGATGTTGGAATGGATGTTTCACTGTAGGAAGGTCTTATTTAGATTGTATCATGGCAGTTGGTGAACTATTCAGTACCACTCATGGAATGACACAGAGAGTGTGACATTTCCATTTTAGCAGACACTCTTATCCAGAGCATCTTGCTAAAGGACACGTCGACAGATTTGTTTCACCTAGTCAGCACAGGGATTCAAACCAGTGACCTTTTCAGTTACTGGCCCAATGCTCTTAACCACTAGGCTACCTGCCGCCTACAGTAGACTGCCTTTAGGAGGAGTTCAACTCAACACATTCTACTGTTCAGTGATAGGGGAAAGAGGATGTTGTCACAATGGTGCCATGAAGAGTGAGGACGGGAGGGGTTGGTTATTGTTCAGCATGAATAGATGCTGAGTGACTGTGTGTGTTGAGGTTTACCTTAAGGCTATATTATATCATCTCTATTGAGCAGCAGGAGTTTGAAGAAAACCCAGATTCAGATGGACTAGATGTTTTGTAAATGTGTTATGTGTGAACGATAATACATTTCATACTATATGTTTGATAATCTCCAGAATATTATAGTTAATTAGACCCACACACTTAAATCATCCCTCTCCAGAATAGTATAGTTAAATCTTCCCTCTCCAGGATATTATAGTTAAATCTTCCCTCTCCAGAATATTATAGTTAAATCTTCCCTCTCCAGGATATTATAGTTAAATCTTCCGTCTCCAGGATATTATAGTTAAATCTTCCCTCTCCAGGATATTATAGTTAAATTTTCCCTCTCCAGGATATTATAGTTAAATCTTCCCTCTCCAGGATATTATAGTTAAATCTTCCCTCTCCAGGATATTATAGTTAAATCATCCCTCTCCAGGATAGTATAGTTAAATCTTCCCTCTCCAAGATATTATAGTTAAATCTTCCCTCTCCAGGATATTATAGTTAAATCTTCCCTCTCCAGGATATTATAGTTAAATCATCCCTCTCCAGGATAGTATAGTTAAATCTTCCTCTCCAAGATATTATAGTTAAATCTTCCCTCTCCAGGATATTATAGTTAAATCTTCCCTCTCCAAGATATTATAGTTAGATCATTCCTCTCCAGAATATTATAGTTAACTCTTCCCTCTCCAAGATATAGTTAAATCTTCCCTCTCCAGGATATTATAGTTAAATCTTCCCTCTCCAGGATATTATAGTTAAATCATCCCTCTCCAGGATAGTATAGTTAAATCTTCCCTCTCCAAGATATTATAGTTAAATCTTCCCTCTCCAGGATATTATAGTTAAATCTTCCCTCTCCAAGATATTATAGTTAGATCATTCCTCTCCAGAATATTATAGTTAACTCTTCCCTCTCCAAGATATAGTTAAATCTTCCCTCTCCAGGATATTATAGTTAAATCTTCCCTCTCCAGGATATTATAGTTAAATCTTCCCTCTCCAAGATATTATAGTTAAATCTTCCCTCTCCAGGATATTATAGTTAAATCTTCCCTCTCCAGGATATTATAGTTAGATTTTCCCTCTCCAGAATATTATAGTTAAATCTTCCCTCTCCAAGATATAGTTAAATCTTCCCTCTCCAGGATATTATAGTTAAATCTTCCCTCTCCAGGATATTATAGTTAGATTTTCCCTCTCCAGGATATTATAGTTAAATCTTCCCTCTCCAAGATATTATAGTTAAATCATCCTTCTCCAGAATATTATAGTTAAATCATCCCTCTCCAGAATATTATAGTTAAATCATCCATCTACAGGATATTATAGTTAAATCTTCCCTCTCCAGAATAGTATAGTTAAATCATCCCTCTCCAGAATATTATAGTTAAATCATCCTTCTCCAGAATATTATAGTTAAATCATCCCTCTCCAGGATATTATAGTTAAATCATCCATCTACAGGATATTATAGTTAAATCATCCCTCTCCAGGGATGACGCTCTCCGCATGTGAGTAAGACCTTTAAACAGGTTAACATTCACAAGGCTGCAGGGCCAGACGGATTACCAGGATGTGTACTCAGAGCATGCGCTGACCAACTGGCAAGTGTCTTCGCTGACATTTTTTACTTCTCCCTGTCCGAGTCTGTAATACCAACATGTTTCAAGCAGACCACTGTGATCCCTGTGCCCAAGAACACTAAGGTAACCTGCCTAAATGACGACCGACCTGTAGCCATGACATGCTTTGAAAGAATGATCATGGCTCACATCAACACCATTATCCCAGAAACCCTAGACCCACTCAAATGTGCATACCACACCAACAGATCCACAGATGATGCAATCTCTATTGCACTCCACACTGCCCTTTCACACCCGGACAAAAGGACCACTTGTGTAGGAATGCTATTCATTGACTACAGCTCAGCGTTCAACACCATAGCGCCCTCAAAGCTCATCACTAAGCTAAGGACATTGGGACTAAGCAACTCCCTCTGCAACTGGATCCTGGAAGTCCAGGATCACCCCAAACCTGAAGTACGAGGGCAGATACTTTAGGGAACACAGACTCTGCGGAATGTAACAAACCCCCAAATAATGTTTTCATGAGCAAAACAAAATAACTGATGAAGACATCGCTAGCATACATTGCCAGGTGTCTGCAACCCCCCCACACACACCTGGGGTAACACTAACACACCTGGGTTAACACTAACACACACCTGGGGTAACACTAACACACACCTGGGGTAACACTAACACACCTGGGTTAACACTTAACACACACCTGGGGTAACACTAACACACACCTGGGGTAACACTAACACACCTGGGTTAACACTTAACACACACCTGGGGTAACACTAACACACACCTGGGGTAACACTAACACACACCTGGGGTAACACTAACACACCTGGGTTAACACTAACACACACCTGGGTTAACACTTAACACACACCTGGGGTAACACTAACACACACACACCTGGGGTAACACTAACACACACACCTGGGGTAACACTAACACACACCTGGGTTAACACTAACACACACCTGGGGTAACACTAACACACACCTGGGGTAACACTAACACACACACACCTGGGGTTAACACTAACACACACCTGGGTTAACACTAACACACACCTGGGTTAACACTAACACACACCTGGGGTTAACACTAACACACACCTGGGTTAACACTAACACACACCTGGGGTAACACTAACACACACCTGGGGTAACACTAACACACACACACCTGGGGTTAACACTAACACACACCTGGGTTAACACTAACACACACCTGGGGTTAACACTAACACACACCTGGGTTAACACTAACACACACCTGGGTTAACACTAACACACACCTGGGGTAACACTAACACACACACACCTGGGGTAACACTAACACACACCTGGGTTAACACTAACACACACACACCTGGGGTAACACAGAGCAAGCCAACGCTTTTATTACAATACGTCTAGTGTTACGGTTCATCTCTCTGGCCAATAGAGCTCTGTAATCTCCCTCTGATGTTAACTGGATATATCCCCTACCCATGACCCTACTGATCTGGTGTTAACTGGACATATCCCCTACCCTGACCCTACTGATCTGATGTTAACTGGACCTATCCCCTACCCTGACCCTACTGATCTGATGTTAACTGGACCTATCCCCTACCCTGACCCTACTCATATGGTGTTAACTATATCCAGTCCCTACCCTGACCCTACTGATCTGATGTGAAATGGACCTATCCCCTACCCTGACCCTACTGATCTGGTGTTAACTGGACCTATCCCCTTCCCTGACCTTTCTGATCTGGTGTTAACTGGAACTAACCCCTACCCTGACTCTACTGATCTGGAATTAACTGGACGTAGCCCCTACCCTGACGCTGATGATATGGTGTTAACTGGACCAAGCCCCTACCCTGACCATTCCAATCTGGTGTGAACTGGACCGATCTCCTACCCTGATCCTTCTGATCTGCTGTTAACTGGACCTATCTCCTACCCTGACCCTACTGATCTGATGTTAACTGGACCTAGCCTCTACCCGGACCCTACTGATCTGGTGTTAGCTAAACCTAAACCCTACCCTGACCCTACTGATCTGGTGTTAACTGGACCTAGCCCCTACCCTGACCCTACTGATCTGGTGTTAGCTAAACCTAAACCCTAACCTGACCCTACTGATCTGGTGTTAACTGGATCTATCCCCTACCCTGACCCTACTGATCTGGTGTTAATTGGACTTATCCCCTACCCTGACCCTACTCACATGGTGTTAACTATATCCAGTCCCTACCCTGACCCTACTGATCTGATGTGAAATGGACCTATCCCCTACCCTGACCCTGATGATCTGGTGTTAACTGGACCTAGCCCCTACCCTGACCCTGATGATCTGGTGTTAAATGGAACTAACCCCTACCCTGACCCTACTGATCTGGAATTAACTGGACGTAGCCCCTACCCTGACGCTGATGATATGGTGTTAACTGGACCAAGCCCCTACCCTGACCATTCCAATCTGGTGTGAACTGGACCGATCTCCTACCCTGATCCTTCTGATCTGCTGTTAACTGGACCTATCTCCTACCCTGACCCTACTGATCTGATGTTAACTGGATCTAGCCTCTACCCGGACCCTACTGATCTGGTGTTAGCTCAACCTAAACCCTACCCTGACCCTACTGATCTGGTGTTAACTGGACCTAGCCCCTACCCTGACCCTACTGATCTGGTGTTAGCTAAACCTAAACCCTAACCTGACCCTACTGATCTGGTGTTAACTGGATCTATCCCCTACCCTGACCCTACTGATCTGGTGTTAATTGGACTTATCCCCTACCCTGACCCTACTCACATGGTGTTAACTATATCCAGTCCCTACCCTGACCCTACTGATCTGATGTGAAATGGACCTATCCCCTACCCTGACCCTGATGATCTGGTGTTAACTGGACCTAGCCCCTACCCTGACCCTGATGATCTGGTGTTAAATGGACCAAGCCCCTACTCTGACCCTGATGATCTGTTGTTAACTGGACGTAGCCCCTACCCTGACCCTGATGATCTGTTGTTAACTGGACCTATCCCCTACCCTGACCCTGATGATCTGGTGTTAACTGGACCTATCCCCTACCCTGACCCTACTGATCTGGTGTTTACTGGACCTAGTCCCCACCCTTACCCTGATGATCCGGTGTTAACTGGACCAATCCCCTACCCTGATGATCTGGTATTAACTGGACCTAGCCCCTACCCTGACCCTACTGATCTGGTGTTAAGTAGACCTAGCCCCTACCCTTACCTTGATGATCTGGTATTAACTGGACCTATTCCCTACCCTTATCTTTATGATCTGGTATTAACTGGACCTATTCCCTACCCTGACCCTACTGATCTGGTGTTAACTAGACCTATCCCCTACCTTGACCCTACTGATCTGGTGTTAACTAAACCTTAACCCTACCCTGACCCTACTGATCTGGTGTTAACTAAACCTATCCCCAACCCTTACCCTACTGATCTGGTGTTAATTGTATCTAGCCCCTACCCTGACCTTACTGATCTGGTGTTAAATGGACCAATCCCCTACCCTGACCCTACTGATCTGGTGTTAACTGGATCTAACCCCTACCCTGACCCTACTGATCTGGTGTTAACTGGACCTATACCCTACCCTGACCCTACTGATCTGGTATTAATTTAACCTAAACCCTACACTGACCCTACTGATCTGGTGTTAACTGGATCTTTCTCCTACCCTGACCCTACTGATCTGGTGTTAACTGGACCTATACCCTACCCTGACCCTACTGATCTGGTGTTAACTGGACCTATTCTCTACACTGACCCTACTGATCTGGTTTTAACTTGACCTAGCCCCTACACTGACCCTGATGTTCCAGTGTTAACTGGACCTAGCCCCTAGCCTGACCCTGATGGTCTGGTGTTAACTGGACCTAGCCCCTACCCTGACCCTGATGATCTGTTGTTAAATGGAACAAGCCCCTACTCTGACCCTGATGATCTGTTGTTAACTGGACCTATCCCCTACCCTGACCCTGATGATCTGTTGTTAACTGGACCTATCCCCTACCCTGACCCTGATGATCTGGTGTTAACTGGACCTATCCCCTACCCTGACCCTACTGATCTGGTGTTTACTGGACCTAGTCCCCACCCTTACCCTGATGATCCGGTGTTAACTGGACCGATCCCCTACCCTGATGATCTGGTATTAACTGGACCTAGCCCCTACCCTGACCCTACTGATCTGGTGTTAAGTAGACCTAGCCCCTACCCTTACCTTGATGATCTGGTATTAACTGGACCTATTCCCTACCCTTATCTTTATGATCTGGTATTAACTGGACCTATTCCCTACCCTGACCCTACTGATCTGGTGTTAACTAGACCTATCCCCTACCCTGACCCTACTGATCTGGTGTTAACTAAACCTTAACCCTACCCTGACCCTACTGATCTGGTGTTAACTGGACCTATCCCCTACCCTGACCCTACTGATCTGGTGTTAACTAAACCTATCCCCTACCCTTACCCTACTGATCTGGTGTTAATTGTATCTAGCCCCTACCCTGACCTTACTGATCTGGTGTTAAATGGACCAAGCCCCTACCCTGACCCTACTGATCTGGTGTTAACTGGATCTATCCCCTACCCTGACCCTACTGATCTGGTGTTAACTGGACCTATACCCTACCCTGACCCTACTGATCTGGTGTTAATTTAACCTAAACCCTACACTGACCCTACTGATCTGGTGTTAACTGGATCTTTCCCCTACCCTGACCCTACTGATCTGGTGTTAACTGGACCTATACCCTACCCTGACCCTACTGATCTGGTGTTAATTTAACCTAAACCCTACACTGACCCTACTGATCTGGTGTTAACTGGACCTATACCCTACCCTGACCCTACTGATCTGGTGTTAACTGGACCTATGCCCTACCCTGACCCTACTGATCTGGTTTTAACTTGACCTAGCCCCTACACTGACCCTGATGTTCCAGTGTTAACTGGACCTAGCCCCTAGCCTGACCCTGATGATCTGGTGTTAACTGGACCTAGCCCCTACCCTGACCCTGATGATCTGGTGTTAAATGGACCAAGCCCCTGCTCTGACCCTGATGATCTGTTGTTAACTGGACCTAGCCCCTACCCTGACCCTGATGATCTGTTGTTAACTGGACCTATCCCCTACCCTGACCCTGATGATCCGGTGTTAACTGGACCGATCCCCTACCCTGATGATCTGGTGTTAACTGGACCTAGCCCCTACCCTGACCCTACTGATCTGGTGTTAAGTAGACCTAGCCCCTACCCTTACCTTGATGATCTGGTTTTAACTGGACCTAGCCCCTACCCTGACCCTACTGATCTGGTGTTAAGTAGACCTAGCCCCTACCCTTACCTTGATGATCTGGTATTAACTGGACCTATTCCCTACCCTTATCTTTATGATCTGGTATTAACTGGACCTAATTCCCTACCCTGACCCTACTGATCTGGTGTTAACTAGACCTATCCCCTACCCTGACCCTACTGATCTGGTGTTAACTAAACCTTAACCCTACCCTGACCCTACTGATCTGGTGTTAACTAAACCTATCCCCTAACCTTACCCTACTGATCTGGTGTTAATTGTATCTAGCCCCTGACCTGACCTTACTGATCTGGTGTTAAATGGACCAAGCCCCTACCCTGACCCTACTGATCTGGTGTTAACTGGATCTATCCCCTACCCTGACCCTACTGATCTGGTGTTAACTGGACCTATACCCTACCCTGACCCTACTGATCTGGTGTTAATTTAACCTAAACCCTACACTGACCCTACTGATCTGGTGTTAACTGGACCTATACCCTACCCTGACCCTACTGATCTGGTGTTAACTGGACCTATGCTCTACCCTGACCCTACTGATCTGGTTTTAACTTGACCTAGCCCCTACACTGACCCTGATGTTCCAGTGTTAACTGGACCTAGCCCCTACTCTGACCCTGATGATCTGTTGTTAACTGGACCTATCCCCTACCCTGACCCTGATGATCTGGTGTTAACTGGACCTATCCCCTACCCTGACCCTACTGATCTGGTGTTAACTGGACCTATCCCCTACCCTGACCCTACTGATCTGGTGTTAACTGGACCTATCCCCTACCCTGACCCTACTGATCTGGTGTTAACTGGACCGATCCTCTACCCTGATGATCTGGTATTAACTGGACCTAGCCCCTACCCTTACCTTGATGATCTGGTGTTAACTGGACCTAGCCCCAAACCTGACCCTACTGATCTTGTGTTAAGTAGACCTAGCCCCTACCCTTACCTTGATGATCTGGTTTTAACTGGACCTAGCCCCTACCCTTACCCCACTGATCTGGTGTTAACTGGATCTAGCCCCTACCCTGACCCTACTGATCTGGTGTTAATTGTATCTAGACCCTACCCTGACCCTACTGATCTGGTGTTAACTAAACCTATCCCCTACCCTGACCCTACTGATCTGGTGTTAAATGGACCTATCCCCTACCCTGACCCTACTGATCTGGTGTTAAATGGACCAATCCTCTACCCTGGCCCTGATGATGTGGTGTTAACTGGATCTAGCCCCTACCCTGAACCTACTGATCTGGTGTTAAATGGACCTTGCCCCAACCCTGACCCTACTGATCTGGTGATAACTGGGTCTAGCCCCTACCCTGACCCTACTGATCTGATGTTAACTGGACCTAGCCCCTACCCCCGCCCTGATGATCTGGTGTTAACTGGACCTAACCACTACCCTTACCTTGATGATCTGGTGTTAAATTGACCCAGCCCCTACCCTGACCCTCATGTTCTGGTGTTAACTGGACCTATCCCCAACCCTGACGCTACTGATCTGATGTTATATTGACCTAGCCTCTACCCTGATCCTACTGATCTGCTGTTAACTGGACCTATCTCCTACCCTGACCCTACTGATCTGGTGTTAACTGGACCTATACCCTACCCTGACCCTACTGATCTGGTGTTAACTGGACCTATGCTCTACCCTGACCCTACTGATCTGGTTTTAACTTGACCTAGCCCCTACACTGACCCTGATGTTCCAGTGTTAACTGGATCTAGCCCCTACCCTGACCCTGATGATCTGGTGTTAAATGGACCAAGCCCCTACTCTGACCCTGATGATCTGTTGTTAACTGGACCTATCCCCTACCCTGACCCTACTGATCTGGTGTTTACTGGACCTAGTCCCCACCCTTACCCTGATGATCCGGTGTTAACTGGACCAATCCCCTACCCTGATGATCTGGTATTAACTGGACCTAGCCCCTACCCTGACCCTACTGATCTGGTGTTAAGTAGACCTAGCCCCTACCCTTACCTTGATGATCTGGTATTAACTGGACCTATTCCCTACCCTTATCTTTATGATCTGGTATTAACTGGACCTATTCCCCTACCCTGACCCTACTGATCTGGTGTTAACTAGACCTATCCCCTACCCTGACCCTACTGATCTGGTGTTAACTAAACCTTAACCCTACCCTGACCCTACTGATCTGGTGTTAACTAAACCTATCCCCAACCCTTACCCTACTGATCTGGTGTTAATTGTATCTAGCCCCTACCCTGACCTTACTGATCTGGTGTTAAATGGACCAAGCCCCTACCCTGACCCTACTGATCTGGTGTTAACTGGATCTATCCCCTACCCTGACCCTACTGATCTGGTGTTAACTGGACCTATACCCTACCCTGACCCTACTGATCTGGTGTTAATTTAACCTAAACCCTACACTGACCCTACTGATCTGGTGTTAACTGGACCTATACCCTACCCTGACCCTACTGATCTGGTGTTAACTGGACCTATGCCCTACCCTGACCCTACTGATCTGGTTTTAACTTGACCTAGCCCCTACACTGACCCTGATGTTCCAGTGTTAACTGGACCTAGCCCCTAGCCTGACCCTGATGATCTGGTGTTAACTGGACCTAGCCCCTACCCTGACCCTGATGATCTGGTGTTAAATGGACCAAGCCCCTACTCTGACCCTGATGATCTGTTGTTAACTGGACCTATCCCCTACCCTGACCCTGATGATCTGTTGTTAACTGGACCTATCCCCTACCCTGACCCTGATGATCTGGTGTTAACTGGACCTATCCCCTACCCTGACCCTACTGATCTGGTGTTTACTGGACCTAGACCCCACCCTTACCCTGATGATCCGGTGTTAACTGGACCGATCCCCTACCCTGATGATCTGGTATTAACTGGACCTAGCCCCTACCCTGACCCTACTGATCTGGTGTTAAGTAGACCTAGCCCCTACCCTTACCTTGATGATCTGGTATTAACTGGACCTATTCCCTACCCTTATCTTTGTGATCTGGTATTAACTGGACCTATTCCCTACCCTGACCCTACTGATCTGGTGTTAACTAGACCTATCCCCTACCCTGACCCTACTGATCTGTTGTTAACTAAACCTTAACCCTACCCTGACCCTACTGATCTGGTGTTAACTAAACCTATCCCCTACCCTTACCCTACTGATCTGGTGTTAATTGTATCTATCCCCTACCCTGACCTTACTGATCTGGTGTTAAATGGACCAAGCCCCTACCCTGACCCTACTGATCTGGTGTTAACTGGATCTATCCCCTACCCTGACCCTACTGATCTGGTGTTAACTGGACCTATACCCTACCCTGACCCTACTGATCTGGTGTTAACTGGACCTATGCTCTACCCTGACCCTACTGATCTGGTTTTAACTTGACCTAGCCCCTACACTGACCCTGATGTTCCAGTGTTAACTGGACCTAGCCCCTACTCTGACCCTGATGATCTGTTGTTAACGGGACCTATCCCCTACCCTGACCCTGATGATCTGGTGTTAACTGGACCTATCCCCTACCCTGACCCTACTGATCTGGTGTTAACTGGACCTATCCCCTACCCTGACCCTACTGATCTGGTGTTAACTGGACCGATCCTCTACCCTGATGATCTGGTATTAACTGGACCTAGCCCCTTCCCTTACCTTGATGATCTGGTGTTAACTGGACCTAGCCCCAAACCTGACCCTACTGATCTTGTGTTAAGTAGACCTAGCCCCTACCCTTACCTTGATGATCTGGTTTTAACTGGATCTAGCCCCTACCCTGACCCTACTGATCTGGTGTTAACTAAACCTATCCCCTACCCTTACCCTACTGATCTGGTGTTAAATGGACCTAGCCCCTACCCTGACCCTACTGATCTGGTGTTAAATGGACCAATCCTCTACCCTGGCCCTGATGATCTGGTGTTAACTGGATCTAGCCCCTACCCTGAACCTACTGATCTGGTGTTAAATGGACCTTGCCCCAACCCTGACCCTACTGATCTGGTGATAACTGGGTCTAGCCCCTACCCTGACCCTACTGATCTGGTGTTAACTGGACCTAGCCCCTACCCCCGCCCTGATGATCTGGTGTTAACTGGACCTAACCACTACCCTTACCTTGATGATCTGGTGTTAAATTGACCCAGCCCCTACCCTGACCCTCATGTTCTGGTGTTAACTGGACCTATCCCCAACCCTGACGCTACTGATCTGATGTTATATGGACCTAGCCCCTACCCTGACCCTACTGATCTGGTGTTAACTAAACCTAAACCCTACCCTGACCCTACTGATCTGGTGTTAACTAAACCTAAACCCTACCCTGACCCTACTGATCTGGTGTTATCTGGACCTGTCCCCTACCCTGACCCTACTGATCTGGTGTTAACTAAACCTAAACCATACCCTGACCCTACTGATCTGGTGTTAACTGGACCTAGCCCCTACCCTGACCCTCATGTTCTGGTGTTAACTGGACCTATCCCCAACCCTGACCCTACTGATCTGGTGTTAACTGGACCGAGACCCTATCCTGACCCTTAATGATCTGGTTTTAAATTGACCTACCCCTACCCTGACCCTACTGATCTGGTGTTAACTGAATCTAGCCCCTACCCTGACCCTTGATGATCTGGTTTTAAATTGACCTAGCCCCTACCCTGACCCTACTGATCTGGTGTTAACTGGACCTAGCCCCTACCCTGGCGCTGATTATCTGGTGTTAACTGGATCTAGCCTCTACCATGACACTATTGATCTGGTGTTAACTGGACCTAGCCCCTACCCTGGCCCTGATTATCTGGTGTTAACTGGATCTAGTCCCTACCCTGAACCTTGATGCTCTGGTTTTAAATTGACCTAGCCCCTACCCTGGCCCTACTGATATGGTGTTTACTGGACCTAGCCCCTACCCTGACCCTATTGAGCTGGTGTTAACTGGACCTAGCCCCTTACCTTGATGAGCTGGTGTTAACTGGACCTAGACCCTAACCTCGCCCTGATGATCTGGTGTTAACTGGACCTAGTCCCTACCTTTACCTTGATGATCTGGTGTTTACTGGACCTAGCCCCTACCCTGACACTGATGATCTGGTGTTAAGTAGACCTAGCCCGTACCCTGACCCTACTGATATGGTGTTTACTGGACCTAGCCCCTACCCTGACACTGATGATCTGGTGTTAAGTAGACCTAGCCCCTACCCTGGCCCTACTGATATGGTGTTTACTGGACCTAGCCCCTACCCTGACCCTATTGAGCTGGTGTTAACTGGACCTAGCCCCTTACCTTGATGAGCTGGTGTTAACTGGACCTAGACCCTACCCTCGCCCTGATGATCTGGTGTTAACTGGACCTAGTCCCTACCTTTACCTTGATGATCTGGTGTTTACTGGACCTAGCCCCTACCCTGACACTGATGATCTGGTGTTAAGTAGACCTAGCCCCTACCCTGACCCTACTGATATGGTGTTTACTGGACCTAGCCCCTACCTTGACACTGATGATCTGGTGTTTAGTAGACCTAGCCCCTACCCTGACACTGATGATCTGGTGTTTAGTAGACCTAGCCCCTACCCTGACACTGATGATCTGGTGTTTAGTAGACCTAGCCCCTACCCTGACACTGATGATCTGGTGTTTAGTAGACCTAGCCCCTACCCTGACACTGATGATCTGGTGTTTAGTAGACCTAGCCCCTACCCTTACCTTGATGATCTGGTATTACAGTTTTTCTCCATTGGTTTGGCTCATTTCTTGAAACCGAAATTACATTCTCAAAACTCTAAGATCATTTGGCAAAACAGTCTTACAGTTCAGCACAACACTATAGCTCACTTGCAAAAGCTCATATCTCTCCTAAAACTGTTCACTCATGCTTCAAAACTAAATTCCTTTCCCATATAAAGAGTCAGTGCCACGAAAATGGCAAAGATCCTTCTCAATTGCTTTGGCTCATTTCTTGAAACAGACCGGGCGTTCTCAACACTCTTCGTGCTTTAGCCAAAATAACGTGGATGGTTCGGCACAACACCATGGTTCACCTGGAAAAGCTCATACCTCTCCCCAAACAGTTCACTCATGTGTCAAAACTAAATTTCCTTCTCATTTAAACAGTCAGTGCCCCCAAAATGCTTCGTCCCTTTGGCATTGTGTAAGCACTGCAAGTCAAAATGTTTAGATGTTTTGTCACTATGGCAGAGGACCATTGAAATATCCCTCATGTCCACCTTTCAGTCTTAGCCCAGTCCTTCATTGACAAGGGTTACTGTACTGTTTTTTTGTCTAGCTAACAGAATACAATTGTGTATAAAACTGAAAAAAAGAAATAGGATTTTAGGGTAAGAGTAGCCTCCAAGGTTTGACATCACACATTGCACTCATACTGTCAAGGAAATTGTAACCATTATCATTCACACACATAAAGTAACTTCCATACATCAGAGAAAATGTATACAGCATAATATACTGTAATATAAACACACAAACAAAAAACAATAAATTATATGCAGCCTACAGTGCTGTAAATAAAGCTGGAGTTTCACAACTAACAGTTCTTCACTGGTCACTGTCCTCACCCTCCCTCTCCTGGCCACCGTCCTCACCCTCCTGGCCATCCACACGCTGCTGTCTGTCTGGCCACAGATTCTCGTCCACATCACAGCGTATATTCTCCCTTGCGATGCAACGAGGGAAGAAACGGCGTGCATGTCGCAACCATACCCTACACTGATCTCCTGTAATATCCTCACACGCAGCGTCCATTGCATGGAGCAGGGACCTCTGATCTTGAGCCCGATGCTCATACACTCTCCACCTCCAAACGGAGAAATACTCCTCAATAGGATTGAGGAAAGGAGAGTAAGGTGGTAGGAACACCATGACCATCCTTGGATGAGTAGTGAACCAGGCCCTGATGAGCGGGCCACGGTGGAAATTCACATTGTCCCATACAATGACATATTGTGGTAGGTGAGGCCCTACGAGACCTCTCATTTTCAGGGATCAAATCAAAATGAAGGCGGTCCAAGAAGATGAGGAGCTTCTGTGTATTGTATGGGCCAATACTGGGGATGTGAGTGGCCACACCATTCTCAGATATGGCAGCACACATAGTTATATTGCCCCCTCGCTGGCCTGGGACATCCACCGTGTCCCGGTGGCCAATAATATTACGGCCACGTCTTCGGCCCTTGGCCAGGTTGAAGCCAGCTTCATCCACAAACACGAGGATGTGATGGGTCTCGTTTCCTTCCAATGCCATTATTCTCTACAATAGCGTAAAAAAAGAAAACATCAAATCAGTCATAAAGAAGAGTCATACACTACAGTTACAGACAATTACATAGGAATGTTCTATGTTCTCCACAAGTTCATTATACTACTGGCCACTACTCCAGTGGTTCCAAACCTGGGTACATGTACCCCTATGCAGAGGTACTACAGGGGTATTTGACAGAAAGGGAGGGGGCAATCATCAATGACTAGACTTACTGAAATGTTACAGTAAAACCCACAGTATTAGATAGATTTACATGGGAGGCACTAATTGCAGCTCTTTGACCCCTTTTCTTATTGTATGTTATATTCTTAAAAATAAGGATTATAATGATAATTGCATCATACAGTAATCTGCAGTTTTTAGGCAAAATGTTGAAGTCAGATAAATCAAATACTTCCATACCTGGATTACCTGGATACACAAATCAGGTAAAGTGGGTACTGAAGCCAAAAAAGTTTGGGAACCACTGCTTAATTGTAAAAAGGTTATAATGATGGACAACCAGTAACTGACTTACATGTACATACTGGTACCGCAGCTCTTTCACTCTATCAGAGTTCCTCTCAAATGGTACCCTGTACATTTGCTTCATTGTCATCTGATGCTTCTTCAATATCCGGTCTATTGTGGAGATGCTTATAGAGTTATAGAGTTACAGATCTCTTGTTCTTGTTGTTCATTGAGAAGTTTTCCTCTGCCACCCGTGCAAGGTTGTCGTCCAATCCTAGATATAGAAGTCAAAGGACAACACTCCATTCGTAATGTATACCTTATGTATTCCTTACAGAATGAGTTACTGACTAATGAGGGGAAAAAGTATTTGATCCCCTGCTGATTTTGTTAGACTGAGAATCAACAATCAGTTTAGATCAACAAGATCTATTCACTTGGAAATTGTGCTAAATGTAGGCTACCTGTACTTAATCATTTGCAAAGATGTACTGAGACATTGAGACATGTACTTAGACATTTGCAATTTGATGAAATGAATGAGAAATTCAATTCTGTTGTGAACAATTGCCAAGTGGTTTGGAGGTTTGTCCATGTAGTTTTGAGAATGTAATTTCTGTTTCAAGAAATGAGCCAAACCAATGGAGAAAAACTGTAACTGGACCTATCCCCTACCCTGACCCTACTGATCTGGTGTTAACTGGACCTTGTCCCTACCCTGATGTTCTGGTGTTAACTGGACCTAGCCCCTACCCTGACCCTACTGATCTAATGTTAAATGGACCTAGCCCCTACCCTGACCCTACTGATCTAATGTTAAATGGACCTAGCCCCTACCCTGACCCTACTGATCTAATGTTAAATGGACCTAGCCCCTACCCTGACCCTACTGATCTAATGTTAAATGGACCTAGCCCCTACCCTGACCCTACTGAACTGGTGTTAGTTTTTTCCAACTGCTTACACACGTTTTCAAAACTGTCTCCTTTTTTTCCCAAAACTCGACACACAATTCCCAAAACTGCACATGCAAAATGCCTCACATCTCCTTCAAAATGTAACACTGCATTCAAAATGCCATAAACACATTTGCATCAAATGGCAAACACTGCTTTCATAATAGTACATTTTTGGATATACCATGTAAACACTGTTGTTTTAAATCTAAAGCTCTTTGGTCTTTCATAGGCTTATATCTACATTTCCATACAATGTTCTACAGTGAAAGTAATCTGCTGAGAGGGGTAACAAGTACACTGTAAACACCAATGCAATGTAGAAACAGAAAATATTTATTAGGCCAAACATTACTGTTGTATACAGTAGCATACAACAAAACCATAAACATATGTAAACCAAAAGTATATTCTTTAGAATACAGTAAAGAACACAATTGTGTGTGTGGGGTCCCGGGGGCAGTCCAGGAATTGGTAGGGGGCAGTCACCAGTGCTAAGCTACACTTCATCTCTTCTCCGGCCTGGGTCTGGCCATAATACTTCGTCCACATCACAAGATACGTTTTCTCTTGCCAAACATCGAGGGAAGTATCTCCTAGCATGGCGTATCCAACCTTGGACAGAGGCAACCTCTATGTCCCCACATCGTCCTCCATTGCCTGGAGAAGCGGCATGCGGGCATAGGGTTGGCGATCATACACTTTCAGCGCCAGGCTGAGAAGAATTCCTCTATGGGATATAGAAAAGGTGAATATGGGGGTAGGTACAACACTACAAATTGTGGATGGGTGGCAAACCAGTTTTGGACCAGAACAGCCCGGTGAAAACTAACATTGTCCCATAAAACCACAAATCTAGCAGGCTCCTGATCTGGATCAGGGACAAGCATTGTGTAAATTGCATCCAGAAAAGTGAGCATATGGCTGGTGTTGTACGGACCCAGTGTGGCATTGTGATGGAGGACCCCGTTTTGAGTGATGGCACCACACATAGTTATATTACTCCCACGCTGTCCAGGGACATTGGTAATTGCCCTCTGTCCTATTACATTTCTTCCGCGGCGCCTGGTTTTGGTGAGGTTGAAGCCAACCTCATCCACATAAATAAATTCATGGCGAATTACATGGGCATCCAGCTCCAATACTCTCTGTAACAGACAAAAGGATATACAGATGAGTAAATATGGTATGTCTGAAGTACTGGAAGTAGTGTTGCATACATACCTCTACAAAGTCATGTCGCATATTCTTGACTCTGTCAGAGTTTCTCTCAAATGGCACCTTGTAAAGTTGTTTCATCGTCACTCGGTGCCGTGGGAGGATGCGTTGTATGGTCGACAGGCTTACAGCATTGATGTTGTTAAATATGGTGTCATTATTCAAGATATGCTCTCTTATCTCTCGAATCCTAATTGCATTGTTGGCCAAAACCATATTTATAATTGCAGTCTCTTGTACATCTGTAAACAAACGTCCTCGTCCTCCATGATGTCTTTGCCTTTCCACTCTGTACAGAATTCAAACACAGTATGTGTTCAGCATGGGAACTGTAAACAATGTACAAAAAAAATGTAGTACAGCATGATAACCAACCTCATTCATTCAATGCAGTGCAGTAAATGGATGGCTTAGAGTTACAAATGTTTATGCAATACTATGCAGTCATACGTATTTTACAGTACATTACTGTAATGCTAAAATAGTCATTAGATAGTTGCATACCTGTTCTCATTTCTGAAGGTTCGAATTATGGACGCCACTGTAAATCGACTCAAGTTGGGCTGGACTCTCAGTCCAGCCTCTCTCATGGTCAAACCGTTGTTGATCACATGATCAACAAGTGTTGCCCTAATCTCATCAGAGAAGGCTCTCCTTCCTTCTCTTCTTTGCCCTCGTCCTCTTCCTCTTCTTCCTCTTCCTCCTACTCCTCTTGCTCTCTGTCCATTGTTGGCATCCATTGTTCAAAACAGGTCATCTGACCTTTGACCTATTTATAGGCCTATACTACAGTAAAGCAGTGATTGGTTAGTGATCAGTTAAGCTATTAGTGTTTGCACATGTGAGGAGTGTGTGTGTGACCTGGTGAATAAGTGTAGCATTTTGATTGGTTGTGTTTGGAAAAGGAAAGCAAGTCACTTCCTGTTAGATTTTTGTGTTTTAGGTAGAGAATTGTGTGTAGTGTTTTGAAAAAAGTGTTTTATGCAATTGACAACTGAGTCAAAGGCTGAGAAATAGCTTATGGTTTTGGATATTTGGTGTGTAGTTTTGCACTTTGAGTGAGAGGTTTCAAAAATCGTGTGACATGAAAAGATTTTGTGTGTAAGCAGTTGTAAAAAACTGTAACTAAACCTAAACCCTACCCTGACCCTACTGATCTGGTGTTAACTAAACCTAAA
The DNA here is from genome assembly GCA_030435695.1 of Brachymystax lenok tsinlingensis. Lineage (NCBI taxonomy): Eukaryota > Metazoa > Chordata > Actinopteri > Salmoniformes > Salmonidae > Brachymystax > Brachymystax lenok. Next base: position 34,855,977 of record CM059794.1, on the reverse strand, counting down.
CCCTACCCTGACCCTACTGATCTGGTGTTAACTAAACCTAAACCCTACCCTGACCCTACTGATCTGGTGTTAACTAAACCTAAACCCTACTCCTGACCCTACTGATCTGGTGTTAACTAAACCTAAACCCTACCCTGACCCTACTGATCTGGTGTTAACTAAACCTAAACCCTACCCTGACCCTACTGATCTGGTGTTAACTAAACCTAAACCCTACCCTGACCCTACTGATCTGGTGTTAACTAAACCTAAACCCTACCCTGACCCTACTGATCTGGTGTTAACTAAACCTAAACCCTACCCTGACCCTACTGATCTGGTGTTAACTAAACCTAAACCCTACCCTGACCCTACTGATCTGGTGTTAACTAAACCTAAACCCTACCCTGACCCTACTGATCTGGTGTTAACTAAACCTAAACCCTACCCTGACCCTACTGATCTGGTGTTAACTAAACCTAAACCCTACCCTGACCCTACTGATCTGGTGTTAACTGGACCTATTCCCTACCCTGACCCTACTGATCTGGTGTTAACTGGGTCTAGCCCCTACCCCGATGATCTGGTGTTTCAATCAGTGGTGTAGTAGAGGGTATACTTAGGGATAAACTGTATACCCACTCATTTTTCAGTGGTCATTGTGTATACTCACTTCTTAATCCCCACTGGTACATATCAAAGTAGTGTAGTGGAGGTCTACCCTATAACGTTTAATAAGGCTGATGGAACAGATATGAATGTTTAGCTTAAAATGATGGTAAACTATTATTTCCTCAAATTTTAGGTGCGGCAATGTACGCACGTCAGTAGGCCTACTTGTAAATGTTCTGAAATGCAATTTGCGGCAAAACACCATTCTAAAATGCCCACTCTATATGTGAGCTGTTTAATGGACAGAGATTGAAATATCCACTTGAAATGTAAAAGGAGAGGGGATTTAAAGACGCAACAACTACACTATCATGGGTTGATAATATGATAATGCCTTTGGCTGCTAGACAATGAAAGAAGGTTGAAAGAAAACCAATAGAACAGGAGTATGCATAATGAGGAAGTCTTTATAAAAATAGTTGCCTTCACGTTTCTATGGTAGGATTTTGAAGCAAAACAGAGTAGCCTATACGTACAGGTAAGAGAGAGATTACACAATGAAGATGCAGGAAAACATTCAACTGAAAATCCATCCAGAGATTAAAGCTAACTCTGACCTCTGATTCTATACCAAATACTCAATGATCATTTAGACAGCCAAAATAACAGAGCAGTTATTCAGTACTCATCAGCCCCTCCAAGCAGTTACTGCCCCCTCCTTAAGCAGTGCAATTGAAGAGTTTAATTCCAAAATGCTATATCCACCAATTTTTCACATTTGTGCTTTTTCATGAGAAATGATTGCTCATCATGGGTAACTTCAAGTATGTGTAAAATATTCAAATTCTCAGAAACGTTATAAGGCATTGTTTAGCTGGAATGGAATGTTCGTATCCTGTATATTTGACTGTGATATGTGGTTGTCTCACCTAACAAGCTTAAGATGAATGCACTAACTGTAAGTCGCTCTGCATACGAGCATCTGTTAAAAAACTAAAATGTAAAAAAGTAAATGTTTTACATACAGATCTCAAATTACTGTATTTAATAATTTCAAAAATGTAATATTGATGTAACAAATTTATAATTTATACAGTTCTTTATAAAAAATGTAGTTATTTATTACTTTTGACTGTGTAAAACCTAGCAGTACTACTTATTTCTCTGAGAGTGATGCGGATATATAGCATTTTGCTATGAAAACATGGTTATTTGTCTCTCTAAAATTAAACTATCAAGCGATAGATTTAAAAAAAATACATGTCTGTCACTTAACAACACCCTGCCATGATTAGACAGTGAAAAAACACACAAACACCCCTGCCCATCCTTAGGGGGGAGAAGGTGCTGCTTGACCCCCACCGTACCCCTCCCTCTGTCCCTAGCAGTTGGTGCTGGAGATGGCCAGGAGCTTTTCGTTGACGGCAGGCTTCCCATCGTTACCCTCCTTCCCCCTCTCCTCCTCCCCCTGTGAGGCCAGCAGGTCCCAGGAGCGGGGCAGCAGGCGGTGGCTGAAGGCCAGGGTGGCCAGGCTGGAGGCTAGGGGGATACACACCAGAGACACCAACATCACCAGAGTCCTGAAGGGGAAGTACTGGCGGATAACTCCTCCCTCCTCCCTCCAACCAGGGAACAGGAGGACCGTTGGAAGCCGGAGGAGAGGCTCTCCACTCAGCAGCCTCAGAGTGACTGCCACAAGGTAACCAGCGGTAGCACCGTAGCCATTAGCACAGCGGCAGTGAAGAACACAGATAAGCTGGGGGAAGACCACGCAGTAGATGAGGTCTCCACTCATCAGCCAGAAGGCAAACACACTGTCCTCAGCAAACGCCAGGCCTGTACCAGCCAGACCCACCAGCAACACACTGACACGGATCACCCACACACACTCCCTGTCTGACGCCTGAGAGAGAGAGAGAGAGAGAGAGAGAGAGAGAGAGAGAGAGAGAGAGAGAGAGAGAGAGAGAGAGAGAGAGAGAGAGAGAGAGAGAGAGAGAGAGAGAGAGAGAGAGAGAGAGAGAGTGTGTAGGGGGGTCATATACAGTGCATTCAGAAAGTATTCAGACCCCTTCACCTTGTCCACATTTTGTTACATCACAGATTTATTCTAAAATTGATTAAATTATATTTGTTCCTCATCAATCTCCACACAATACCCCATAATGACAAAGCAAAAACACGTTTTTAGATTTTTTTGTAAAATAAAAAATAAAATCCCTTATTTTACTTAAATATTCAGACCCTTTGCTATGAGACTCAACATTGAGCTCAGGTGCATCCTGTTTCCATTGATCATCCTTGAGATGATCTACAACTTGGTTGGAGTCCACTTCTGGTAAATTCAATTGATTTGACATGATTTGGAAAAGCACACACCTCTCTATATAACGTCCCACAGTTGACAGTGCATGTTAGAGCAAAAATCAAGTCATGAATTCGAAGGAAATTGTCCTTAGAGCTCAGAGACAGGATTGTGTCAAAGGCACAGATCTGGGGAAGGGTACCAAAACATTTATGCAGCAATGAAGCTGCACAAGAACACAGTGGCCTCCATCATTCTTAAACAGAAGATGTTTGGAACTAGCTTGGAACTATCAAGACTCTTCCTGTGGAGATGGGAGAACCTTCCAGAAGGACAACCATCTCTGAAGCACTCCACCAATCAGGCCTTTATGGTAGAGTGAATCCTCAGTAAAAAGCACATGACAGCCCACTAGGAGTTTGCCAAAAGGCACCTAAAGGACTCTCAGACCATGAGAAGCAAGATGATCTGCTCTGATGAAACCAAGATTGAACTCTTTGGCCTGAATACCAAGCGTCACGTCTGTAGAAAACCTGGCACCATCCCTACGGTGAAGCATGGTGGTGGCAGCATCGTGCTGTGGGGTATGTTTTTCAGTGGCAGGAACTGGGAGACTAGTCAGGATCGAGGGAAAGATGAACAGAGCTAAGTACAGAGAGATCCTTGATGAAAACCTGCTCCAGAGCGCTCAAGAACTCAGACTGGGGCAAAGGTTCAACTTCCAACAGGACAATGACCCTAAGCACACAGCCAAGCCAATGCAGGAGTGGCTTTGGGACAAGTCTCTGAATGTGCTTGAGTGGCCCAGCCAGAGCCTGGAACCGATCGAACATCTCTGAAGAGACCTGAAAATAGCTGTGCAGTGATGCTCCACATCCAACCTGACAGAACTTGAGAGGATCTGCAGAGAAAAATGGAAGAAACTCCCCAAATACAGGTGTGTCCCCCAAATACAAGCTTGTAGCGTCATGCCCAAGAAGACTCAAGGCTGTAATTGCTGCCAAAGGTGCTTCAACTAAGTACTGAGTAAAGGGTCTGAATACTTATGTAAATGTGATATTTCTGTTTTTGCTTTGTCTTTATAGGGTATTGTGCGTAGATTGATGAGGGGAAAAAACAATTTAGTAAATTTTAGAATAAGGCTGTAACGTAACAAAATGTGTAAAAAGTCATGGGGTCTGAATACTTTCCAAATACACTGTAACTTGCATACTTTTCTTGATTGACATAACAGCAATTTTCAGAAGTAAATTCTTCATACTTTCAGTTAATAGAAAACCCCTGTGTACACACACACACACACACACCTGTGCCTTGAGACTGCTCTTGTAGATGTTGTGAGTGAACATGGATGCGGAGGAGAGGAGGACAGAGTCCATGGAGGACATGACAGCTGCAGCCACGGCCCCGATGCCCACCACAGACACCCAGGGAGGGGTGAGGTAGTGCAGGGCCAGAGGCAGCACCTTGCCTGCCTCCCCACGGGCAAACGGAGAGGGCAGGCCGTACGCCGTCTGGTTCCAGTCTGTAGGGGTAGAGAAGGGAGACAGAGGAAGGGGTAAAGAGAGGCTTCAGTCCGAAAAGGGGATGGAAGGGAGGAGTGACTGACTGGTTGGCTAGCTGACTGGGTAACTGACAGACTGACTGACTGACTGAAGGACTGACATATTGACTGATTGACTGACTGACTGATTGACTAGCTGGTTGACTGGCTGACCGACTGACTGACCGACTGACTGAAGGACTGACATATTGACTGATTGACTGACTGACTGACTGATTGACTAGCTGGTTGACTGGCTGACCGACTGACTGACCGACTGACTGACTGGTTGACTGACTTACTGATTGATCGATTGACTGACTGACTGACTGGAGGACTGACATATTGACATATTGACTGACTGACTGACTGACTGACTGACTGATTGACTAGCTGGTTGACTGGCTGACCGACTGACCGACTGACTGACTGGTTGACTGACTTACTGATTGATCGACTGACTGACTGACCGACTGACTGAGTGACCGACTAGCTGGTTGACTGATTGACGGACTGACTGGTTGACTGGCTGGTTGACTGACTTACTGATTGATCAACTGACCGACTGCCTAGTTGACTGATCGACTGCCTGGTTGACTGACTGGCTGATTGACTGGCTGACTGACTGACTGACTGTCTGGGCACCTGTGGAGGCTGCCACTGCTCCTATGATGACCGAGGGTACTCCCATGATGACGACTATTCCGGCTGCAGCGAAGCAGGTGACCTGAGCCTGAGTGGACGATGCTGCAGAGAGGATACGCTGATACAGAGCCTGGTAGGACAGGCCTCCCAATGCCTGCAACACACACAGATGCACACACACAACACACACACGCATCCACATACAGTTGAAATCGGAAGTTTACATACATCTTAGCCAAATACATTTAAACTCAGTATTTCACAATTCCTGAAATTTAATCCTAGTAAAAATTCCCTGTCTTAGGTTAGTTAGGGTCACCACTTAATTTTAAGAATGTAAAATGTCAGAACAATAGTAGAGAGAATGATTTATTTCAGCTTTTATTTCCTTCATCACATTCCCAGTGGGTCAGAAGTTTACATACACTCAATTAGTATTTGTTAGCATTTCCTTTGAATTGTTTTACTTGGGTCAAACTTTTCGGGTAGCCATCCACAAGCTTCCCACAATAAGTTGGGTGAATTGTGTCCCACAGAGCTGGTGTAACTGAGTCAGGTTTGTAGGCCTCCTTGCTCGCACACGCTTTTTCAGTTGTGCCCACAAAGGATTGAGGTCAGGGCTTTGTGATGCCCACTCCAATACCTTGACTTTGTTGTCCTTAAGCCATTTTGACACAACTTTGGAAGTATGCTTGGGGTCATTGTCCATTTGGAAGACCCATTTGTGACCAAGCTTTAACTTTCTGATTGATGTTGCTTCAATATATCCCCATTATTTTCCTTCCATGATGCCATCTATTTTGGAGACAGAATGCGTCTCCTTCCTGAGTGGTATGACAGCTGCGTGGTCCCATGGTGTTTATACTTGCGTACTATTGTTTATACAGATGAACGTGGTACCTTCAGGCATTTGGAAATTGCTCCCAAGGATAAACCAGACTTGTAGAGGTCACAGTCAACTTAGTTTATGTAAACTTCGTACCCACTGGAATTGTGATACAATGAATTATAAGTGAAATAATCTGTCTGTAAACAATTGTTGGAAAAATGACTTGTGTCATGCACAAAGTAGATGTCTTTACCAACTTGCCAAAACTATAGTTTGTTAACAAGACATTTGTGGAGTGGTTGAAAAATGAGTTTTAATGACAGCATAAGACAGCGTAAGTGTATGAAAACATCCGACTTCAACTATACATACACCCTCCACAAATAGAGGCGATTAGTCTTAAAGCAGCCATATGATGCATCGTACTGTAGAGATATGATTTAGTGTAGAGATATGATGTAGTGTAGAGATAAATGATAGTGTAGAGATTTGATGTAGTGTAGAGATATATGATGTACTGTAGAGAGATATGATGTACTGTAGTGATATATGATGTAGTGTAGAGATATATGATGTAGTGTAGAGATAAATGATAGTGTAGAGATTTGATGTAGTGTAGAGATATATGATGTAGTGTAGAGATATATGATGTACTGTAGAGATATAATGTACTGTAGAGAGATATGATGTACTGTAGTGATATATGATGTAGTGTAGAGATATATGATGTACTGTAGAGATATGATGTACTGTACATATACAATGTACTGTAGAGATACAATATAGTGTAGAGATACGATGTAGCGTAGTGATATATGATGTAGTGTAGAGATGTATGATGTACTGTAGAGATATGATGTACTGTACATATACAATGTACTGTAGAGATACAATATAGTGTAGAGATACGATGTAGCGTAGTGATATATGATGTAGTGTAGAGATGTATGATGTAGTGTAGAGATATGATGTAGTGTAGAGAAAAAAGTATTTGATCCCCTGCTGATTTTGTACGTTTGCCCACTGAAAAAGAAATTATCAGTCTATAATTTTAATGGTAGGTTTATTTGAACAGCGAGAGACAGAATAACAAAATCCAGAAAAACGCATGTGAAATATTTTATAAATTGATTTGCATTTTAATGAGGGAAATAAGTATTTGACCCCCTCTCAATCAGAAAGATTTCTGGCTCCCAGGTGTTCTTTTATACAGGTAACGAGCTGAGATTAGGAGCACACTCTTAAAGGGAGTGCTCCTAATCTCAGTTTGTTACCTGTATAAAAGACACCTGTCCACAGAAGCAATCAATCAATCAGATTCCAAACTCTCCACCATGGCCAAGACCAAAGAGCTCTCCAAGGATGTCAGGGACAAGATTGTAGACCTACACAAGGCTGGAATGGGCTACAAGACCATCGCCAAGCAGCTTGGTGAGAAGGTGACAACAGTTGGTGCGATTATTCGCAAATGGAAGAAACACAAAAGAACTGTCAATCTCCCTGGGCCTGGGGCTCCATGCAAGATCTCACTTCGTGGAGTTGCAATGATCATGAAAACGGTGAGGAATCAGCCTAGAACTACACGGGAGGATCTTGTCAATGATCTCAAGGCAGCTGGGACTATAGTCACCAAGAAAACAATTGGTAACACACTACGCCGGTGGACTGAAATCCTGCAGCGCCCGCAAGGTCCCCCTGCTCAATAAAGCACATTTTCATGCCCGTCTGAAGTTTGCCAATGAACATCTGAATGATTCAGAGGACAACTAAAATGTGTGGTCAGATGAGACCAAAATGGAGCTCTTTGGCATCAACTCAACTCGCCATGTTTGTAGGAGGAGGAATGCTGCCTATGACCCCAAGAACACCATCCCCACAGTCAAACATGGAGGTGGAAGCATTATGCTTTGGGGGTGTTTTTCTGATAAGGGGACAGGACAACTTCACTGCATCAAAGGGATGATGGACGGGGCCATGTGCCGTCAAATCTTGGGTGAGAACCTCCTTCCCTCAGCCAGGGCATTGAAAATGGGTCGTGGATGGGTATTCCAGCATGACAATGACCCAAAACACACGGCCAAGGCAACAAAGGAGTGGCTCAAGAAGAAGTACATTAAGGTCCTGGAGTGACCTAGCCACTCTCCAGACCTTAATCCCATAGAAAATCTGTGGAGGGAGTTGAAGGTTCGTGTTGCCAAACGTCAGCCTCGAAACCTTAATGACTTGGAGAAGATCTGCAAAGAGGAGTGGGACAAAACCCCTCCTGAGATGTGTACAAACCTGGGGGCCAACTACAAGAAACGTCTGACCTCTGTGATTGCCAACAAGGGTTTTGCCACCAAGTACTAAGTCATGTTTTGCAGAGGGGTCAAATACTTATTTCCCTCATTAAAATGCAAATCAATTTATAACACTTTTCACATGCGTTTTTCTGGATTTCTTTGTTGTTATTCTGTCTTACACTGTTCAAATAAACCTACCATTAAAACTATAGACTGTACAAAATCAGCAGGGGATCAAATACTTTTTTCCCTCATTGTATATGTTGTAGTGTAGAGATATATGATGTACTGTAGAGATAGATGATGTACTGTAGTGATAGAAGATGTACTGTAGAAATATATGATGTACTGTAGAGATAGATGATGTACTGTAGTGACAGAAGATGTACTGTAGAGATATATGATGTACTGGAGAGATATGATGTACTGTACAGATGTAAGGTACTGTAGAGATATGATGTACTGTAGAGATACTATGTAGTGTAGAGATATGATGTAGTGTAGATATATGATGTACTATAGAGATAAATGATGTGCTGCAGAGATATATGATGTACTATAGATATATGATGTACTATAGATATATATGATGTACTGTAGAGATATATGATGTACTATAGAGATACAATGTAGTGTAGAGATATGATGTAGTGTAGAGATATATGATGTACTGTAGAGATGATGTACTGTAGATATACAATGTACTGTAGAGATACAATGTAGTGTAGAGATACGATGTAGCGTAGTGATATATGATGTAGTGTAGAGATATATTATGTACTGTAGAGATACTATGTAGTGTAGAGATATGATGTAGTGTAGAGATATATAATGTACTGTAGATATATATGATGTACTATAGAGATACAATGTAGTGTAGAGATATGATGTAGTGTAGAGATATGATGTAGTGTAGAGATATATGATGTACTGTATAGATATGATGTACTATAGATATACAATGTACTGTAGAGATACAATGTAGTGTAGAGATACGATGTAGCGTAGTGATATATGATGTAGTGTAGAGATATATTATGTACTGTAGAGATATGATGTAGTGTAGAGATATATAATGTACTGTAGAGATATATGATGTAGTGTAGAGATATAATGTACTGTAGATATTTATAATGTAGTGTAGAGATGCATGATGTAGTGTAGAGATAAATGATAGTGTAGATATATGATGTACTGTAGAGATATGATGTACTGTAGACATATGATGTTCTGTAGATATATACAATGTAGTGTAGCGATATATGATAGTGTAGATATATGATGTAGTGTAGAGATATATGATTTACTGTAGAGATATAACGTACTGTAGAGATATGATGTAGTCTAGAGATATATGATGTAGTCTAGAGATATATGCTGTACTGTAGAGAGACATGATGTACTGTAGAGATACTGTATATGATGATGACTTTTCAAAGACTTTGTAGTCTTCCACAGGAGGCTGGTGAGGGGAGGGCGGCTCCTAATAATGGCTGGAACGGAGTGAATGGAATGGTATCAAACACATAGAAACCATGTATTTGATACCATTCCACATATTCTAATCCAGGCATTACCACGAGCCTGTCCTCCCCAGTTAAGGTGCCAACAACCCTCTGCGTCGTCTATAGTTGACATGTTAAAGACAGTCCAGGACTTTGGTTGTAAATTCTTTACCTCATGTTCGGACTCAAATGTAAAATGTATGGTTCATAACGTACATAATATGTCATGAAACTATTTATTTAGCTCCTGTGCACATTTGAGGCCATCTTTCAGGACCCTCTTTTACTTATGAGCACCCCCAGTGGAGGCTCCAGACAAAATGGTGGTGTGAAAGATTAAAACTAAACCATTTCAGAAATGCAGCTTAATCCTAAAAACCAATTTCTACCTAAACAAAACCTACACTTACCCTAACTACTTAACCCTAAACTCTACCTAAAATTTGCATATTGTGTTTTTTCCCTCCACACTGAATCAGCAAGCAATCTGATGCACACTCACACGCACACACTCCCACACACACACACTTCAAAAACCTAACCAATAAAAGCAGCTCATCTATCCATTTCCCAGCATGCTCCAACTTCAGTTCACCCATCAAGGCGAACTGGGATTGGTTGAAAAAGGCTGCGGGTGTGACCTCCGAGGATGTTGGGCTGAGAACCAGAAAAGGAACGCAGAGCCACTGAAAAACACAACCACATTATTCATATTGCACTTTACTTTATACTGCAGAGTCAATTTAATATAACCCAGAACTGATGTAATTCATACATCTAATCTACGCTGTTCTTTGAATGAGAAGTGGAAAAACCTCTCTGTTTCCCTCACCAGAGCGATGAAGATGAAGAAGAGTTGGATGACGTCTGTGTAGGCCACAGAGTAGAGCCCTCCCAGCAGTGTGTAGGTGATGGCTACTGCTGCAGACAGAGTAATGGAATAGGACGAAGACAAGCCCAGAATCACACTCATCGTCCCTCCTGCAACACACACACATTTCAAATACTTTGTTTGGATGCAGAGTTATTCAATAACCAACCATTAGTTTTGAGAGTTAGGGTCAGAGGTCAGGGGTTACTGACCCAGGGCAGCGAGAATGCAGGCCACCCAGAGCACGTCACTAATCAGTGCGGGAAGCAGCAATGCCGTGGTGATCGAGTTTCCATAGCGATGCTGAAACGGGTCCATCATTGTCACGTAACGCTGTGATCTCATTGGCTTAGCAAAAAATAGCCCTGCTGTTGGACACAAACAGAAACTGATAAAAGATACAGTAATGAAATCCCACATCTTTCTGTGTATACGTGATGCCAAATAACATTTCCCTAAGGAGATAATCAAGTCAGCATCATCAAGTAAGTAAGCCTAAGTAATAAGACGGATGTGTACATCGCTAATGAGCTTCTTTCCTCCTGCCAGCTAGTGCTGCTGAGGCTAATACCCGTGTTAGTGGGTGGTATGTTGCTAATGCTAGCTGCCTGGGTTAGTCTATAGTCTGTAGCTAACGCTAATACAAGCTACAGTAGTTTCAAGTTTTAATGTCACATGCACGAGTGCTTTCTTGCAAGCTCCAAATAAGAAATAAGAAGAAGAAATAAGAAGAACACGAGAAAGTAAAAAGTTATATACAGGGTCAGTTCCAGTACTACAGTCAGGTCCATAAGGTGCCGAAGACGTGGATGTCGATTAAGGCAGCCCCCCGCACCTCTCTGACTCAGAGGGGTTGGGTTAAATGCGGAAAGACACATTTCAGTTGAAGGCATTCGGTTGTACAACTGACTAATAATGGTGACTTTGACTATTTGGACAGTGACACTATTTGCATAATTTTGTCTCTACACCGCCACAATGGAATTGAAAGGAAACACGATGTGCTTTAAGTGTAGACTTTCATCTTTAATTTAAGAGTTTTGTCAAAATTATTGTATGAACCGTGTAGGAATTACAACCATTTTTAGACATAGCCCCCCAATTTTAGGGGCTCAAAAGTAATTGGATAAACTAACATAAACTAAATTGTGAGTTTTAAGACTTGGTTGCAAATCCTATGCAGTCAATGACTGTCTGAAGTCTGGAACCATAGACATCACCAGATGCTGGGTTTCTTCCCTGGTGATGCTCTGCCTGGCCTTTACTGCAGCTGTCTTCAGTTCCTGCTTGTTCTTGGGGCGTTTTGCCTTCAGCAAGTGAAATGCAGGCTCAATTGGATTCAGGTCAAGTGATTGCAGAACATTCCACTTCTTTGCTTTTGCAGTATACTTGGGTTGCTTTCGCAGTATACTTCTGATCATTGACCATCTGCACTGTGAAGCGCCGTCCAATGAGTTTTGAAGCATTTGGCTGAATCTGAGCAGATAAAATAGCCCTAAACACATATTTTATCCTGATGCCTTTGTCAGCAGTCACATCATCAATAAATACAAGGAAACCAGTTCCATTGGCAGCCATACATGCCCACGCCATAACACTACCTCCACCATGCTTCACAGATGAGGTGGTATGCTTCGGATCATGATCAGTTCCTTCCCTTCTCCATACTCTTCTCTTCCCATCATTCTGGTACAAGTTGATCTTTGTTTCATCTGTCCATAGGATGTTGTTCCAGAACTGGACAGGCTTTTTTAGATGTTTTTGGCAAACTCTAATCTGGTCTTCCTGTATTTGAGGCTTACCAATGGTTTACATCTTGTGGTAAACCCTCTGCATTTACTCTGGTGAAGTCTTCTCTTGATTGTTGACTTTAACACAAATACGCCTACCTCCTAGAGGGTGATCTTGATCTGGCCAACTGTTGTGAAGGGGTTTTTCTTCACCAGGGAAAGAATTATTCTGTCATCCACCACAGTTGTTTTCCGTGGTCTTCCGGGCCTTTTGGTGTTCCTGAGCTCACTACTGCGTTATTTCTTTATAAGAATGTACCAAACAGTTAATTTGGCCACACCTAATGTTTTAGCTCTCTCTCTGATGGGTTTGTTTTGATTTTAAAATGAAATTAAATAGCTATAGGCTATTTAGTGTGGTCTAATTTTAATAAGCTTGGCACACCTGTATTTGGGGAGTTTCTCCCAATCTTCTCTGCAGATCCTCTCAAGCTCTGTCAGGTTGGATGGGGAGTGTCACTGCATAGCTATTTTCAGGTCTCTCCAGACATGTCAAATCAAGTTGTATTTGTCACATGGGCCTTCTTCTGACTCCGCCTAGTATATAGGTCCTGGCTTGGCCACAGTGATGTACTTGGCTGTACATATTACCCTCTGCTGCGCCTTACAGTCAGATGCCAAGCAGTTGCCATACCAGGCGCTGATGCAACCGGTCAGGATGCTCTTGATGGTGCAGCTGTAGACATTTTTGAGTATCTGGGGACCCATGCCAAACCTTTCAGTCTCCTGAGGGGGAAAAGGTTTTGTCGTGCCCTCTTCATGACTTTCATGGTGTGTTTGGACCATGATAGTTTGTTGGTGATGTGGACACCAATGAACTTGAATCTTTCGACCCGCTCCACTACAGCCCCATTGATGTGAATGGGGGCGTGTTCGGCCCTCCTTTTCCTGTAGTCCACGACCATGCATACCTCCATTTTGATGACAAAAAAACAGACAAATTCGCCATGGTATCCGACGTATAAATAATTGACTATTTTTGACTGCTGTCATATCGACACTTTTATTCATTATAAAGTCATTATTGCTTTTGTGCTGATTTTCACTATTTATCAAGAACACTTGGCACTTATAATGATATTTAGGCTACTGATGATTTTATCATTTGACCGCACGTCTTGCTGATCGTGCATCTTGGTGGTGGCTGTATTTTGGTGTATTTGTTTTATTTTGATGTTATTAAAAGAAGCTGTTACCGTGTTCCAACACATACATTTTTTGCTTCTTAGTTGTAACAAAGGCACTCCACAAATAGAAATTGATTGAAGACTTACATTTTTGTGTTTTTTTTGTGGGTTTTGTTTTTACATGTAGCCTACAGTAACATAAACTAATGAAAATGCTATTGTGTTATGTGAAATAAAATAAAAATCGTATTCTAATGTTACCTTAGACCTTCATGAACACAACCAAATTATTATTTTTGCGATAGCATATATGAAATGTATTAATTACACTTTTAGAATGTTGCAGTCAGAATTACTGTTCATCAGCTTGAAGGAGGTCCCTCGAGGCCCAGCGGTTTTAGTGTTTTAAAGAAAGTGGTAAAAATGCTAACTACCTGTGTTAGTGGATGGTGTGTAGCTCATGCTAACTACCTGTGTTAGTGGATGGTGTGTAGCTCATGCTAACTACCTGTGTTCGTGGATGGTGTGTAGCTCATGCTAACTACCTGTGTTAGTGGATGGTGTGTAGCTCATGCTAACTACCTGTGTTAGTGGATAGTGTGTAGCTAATGCTAGCAGTGCAGCTGACTGCTGAGAAGCTCTCTTCGTACTTCTTACCCAATAGGAAGGTGATGAGATAAGCCAGCGGCCCCAAAGCCCAGATGAGACCTTGAGAGGGAGAGTAGACAGCCTCTGCAGTGCCCAAGATGTAGCCCCCTCCAACCCACGTCGCTATGACAACAGATACACAGTCATGAGCACAAACATGCACACACATCTCAATGAACAACACATTCCTGGAAAACGCATATCAGTCACAGTGTAATAATGTACAGCATTACTGTTTACTCTAAGCATATCAGTCACAGTGTAATAATGTCCAGCATTACTGTTTACTCTAAGGTATAACACGCTGTTACATCTTCCCCGACATCTCCAGGCTGAAGTACTGTTTCTGTTACTCACCCAACCTCCCACCCACTCACTCACCCACTCACCCACCCACCCACCTACTCACTCACATATACAGAGGACTCACCTGTCATAGTGAATACCCCCACCAAAACGTTGATGTTGCGTCCTCCTATCATGGTGAACTCACTCTTGCTGCCCACACATTTCTCCTCCTCCTTCTTGGACTTCCTGGAGGCCCAGATCCCTGTGGCCAGGATCAGGACATAGAAGACCACAACCACCACCAGACCACCAACATCTAGAGCCATCCTGAGTCTATCACACACACACATCAAGAGATAAGACTTCCACCAGCATCTAGAGCCATCCTGAGTCTATCACACACACACATCAAGAGATAAGACTTCCACCAGCATCGAGAGCCATCCTGAGTCTATCACACACACACACATCAAGAGATAAGACTTCCACCAGGGAGGAACGTCACCAACATGCAGGTAGCCAACACACACACACACGAGGAAGAGAGCACAGGAGAGAAGAGTTTGTGTTCTGTCTCTAACTCTCTGGGTTGCTGTGTGGTTGTGTGTGGTTGTGTGTGTGGTTGTGTGTGTGTGTGTGTGTGTGTGTGTGTGTGTGTGTGTGTGTGTGTGTGTGTGTGTGTGTGTGTGTGTGTGTGTGTTGGCTCCTGCCCTCAACATATACGGCAGGTGGAGATGACATGCCTGCTCTCTGGGACATGTAAGCATTTATCACATCACACAGTAATAACATTTGGCAAGCTATAATAACAACCCAAAGACAGTTATAGTCAGGTGTGGCAGAAAGGGATATTCTAAGTCCAGTGCCACACCTTGTGTAACAGTATTGTTTCCGTCCCTCTCCTTGCCCCAATCTCGACTTTTACACAAACTCTCAAAACAACTACTTCAAGGTCTCAGAGCGAGTGACATCACCAATGGAAACCAATAGTCTAGCGCACACCGCTAACTAGCTAGGCATTTCACACAGGTTACACTCACCCCCCTTTGATCTGGGTACGGCACCAATGTAACAGTATTGCTTCCGTCCTTCTCCTTAACCCCAACCTATGCTCGAACCAGGGACCCACTGAACATATTAACAACTGCGCCAGACAAAGTATCGTTACCTATTGCTCCTGTCATGACTTGCCATGTTGGGTGAGGAATATAGGGACCAGATTTTCCTCTTTCTCTCTCTCTCTCCTCTCCCCTGGTCGTAAAAACTCTGCTTTTGGGCTCTGCAATATTGAGAGTGGAATGTGTGACTGTGGAACACACAGAGAGACTGTTCACCCCGCTATCATCCAGAAGGCGAGGTCAGTACAGGTGCATCAAAGCTGGGACCGAGAGACTGAAAACAGCTTATATCTCAAGGTCATCAGACTGATAAACAGCCATCAGTAACATTGAGTGGTTGCTGCCAACATACTGACTCAAATCTCTAGCCACTTTAATAATTAAAATTGGATGTAATAAATGTATCACTAGTCACTTTAAACAATGCCACCTTATATAATGTTTACATACCCTACATTACTCATCTCATATGCCTATGCCATATGCCTATGTCGTTCGGCCATCGCTCATCCATATATTTATATGTACATATTCTTATTCATTCCTTTACACTTGTGTATAAGTTAGTTGTTGTGAAATTGTTAGATTACTTGTTAGATATTACTGCATGGTCGGAACTAGAAGCAGAAGCATTTCGCTACACTCGCATTAACATCTGCTAACCATGTGTATGTGACCAATAAAATTTGATTTGATTTGAACCAGGGACCCTCTGAACATATTAACAACTGTGTCAGATAAAGCGTTTTTACCTATTGCTCCTGTCATGACTTGCCATGTTGGGTGAGGATTATAGGAGCCAGATTTTCCTCTTCTCTCTCTCTCTGAGATATACATCATAACTGTATATCTGAATGTGTATAATTCTCAGTGATCAGATTCACATCCAAATGTTGGGAAACTGATATGATTAAATATTAAACTATTTGTGAGAAGATGCGATGTTAGCCTTCTAAATGAGAGAATTGTTTTTCATATAAAGTCTTAACCAAGTATGTGGCCAGGCCCACGTGAGCACAGACATTACGACAAAAGGAGGGAACGCCCCTTTTCCCCCCGAGTGCTTGAATAGCACTCGTGACAAAATATACATTTAGTCAAGAAATCGCAGAGACGGCGTAGGTGAAAATTCATGACAATGGTTGATTTTCCAGTATGTCATGACGTTGGCCTGTTGGTGAGGTTTATGACCCCCATAAATACCTTTCCCCCCTTTTCTCTCTCTCTACTCTATAGAGTTGACTCTTCAAATCCCTTTGTTAACATAGAGAGAGTATGGTAACATCAAATGGGAGGGGAAAGGAACCATATTTCGTAATCCAACCAGCTGAAAATATCCATTGGTGCTTAAGGAATATGACTCGACTGAAGACGAGAGGAGAGCACTTCCCTATCAAACGACCGAATGGTACTCTGAAAGATCTATTCTGGAGAACACTTCCCTATCGACCCACCGAATGGTACTCTGAAAGATCCATTCTGGAGAACTCTTCCCTATCGAACGATGGTACTCTGAATAATCCATTCTGGAGAACACTTCCCTATTGAACCACTGAATGGTACTCCGAATGATCCATTCTGGAGAACACTTCCCTATCGAACCATTGAATGGTACTCTGAAAGATCTATTTTGGAGAACACTTCCCCATCGAACCACCGAATGGTACTCTGAAAGATCCATTCTGGAGTACACTTCCCTATCGAACCAGCAAATGGTACAAACACCTTAGCCAAATACATTTAAACTCAGTTTTTCACAATTCCTGACATTTAATCCTAGCAATGCTGTCTTAGGTCAGTTACGTTCAACATACGGCAGGTGGAGATGACATGCCTGCTCTCTGGGACATGTAAGCATTTATCACATCACACAGTAATAACATTTGGCAAGCTATAATAACAACCCAAAGACAGTTATAGTCAGGTGTGGCAGAAAGGGATATTCTAAGTCCAGTGCCACACCTTGTGTAACAGTATTGTTTCCGTCCCTCTCCTTGCCCCAATCTCGACTTTTACACAAACTCTCAAAACAACTACTTCAAGGTCTCAGAGCGAGTGACATCACCAATGGAAACCAATAGTCTAGCGCACACCGCTAACTAGCTAGGCATTTCACACAGGTTACACTCACCCCTTTGATCTGGAGTACGGCACCAATGTAACAGTATTGCTTCCGTCCCTTCTCCTTAACCCCAACCTATGCTCGAACCAGGGACCCACTGAACATATTAACAACTGCGCCAGACAAAGTATCGTTACCTATTGCTCCTGTCATGACTTGCCATGTTGGGTGAGGAATATAGGGACCAGATTTTCCTCTTTCTCTCTCTCTCTCCTCCCCTGGTCGTAAAACCCTGCTTTTGGGCTCTGCAATATTGAGAGTGGAATGTGTGACTGTGGAACACACAGAGAGACTGTTCACCCCGCTATCATCCAGAAGGCGAGGTCAGTACAGGTGCATCAAAGCTGGGACCGAGAGACTGAAAAACAGCTTATATCTCAAGGTCATCAGACTGATAAACAGCCATCAGTAACATTGAGTGGTTGCTGCCAACATACTGACTCAAATCTCTAGCCACTTTAATAATTAAAATTGGATGTAATAAATGTATCACTAGTCACTTTAAACAATGCCACCTTATATAATGTTTACATACCCTACATTACTCATCTCATATGCCTATGCCATATGCCTATGTCGCTCGCCATCGCTCATCCATATATTTATATGTACATATTCTTATTCATTCCTTTACACTTGTGTATAAGTTAGTTGTTGTGAAATTGTTAGATTACTTGTTAGATATTACTGCATGGTCGGAACTAGAAGCAGAAGCATTTAGCTACACTCGCATTAACATCTGCTAACCATGTGTATGTGACCAATAAAATATTATTTGATTTGAACCAGGGACCCTCTGAACATATTAACAACTGTGTCAGACAAAGCGTTTTTACCTATTGCTCCTGTCATGACTTGCCATGTTGGGTGAGGATTATAGGAGCCAGATTTTCCTCTTCTCTCTCTCTCTGAGATATACATCATAACTGTATATCTGAATGTGTATAATTCTCAGTGATCAGATTCACATCCAAATGTTGGGAAACTGATATGATTAAATATTAAACTATTTGTGAGAAGATGCGATGTTAGCCTTCTAAATGAGAGAATTGTTTTTCATATAAAGTCTTAACCAAGTAAGTGGCCACGCCCACGTGAGCACAGACATTACGACAAAGGAGGGAACGCCCTTTTCCCCGAGTGCTTGAATAGCACTCGTGACAAAATATACATTTAGTCAAGAAATCGCAGAGACGGCGTAGGTGAAAATTCATGACAATGGTTGATTTTCCAGTATGTCATGACGTTGGCCTGTTGGTGAGGTTTATGACCCCATAAATACCTTTCCCCTTTTCTCTCTCTACTCTATAGAGTTGACTCTTCAAATCCCTTTGTTAACATAGAGAGAGTATGGTAACATCAAATGGGAGGAAAGGAACCATATTTCGGTAATCCAACCAGCTGAAAATATCCATTGGTGCTTAAGGAATATGATGTCAGATCAGTTGGCGTCGGATACATTATTACTAATGATAGGATGACATAAACTGTATCTTGGAAAGTCTACACATTCTAGTTATCAGATTCATATGGAATTGTTGTGCAATTTAAAGGTTTAAATATGAAACTATTTGTGGAAAGATTAAATGTAATTTTAGCTCCTAAATGAGAGAATGATTTTCATAGAGTAAAAGGTCTGCTCACTCTGTGGCCCCGTCGAAGTGAACAGACATTGGTTGTAAACCATGAAAAACGCCCCTCTCTCCCACTACTAAATAAGCCCGTTGAGGAAGTTAGGACGACGGTCCTCCGTTAAAAGGGCTAAGATAATAACCTAACGAAATTAGCATTATGGTCAAAGTGAAGGTGACGATCTACACGCAGAAAGGATGAATTTTGACTATACCAGCCAGAATATAGCATGAGCTTAAAGTATGGAAACTTGGTATGAACTTTGAACTCTTATTCAAAGAAGTGATACCTCCTAGCCGGTGAGTGAGCAGCTGCAACTGTAAACGTGGGCTAGGAGAGGACGGACAAAGTATCTATTCTACCACGCCCAGTTCACCACCAGACATTCGACAAAGGACAAGAGATCTCTGCTGGGCAACCTAGCCTTCCATCTATGACCAATCTATCGAGGCGCAGCTCAGAGTAAATATGTCTTGCATTTTCCTTTTCCAAATGGGCGGTTATTTAGAATGCATAAGATTCTGTATTTATGATAGCATGGCTTCATAAGGTCCGATAGAGACCAACTCATTTTGTTCCTCAGTCTTCCCGCGCTTTCATTCAAGCCCAACCCCCTCTCTTTGTGTAACCAGCCGTCAAATCGGTTCCGTCCACCAGGGACGTTCTTCATGTATGATCCATTCTGCGTATATGTAATTCTGTGTGATTATTTAAGTATTTAGTAAATAAATAATTAAACCAAATGTTGTATTGCTGATTCACTTTGTTAGCCAGGGTTCGTGAAGATAACCAAGAATTCTACGATGTTCAGATGAGACTGTATCTAGACTGTTCTCCCAGCAGTATTGTGACAGAAAACATAGGGTTAATTAATAGACATGTGTAAGCAGAATAAAGGCTGAGCTCATTTGAATGTACAGACTGGGTCAACAAGGAGTTAATCACTAGACATGCAAAAACAGAATGTAAGCGGAATATGTATGCCTGTGCTGTTGTTATAGGCCTGAGGGAAGTCATTACCTGGTCTTGTGACTAGCCTTGAGACATGCAATTGCATTATGTATGTATGTCTGTGCTGTTGTAGGCCTGAGGGAAGTGATTGCTTGGTCCTGTGACTATCGTTAAGGCATGTGATTGTATTGTATATGTTTGTCTGTGCCATTACATGCTTGGGAGAGACATTGTGTAGTCCTATGAGTATCATAGGACAGACACATGCATTTGTGTATGGATAAGCCACCAATAGTCGGTAAACAAGCAAGAATTGAGACAAAGATAATGTTTGGCGAAAGGCCAAGGGGTGTTACTCATCTACATAGAAGGGAGTGACCATGTGTGTTATCTGAAAGTGGAAACCTATAAAGCCTGAGGTCCGTGGCAAGAGAATTTGGTTCTTTCATGGAATTACTCTGCTTTGTTACTTTTGTAATAAAGTCTAATTGAATTCACAAGTTCGGTATTGGTGAAATATTTGATTCAATATTTTCCACAACAACGGAGTCCCCACGTTGAAAAGGCTACTACTCTATAGACCGGAGAGCATGGAGTTGTAGCTACATGTTGAAATGGTTGGCAATTTAAATACAGACCAGAGGACGTGAGG
The DNA here is from genome assembly GCA_030435695.1 of Brachymystax lenok tsinlingensis. Taxonomy (NCBI): domain Eukaryota; kingdom Metazoa; phylum Chordata; class Actinopteri; order Salmoniformes; family Salmonidae; genus Brachymystax; species Brachymystax lenok. The sequence continues at coordinate 34,835,081 of CM059794.1, read as the reverse complement.
ATGCTGTCCCCACGCATGAAATGGTTAACAAAACTACAAGACTACACATTCACAGTCTGTAGCTGTATATGTTAAGTAGTCTAGTTAACTCGACTGAAGATGAGAGGAGAGCACTTCCCTATCAAACGACCGAATGGTACTCTGAAAGATCTATTCTGGAGAACACTTCCTATCGAACCACCGAATGGTACTCTGAAAGATCCATTCTGGAGAACTCTTCCCTATCGAACGATGGTACTCTGAATAATCCATTCTGGAGAACACTTCCCTATCGAACCATTGAATGGTACTCTGAAAGATCTATTTTGGAGAACACTTCCCCATCGAACCACCGAATGGTACTCTGAAAGATCCATTCTGGAGTACACTTCCCTATCGAACCAGCAAATGGTACAAACACCTTAGCCAAATACATTTAAACTCCGTTTTTCACAATTCCTGACATTTAATCCTAGCAATGCTGTCTTAGGTCAGTTACGTTCAACATACGGCAGGTGGAGATGACATGCCTGCTCTCTGGGACATGTAAGCATTTATCACATCACACAGTAATAACATTTGGCAAGCTATAATAACAACCCAAAGACAGTTATAGTCAGGTGTGGCAGAAAGGGATATTCTAAGTCCAGTGCCACACCTTGTGTAACAGTATTGTTTCCGTCCCTCTCCTTGCCCCAATCTCGACTTTTACACAAACTCTCAAAACAACTACTTCAAGGTCTCAGAGCGAGTGACATCACCAATGGAAACCAATAGTCTAGCGCACACCGCTAACTAGCTAGGCATTTCACACAGGTTACACTCACCCCCTTTGATCTGGAGTACGGCACCAATGTAACAGTATTGCTTCCGTCCTTCTCCTTAACCCCAACCTATGCTCGAACCAGGGACCCACTGAACATATTAACAACTGCGTCAGACAAAGTATCGTTACCTATTGCTCCTGTCATGACTTGCCATGTTGGGTGAGGAATATAGGGACCAGATTTTCCTCTTTCTCTCTCTCTCCTCCCCCCTGGTCGTAAAACCCTGCTTTTGGGCTCTGCAATATTGAGAGTGGAATGTGTGACTGTGGAACACACAGAGAGACTGTTCACCCCGCTATCATCCAGAAGGCGAGGTCAGTACAGGTGCATCAAAGCTGGGACCGAGAGACTGAAAACAGCTTATATCTCAAGGTCATCAGACTGATAAACAGCCATCAGTAACATTGAGTGGTTGCTGCCAACATACTGACTCAAATCTCTAGCCACTTTAATAATTAAAATTGGATGTAATAAATGTATCACTAGTCACTTTAAACAATGCCACCTTATATAATGTTTACATACCCTACATTACTCATCTCATATGCCTATGCCATATGCCTATGTCGTTCGCCATCGCTCATCCATATATTTATATGTACATATTCTTATTCATTCCTTTACACTTGTGTATAAGTTAGTTGTTGTGAAATTGTTAGATTACTTGTTAGATATTACTGCATGGTCGGAACTAGAAGCAGAAGCATTTCGCTACACTCGCATTAACATCTGCTAACCATGTGTATGTGACCAATAAAATATTATTTGATTTGAACCAGGGACCCTCTGAACATATTAACAACTGTGTCAGACAAAGCGTTTTTACCTATTGCTCCTGTCATGACTTGCCATGTTGGGTGAGGATTATAGGAGCCAGATTTTCCTCTTCTCTCTCTCTCTGAGATATACATCATAACTGTATATCTGAATGTGTATAATTCTCAGTGATCAGATTCACATCCAAATGTTGGGAAACTGATATGATTAAATATTAAACTATTTGTGAGAAGATGCGATGTTAGCCTTCTAAATGAGAGAATTGTTTTTCATATAAAGTCTTAACCAAGTAAGTGGCCACGCCCACGTGAGCACAGACATTACGACAAAAGGAGGGAACGCCCCTTTTCCTCCCCCCGAGTGCTTGAATAGCACTCGTGACAAAATATACATTTAGTCAAGAAATCGCAGAGACGGCGTAGGTGAAAATTCATGACAATGGTTGATTTTCCAGTATGTCATGACGTTGGCCTGTTGGTGAGGTTTATGACCCCCATAAATACCTTTCCCCCCTTTTCTCTCTCTCTACTCTATAGAGTTGACTCTTCAAATCCCTTTGTTAACATAGAGAGAGTATGGTAACATCAAATGGGAGGGGGAAAGGAACCATATTTCGGTAATCCAACCAGCTGAAAATATCCATTGGTGCTTAAGGAATATGATGTCAGATCAGTTGGCGTCGGATACATTATTACTAATGATAGGATGACATAAACTGTATCTTGGAAAGTCTACACATTCTAGTTATCAGATTCATATGGAATTGTTGTGCAATTTAAAGGTTTAAATATGAAACTATTTGTGGAAAGATTAAATGTAATTTTAGCTCCTAAATGAGAGAATGATTTTCATAGAGTAAAAGGTCTGCTCACTCTGTGGCCCGGCCGAAGTGAACAGACATTGGTTGTAAACCATGAAAAACGCCCCTCTCTCCCACTACTAAATAAGCCCGTTGAGGAAGTTAGGACGACGGTCCTCCGTTAAAAGGGCTAAGATAATAACCTAACGAAATTAGCATTATGGTCAAAGTGAAGGTGACGATCTACACGCAGAAAGGATGAATTTTGACTATACCAGCCAGAATATAGCATGAGCTTAAAGTATGGAAACTTGGTATGAACTTTGAACTCTTATTCAAAGAAGTGATACCTCCTAGCCGGTGAGTGAGCAGCTGCAACTGTAAACGTGGGCTAGGAGAGGACGGACAAAGTATCTATTCTACCACGCTCCAGTTCACCACCAGACATTCGACAAAGGACAAGAGATCTCTGCTGGGCAACCTAGCCTTCCATCTATGACCAATCTATCGAGGCGCAGCTCAGAGTAAATATGTCTTGCATTTTCCTTTTCCAAATGGGCGGTTATTTAGAATGCATAAGATTCTGTATTTATGATAGCATGGCTTCATAAGGTCCGATAGAGACCAACTCATTTTGTTCCTCAGTCTTCCCGCTTTCATTCAAGCCCAACCCCCTCTCTTTGTGTAACCAGCCGTCAAATCGGTTCCGTCCACCAGGGACGTTCTTCATGTATGATCCATTCTGCGTATATGTAATTCTGTGTGATTATTTAAGTATTTAGTAAATAAATAATTAAACCAAATGTTGTATTGCTGATTCACTTTGTTAGCCAGGGTTCGTGAAGATAACCAAGAATTCTACGATGTTCAGATGAGACTGTATCTAGACTGTTCTCCCAGCAGTATTGTGACAGAAAACATAGGGTTAATTAATAGACATGTGTAAGCAGAATAAAGGCTGAGCTCATTTGAATGTACAGACTGGGTCAACAAGGAGTTAATCACTAGACATGCAAAAACAGAATGTAAGCGGAATATGTATGCCTGTGCTGTTGTTATAGGCCTGAGGGAAGTCATTACCTGGTCTTGTGACTAGCCTTGAGACATGCAATTGCATTATGTATGTATGTCTGTGCTGTTGTAGGCCTGAGGGAAGTGATTGCTTGGTCCTGTGACTATCGTTAAGGCATGTGATTGTATTGTATATGTTTGTCTGTGCCATTACATGCTTGGGGAGAGACATTGTGTAGTCCTATGAGTATCATAGGACAGACACATGCATTTGTGTATGGATAAGCCACCAATAGTCGGTAAACAAGCAAGAATTGAGACAAAAGATAATGTTTGGCGAAAGGCCAAGGGGTGTTACTCATCTACATAGAAGGGAGTGACCATGTGTGTTATCTGAAAGTGGAAACCTATAAAGCCTGAGGTCCGTGGCAAGAGAATTTGGTTCTTTCATGGAATTACTCTGCTTTGTTACTTTTGTAATAAAGTCTAATTGAATTCACAAGTTCGGTATTGGTGAAATATTTGATTCAATATTTTCCACAACAACGGGAGTCCCCACGTTGAAAAGGCTACTACTCTATAGACCGGAGAGCATGGAGTTGTAGCTACATGTTGAAATGGTTGGCAATTTAAATACAGACCAGAGGACGTGAGGATGCTGTCCCCACGCATGAAATGGTTAACAAAACTACAAGACTACACATTCACAGTCTGTAGCTGTATATGTTAAGTAGTCTAGTTAACTCGACTGAAGATGAGAGGAGAGCACTTCCCTATCAAACGACCGAATGGTACTCTGAAAGATCTATTCTGGAGAACACTTCCCTATCGAACCACCGAATGGTACTCTGAAAGATCCATTCTGGAGAACTCTTCCCTATCGAACGATGGTACTCTGAATAATCCATTCTGGAGAACACTTCCCTATCGAACCATTGAATGGTACTCTGAAAGATCTATTTTGGAGAACACTTCCCCATCGAACCACCGAATGGTACTCTGAAAGATCCATTCTGGAGTACACTTCCCTATCGAACCAGCAAATGGTACAAACACCTTAGCCAAATACATTTAAACTCCGTTTTTCACAATTCCTGACATTTAATCCTAGCAATGCTGTCTTAGGTCAGTTACGTTCAACATACGGCAGGTGGAGATGACATGCCTGCTCTCTGGGACATGTAAGCATTTATCACATCACACAGTAATAACATTTGGCAAGCTATAATAACAACCCAAAGACAGTTATAGTCAGGTGTGGCAGAAAGGGATATTCTAAGTCCAGTGCCACACCTTGTGTAACAGTATTGTTTCCGTCCCTCTCCTTGCCCCAATCTCGACTTTTACACAAACTCTCAAAACAACTACTTCAAGGTCTCAGAGCGAGTGACATCACCAATGGAAACCAATAGTCTAGCGCACACCGCTAACTAGCTAGGCATTTCACACAGGTTACACTCACCCCCCTTTGATCTGGGTACGGCACCAATGTAACAGTATTGCTTCCGTCCTTCTCCTTAACCCCAACCTATGCTCGAACCAGGGACCCACTGAACATATTAACAACTGCGTCAGACAAAGTATCGTTACCTATTGCTCCTGTCATGACTTGCCATGTTGGGTGAGGAATATAGGGACCAGATTTTCCTCTTTCTCTCTCTCTCCTCCCCTGGTCGTAAAACCCTGCTTTTGGGCTCTGCAATATTGAGAGTGGAATGTGTGACTGTGGAACACACAGAGAGACTGTTCACCCGCTATCATCCAGAAGGCGAGGTCAGTACAGGTGCATCAAAGCTGGGACCGAGAGACTGAAAACAGCTTATATCTCAAGGTCATCAGACTGATAAACAGCCATCAGTAACATTGAGTGGTTGCTGCCAACATACTGACTCAAATCTCTAGCCACTTTAATAATTAAAATTGGATGTAATAAATGTATCACTAGTCACTTTAAACAATGCCACCTTATATAATGTTTACATACCCTACATTACTCATCTCATATGCCTATGCCATATGCCTATGTCGTCGCCATCGCTCATCCATATATTTATATGTACATATTCTTATTCATTCCTTTACACTTGTGTATAAGTTAGTTGTTGTGAAATTGTTAGATTACTTGTTAGATATTACTGCATGGTCGGAACTAGAAGCAGAAGCATTTCGCTACACTCGCATTAACATCTGCTAACCATGTGTATGTGACCAATAAAATATTATTTGATTTGAACCAGGGACCCTCTGAACATATTAACAACTGTGTCCAGACAAAGCGTTTTTACCTATTGCTCCTGTCATGACTTGCCATGTTGGGTGAGGATTATAGGAGCCAGATTTTCCTCTTCTCTCTCTCTGAGATATACATCATAACTGTATATCTGAATGTGTATAATTCTCAGTGATCAGATTCACATCCAAATGTTGGGAAACTGATATGATTAAATATTAAACTATTTGTGAGAAGATGCGATGTTAGCCTTCTAAATGAGAGAATTGTTTTTCATATAAAGTCTTAACCAAGTAAGTGGCCACGCCCACGTGAGCACAGACATTACGACAAAAGGAGGGAACGCCCCTTTTCCCCGCGAGTGCTTGAATAGCACTCGTGACAAAATATACATTTAGTCAAGAAATCGCAGAGACGGCGTAGGTGAAAATTCATGACAATGGTTGATTTTCCAGTATGTCATGACGTTGGCCTGTTGGTGAGGTTTATGACCCCCATAAATACCTTTCCCCCCTTTTCTCTCTCTCTACTCTATAGAGTTGACTCTTCAAATCCCTTTGTTAACATAGAGAGAGTATGGTAACATCAAATGGGAGGGGAAAGGAACCATATTTCGGTAATCCAACCAGCTGAAAATATCCATTGGTGCTTAAGGAATATGATGTCAGATCAGTTGGCGTCGGATACATTATTACTAATGATAGGATGACATAAACTGTATCTTGGAAAGTCTACACATTCTAGTTATCAGATTCATATGGAATTGTTGTGCAATTTAAAGGTTTAAATATGAAACTATTTGTGGAAAGATTAAATGTAATTTTAGCTCCTAAATGAGAGAATGATTTTCATAGAGTAAAAGGTCTGCTCACTCTGTGGCCCCGCCGAAGTGAACAGACATTGGTTGTAAACCATGAAAAACGCCCCTCTCTCCCACTACTAAATAAGCCCGTTGAGGAAGTTAGGACGACGGTCCTCCGTTAAAGGAGCTAAGATAATAACCTAACGAAATTAGCATTATGGTCAAAGTGAAGGTGACGATCTACACGCAGAAAGGATGAATTTTGACTATACCAGCCAGAATATAGCATGAGCTTAAAGTATGGAAACTTGGTATGAACTTTGAACTCTTATTCAAAGAAGTGATACCTCCTAGCCGGTGAGTGAGCAGCTGCAACTGTAAACGTGGGCTAGGAGAGGACGGACAAAGTATCTATTCTACCACGCTCCAGTTCACCACCAGACATTCGACAAAGGACAAGAGATCTCTGCTGGGCAACCTAGCCTTCCATCTATGACCAATCTATCGAGGCGCAGCTCAGAGTAAATATGTCTTGCATTTTCCTTTTCCAAATGGGCGGTTATTTAGAATGCATAAGATTCTGTATTTATGATAGCATGGCTTCATAAGGTCCGATAGAGACCAACTCATTTTGTTCCTCAGTCTTCCCGCGCTTTCATTCAAGCCCAACCCCCTCTCTTTGTGTAACCAGCCGTCAAATCGGTTCCGTCCACCAGGGACGTTCTTCATGTATGATCCATTCTGCGTATATGTAATTCTGTGTGATTATTTAAGTATTTAGTAAATAAATAATTAAACCAAATGTTGTATTGCTGATTCACTTTGTTAGCCAGGGTTCGTGAAGATAACCAAGAATTCTACGATGTTCAGATGAGACTGTATCTAGACTGTTCTCCCAGCAGTATTGTGACAGAAAACATAGGGTTAATTAATAGACATGTGTAAGCAGAATAAAGGCTGAGCTCATTTGAATGTACAGACTGGGTCAACAAGGAGTTAATCACTAGACATGCAAAAACAGAATGTAAGCGGAATATGTATGCCTGTGCTGTTGTTATAGGCCTGAGGGAAGTCATTACCTGGTCTTGTGACTAGCCTTGAGACATGCAATTGCATTATGTATGTATGTCTGTGCTGTTGTAGGCCTGAGGGAAGTGATTGCTTGGTCCTGTGACTATCGTTAAGGCATGTGATTGTATTGTATATGTTTGTCTGTGCCATTACATGCTTGGGGAGAGACATTGTGTAGTCCTATGAGTATCATAGGACAGACACATGCATTTGTGTATGGATAAGCCACCAATAGTCGGTAAACAAGCAAGAATTGAGACAAAAGATAATGTTTGGCGAAAGGCCAAGGGGTGTTACTCATCTACATAGAAGGGAGTGACCATGTGTGTTATCTGAAAGTGGAAACCTATAAAGCCTGAGGTCCGTGGCAAGAGAATTTGGTTCTTTCATGGAATTACTCTGCTTTGTTACTTTTGTAATAAAGTCTAATTGAATTCACAAGTTCCGGTATTGGTGAAATATTTGATTCAATATTTTCCACAACAACGGGAGTCCCCACGTTGAAAAGGCTACTACTCTATAGACCGGAGAGCATGGAGTTGTAGCTACATGTTGAAATGGTTGGCAATTTAAATACAGACCAGAGGACGTGAGGATGCTGTCCCCACGCATGAAATGGTTAACAAAACTACAAGACTACACATTCACAGTCTGTAGCTGTATATGTTAAGTAGTCTAGTTAACTCGACTGAAGATGAGAGGAGAGCACTTCCCTATCAAACGACCGAATGGTACTCTGAAAGATCTATTCTGGAGAACACTTCCCTATCGAACCACCGAATGGTACTCTGAAAGATCCATTCTGGAGAACTCTTCCCTATCGAACGATGGTACTCTGAATAATCCATTCTGGAGAACACTTCCCTATCGAACCATTGAATGGTACTCTGAAAGATCTATTTTGGAGAACACTTCCCCATCGAACCACCGAATGGTACTCTGAAAGATCCATTCTGGAGTACACTTCCTATCGAACCAGCAAATGGTACAAACACCTTAGCCAAATACATTTAAACTCCGTTTTTCACAATTCCTGACATTTAATCCTAGCAATGCTGTCTTAGGTCAGTTACGTTCAACATACGGCAGGTGGAGATGACATGCCTGCTCTCTGGGACATGTAAGCATTTATCACATCACACAGTAATAACATTTGGCAAGCTATAATAACAACCCAAAGACAGTTATAGTCAGGTGTGGCAGAAAGGGATATTCTAAGTCCAGTGCCACACCTTGTGTAACAGTATTGTTTCCGTCCCTCTCCTTGCCCCAATCTCGACTTTTACACAAACTCTCAAAACAACTACTTCAAGGTCTCAGAGCGAGTGACATCACCAATGGAAACCAATAGTCTAGCGCACACCGCTAACTAGCTAGGCATTTCACACAGGTTACACTCACCCCCCTTTGATCTGGGTACGGCACCAATGTAACAGTATTGCTTCCGTTCTTCTCCTTAACCCCAACCTATGCTCGAACCAGGGACCCACTGAACATATTAACAACTGCGCCAGACAAAGTATCGTTACCTATTGCTCCTGTCATGACTTGCCATGTTGGGTGAGGAATATAGGGACCAGATTTTCCTCTTTCTCTCTCTCTCTCCTCCCCTGGTCGTAAAACCCTGCTTTTGGGCTCTGCAATATTGAGAGTGGAATGTGTGACTGTGGAACACACAGAGAGACTGTTCACCCCGCTATCATCCAGAAGGCGAGGTCAGTACAGGTGCATCAAAGCTGGGACCGAGAGACTGAAAACAGCTTATATCTCAAGGTCATCAGACTGATAAACAGCCATCAGTAACATTGAGTGGTTGCTGCCAACATACTGACTCAAATCTCTAGCCACTTTAATAATTAAAATTGGATGTAATAAATGTATCACTAGTCACTTTAAACAATGCCACCTTATATAATGTTTACATACCCTACATTACTCATCTCATATGCCTATGCCATATGCCTATGTCGCTCGCCATCGCTCATCCATATATTTATATGTACATATTCTTATTCATTCCTTTACACTTGTGTATAAGTTAGTTGTTGTGAAATTGTTAGATTACTTGTTAGATATTACTGCATGGTCGGAACTAGAAGCAGAAGCATTTCGCTACACTCGCATTAACATCTGCTAACCATGTGTATGTGACCAATAAAATATTATTTGATTTGAACCAGGGACCCTCTGAACATATTAACAACTGTGTCAGACAAAGCGTTTTTACCTATTGCTCCTGTCATGACTTGCCATGTTGGGTGAGGATTATAGGAGCCAGATTTTCCTCTTCTCTCTCTCTCTGAGATATACATCACAACTGTATATCTGAATGTGTATAATTCTCAGTGATCAGATTCACATCCAAATGTTGGGAAACTGATATGATTAAATATTAAACTATTTGTGAGAAGATGCGATGTTAGCCTTCTAAATGAGAGAATTGTTTTTCATATAAAGTCTTAACCAAGTATGTGGCCAGGCCCACGTGAGCACAGACATTACGACAAAAGGAGGGAACGCCCCTTTTCCCCCCGAGTGCTTGAATAGCACTCGTGACAAAATATACATTTAGTCAAGAAATCGCAGAGACGGCGTAGGTGAAAATTCATGACAATGGTTGATTTTCCAGTATGTCATGACGTTGGCCTGTTGGTGAGGTTTATGACCCCATAAATACCTTTCCCCTTTTCTCTCTCTCTACTCTATAGAGTTGACTCTTCAAATCCCTTTGTTAACATAGAGAGAGTATGGTAACATCAAATGGGAGGAAAGGAACCATATTTCGTAATCCAACCAGCTGAAAATATCCATTGGTGCTTAAGGAATATGACTCGACTGAAGACGAGAGGAGAGCACTTCCCTATCAAGCGACCGAATGGTACTCTGAAAGATCTATTCTGGAGAACACTTCCCTATCGAACCACGAATGGTACTCTGAAAGATCCATTCTGGAGAACTCTTCCCTATCGAACGATGGTACTCTGAATAATCCATTCTGGAGAACACTTCCCTATTGAACCACTGAATGGTACTCCGAATGATCCATTCTGGAGAACACTTCCCTATCGAACCATTGAATGGTACTCTGAAAGATCTATTTTGGAGAACACTTCCCCATCGAACCACCGAATGGTACTCTGAAAGATCCATTCTGGAGTACACTTCCCTATCGAACCAGCAAATGGTACAAACACCTTAGCCAAATACATTTAAACTCAGTTTTTCACAATTCCTGACATTTAATCCTAGCAATGCTGTCTTAGGTCAGTTACGTTCAACATACGGCAGGTGGAGATGACATGCCTGCTCTCTGGGACATGTAAGCATTTATCACATCACACAGTAATAACATTTGGCAAGCTATAATAACAACCCAAAGACAGTTATAGTCAGGTGTGGCAGAAAGGGATATTCTAAGTCCAGTGCCACACCTTGTGTAACAGTATTGTTTCCGTCCCTCTCCTTGCCCCAATCTCGACTTTTACACAAACTCTCAAAACAACTACTTCAAGGTCTCAGAGCGAGTGACATCACCAATGGAAACCAATAGTCTAGCGCACACCGCTAACTAGCTAGGCATTTCACACAGGTTACACTCACCCCCCTTTGATCTGGGTACGGCACCAATGTAACAGTATTGCTTCCGTCCTTCTCCTTAACCCCAACCTATGCTCGAACCAGGGACCCACTGAACATATTAACAACTGCGCCAGACAAAGTATCGTTACCTATTGCTCCTGTCATGACTTGCCATGTTGGGTGAGGAATATAGGGACCAGATTTTCCTCTTTCTCTCTCTCTCTCTCCCCCTGGTCGTAAAACCCTGCTTTTGGGCTCTGCAATATTGAGAGTGGAATGTGTGACTGTGGAACACACAGAGAGACTGTTCACCCCGCTATCATCCAGAAGGCGAGGTCAGTACAGGTGCATCAAAGCTGGGACCGAGAGACTGAAAAACAGCTTATATCTCAAGGTCATCAGACTGATAAACAGCCATCAGTAACATTGAGTGGTTGCTGCCAACATACTGACTCAAATCTCTAGCCACTTTAATAATTAAAATTGGATGTAATAAATGTATCACTAGTCACTTTAAACAATGCCACCTTATATAATGTTTACATACCCTACATTACTCATCTCATATGCCTATGCCATATGCCTATGTCGTTTCGCCATCGCTCATCCATATATTTATATGTACATATTCTTATTCATTCCTTTACACTTGTGTATAAGTTAGTTGTTGTGAAATTGTTAGATTACTTGTTAGATATTACTGCATGGTCGGAACTAGAAGCAGAAGCATTTCGCTACACTCGCATTAACATCTGCTAACCATGTGTATGTGACCAATAAAATATTATTTGATTTGAACCAGGGACCCTCTGAACATATTAACAACTGTGTCAGACAAAGCGTTTTTACCTATTGCTCCTGTCATGACTTGCCATGTTGGGTGAGGATTATAGGAGCCAGATTTTCCTCTCTTCTCTCTCTCTGAGATATACATCATAACTGTATATCTGAATGTGTATAATTCTCAGTGATCAGATTCACATCCAAATGTTGGGAAACTGATATGATTAAATATTAAACTATTTGTGAGAAGATGCGATGTTAGCCTTCTAAATGAGAGAATTGTTTTTCATATAAAGTCTTAACCAAGTAAGTGGCCACGCCCACGTGAGCACAGACATTACGACAAAAGGAGGGAACGCCCCTTTTCCCCCCGAGTGCTTGAATAGCACTCGTGACAAAATATACATTTAGTCAAGAAATCGCAGAGACGGCGTAGGTGAAAATTCATGACAATGGTTGATTTTCCAGTATGTCATGACGTTGGCCTGTTGGTGAGGTTTATGACCCCATAAATACCTTTCCCCTTTTCTCTCTCTCTACTCTATAGAGTTGACTCTTCAAATCCCTTTGTTAACATAGAGAGAGTATGGTAACATCAAATGGGAGGGGAAAGGAACCATATTTCGGTAATCCAACCAGCTGAAAATATCCATTGGTGCTTAAGGAATATGACTCGACTGAAGACGAGAGGAGAGCACTTCCCTATCAAACGACCGAATGGTACTCTGAAAGATCTATTCTGGAGAACACTTCCCTATCGAACCACCGAATGGTACTCTGAAAGATCCATTCTGGAGAACTCTTCCCTATCGAACGATGGTACTCTGAATAATCCATTCTGGAGAACACTTCCCTATTGAACCACTGAATGGTACTCCGAATGATCCATTCTGGAGAACACTTCCCCTATCGAACCATTGAATGGTACTCTGAAAGATCTATTTTGGAGAACACTTCCCCATCGAACCACCGAATGGTACTCTGAAAGATCCATTCTGGAGTACACTTCCCCTATCGAACCAGCAAATGGTACAAACACCTTAGCCAAATACATTTAAACTCAGTTTTTCACAATTCCTGACATTTAATCCTAGCAATGCTGTCTTAGGTCAGTTACGTTCAACATACGGCAGGTGGAGATGACATGCCTGCTCTCTGGGACATGTAAGCATTTATCACATCACACAGTAATAACATTTGGCAAGCTATAATAACAACCCAAAGACAGTTATAGTCAGGTGTGGCAGAAAGGGATATTCTAAGTCCAGTGCCACACCTTGTGTAACAGTATTGTTTCCGTCCCTCTCCTTGCCCCAATCTCGACTTTTACACAAACTCTCAAAACAACTACTTCAAGGTCTCAGAGCGAGTGACATCACCAATGGAAACCAATAGTCTAGCGCACACCGCTAACTAGCTAGGCATTTCACACAGGTTACACTCACCCCCCTTTGATCTGGGTACGGCACCAATGTAACAGTATTGCTTCCGTCCTTCTCCTTAACCCCAACCTATGCTCGAACCAGGGACCCACTGAACATATTAACAACTGCGTCAGACAAAGTATCGTTACCTATTGCTCCTGTCATGACTTGCCATGTTGGGTGAGGAATATAGGGACCAGATTTTCCTCTTTCTCTCTCTCTCTCCTCCCCCCTGGTCGTAAAACCCTGCTTTTGGGCTCTGCAATATTGAGAGTGGAATGTGTGACTGTGGAACACACAGAGAGACTGTTCACCCCGCTATCATCCAGAAGGCGAGGTCAGTACAGGTGCATCAAAGCTGGGACCGAGAGACTGAAAAACAGCTTATATCTCAAGGTCATCAGACTGATAAACAGCCATCAGTAACATTGAGTGGTTGCTGCCAACATACTGACTCAAATCTCTAGCCACTTTAATAATTAAAATTGGATGTAATAAATGTATCACTAGTCACTTTAAACAATGCCACCTTATATAATGTTTACATACCCTACATTACTCATCTCATATGCCTATGCCATATGCCTATGTCGTTCGGCCATCGCTCATCCATATATTTATATGTACATATTCTTATTCATTCCTTTACACTTGTGTATAAGTTAGTTGTTGTGAAATTGTTAGATTACTTGTTAGATATTACTGCATGGTCGGAACTAGAAGCAGAAGCATTTCGCTACACTCGCATTAACATCTGCTAACCATGTGTATGTGACCAATAAAATATTATTTGATTTGAACCAGGGACCCTCTGAACATATTAACAACTGTGTCAGACAAAGCGTTTTTACCTATTGCTCCTGTCATGACTTGCCATGTTGGGTGAGGATTATAGGAGCCAGATTTTCCTCTTCTCTCTCTCTCTGAGATATACATCATAACTGTATATCTGAATGTGTATAATTCTCAGTGATCAGATTCACATCCAAATGTTGGGAAACTGATATGATTAAATATTAAACTATTTGTGAGAAGATGCGATGTTAGCCTTCTAAATGAGAGAATTGTTTTTCATATAAAGTCTTAACCAAGTAAGTGGCCACGCCCACGTGAGCACAGACATTACGACAAAAGGAGGGAACGCCCCTTTTCCCCCCGAGTGCTTGAATAGCACTCGTGACAAAATATACATTTAGTCAAGAAATCGCAGAGACGGCGTAGGTGAAAATTCATGACAATGGTTGATTTTCCAGTATGTCATGACGTTGGCCTGTTGGTGAGGTTTATGACCCCCATAAATACCTTTCCCCCCCTTTTCTCTCTCTCTACTCTATAGAGTTGACTCTTCAAATCCCTTTGTTAACATAGAGAGAGTATGGTAACATCAAATGGGAGGGGAAAGGAACCATATTTCGGTAATCCAACCAGCTGAAAATATCCATTGGTGCTTAAGGAATATGACTCGACTGAAGACGAGAGGAGAGCACTTCCCTATCAAACGACCGAATGGTACTCTGAAAGATCTATTCTGGAGAACACTTCCCTATCGAACCACCGAATGGTACTCTGAAAGATCCATTCTGGAGAACTCTTCCCTATCGAACGATGGTACTCTGAATAATCCATTCTGGAGAACACTTCCCTATTGAACCACTGAATGGTACTCCGAATGATCCATTCTGGAGAACACTTCCCTATCGAACCATTGAATGGTACTCTGAAAGATCTATTTTGGAGAACACTTCCCCATCGAACCACCGAATGGTACTCTGAAAGATCCATTCTGGAGTACACTTCCCTATCGAACCAGCAAATGGTACAAACACCTTAGCCAAATACATTTAAACTCAGTTTTTCACAATTCCTGACATTTAATCCTAGCAATGCTGTCTTAGGTCAGTTACGTTCAACATAATGACGGAGTGGAGATGACATGCCTGCTCTCTGGGACATGTAAGCATTTATCACATCACACAGTAATAACATTTGGCAAGCTATAATAACAACCCAAAGACAGTTATAGTCAGGTGTGGCAGAAAGGGATATTCTAAGTCCAGTGCCACACCTTGTGTAACAGTATTGTTTCCGTCCCTCTCCTTGCCCCAATCTCGACTTTTACACAAACTCTCAAAACAACTACTTCAAGGTCTCAGAGCGAGTGACATCACCAATGGAAACCAATAGTCTAGCGCACACCGCTAACTAGCTAGGCATTTCACACAGGTTACACTCACCCCCTTTGATCTGGAGTGCGGCACCAATGTAACAGTATTGCTTCCGTCCCTTCTCCTTAACCCCAACCTATGCTCGAACCAGGGACCCACTGAACATATTAACAACTGCGCCAGACAAAGTATCGTTACCTATTGCTCCTGTCATGACTTGCCATGTTGGGTGAGGAATATAGGGACCAGATTTTCCTCTTTCTCTCTCTCTCTCCTCCCCCCTGGTCGTAAAACCCTGCTTTTGGGCTCTGCAATATTGAGAGTGGAATGTGTGACTGTGGAACACACAGAGAGACTGTTCACCCCGCTATCATCCAGAAGGCGAGGTCAGTACAGGTGCATCAAAGCTGGGACCGAGAGACTGAAAAACAGCTTATATCTCAAGGTCATCAGACTGATAAACAGCCATCAGTAACATTGAGTGGTTGCTGCCAACATACTGACTCAAATCTCTAGCCACTTTAATAATTAAAATTGGATGTAATAAATGTATCACTAGTCACTTTAAACAATGCCACCTTATATAATGTTTACATACCCTACATTACTCATCTCATATGCCTATGCCATATGCCTATGTCGCTCGCCATCGCTCATCCATATATTTATATGTACATATTCTTATTCATTCCTTTACACTTGTGTATAAGTTAGTTGTTGTGAAATTGTTAGATTACTTGTTAGATATTACTGCATGGTCGGAACTAGAAGCAGAAGCATTTCGCTACACTCGCATTAACATCTGCTAACCATGTGTATGTGACCAATAAAATATTATTTGATTTGAACCAGGGACCCTCTGAACATATTAACAACTGTGTCAGACAAAGCGTTTTTACCTATTGCTCCTGTCATGACTTGCCATGTTGGGTGAGGATTATAGGAGCCAGATTTTCCTCTTCTCTCTCTCTCTGAGATATACATCATAACTGTATATCTGAATGTGTATAATTCTCAGTGATCAGATTCACATCCAAATGTTGGGAAACTGATATGATTAAATATTAAACTATTTGTGAGAAGATGCGATGTTAGCCTTCTAAATGAGAGAATTGTTTTTCATATAAAGTCTTAACCAAGTAAGTGGCCACGCCCACGTGAGCACAGACATTACGACAAAAGGAGGGAACGCCCCTTTTCCCCCCGAGTGCTTGAATAGCACTCGTGACAAAATATACATTTAGTCAAGAAATCGCAGAGACGGCGTAGGTGAAAATTCATGACAATGGTTGATTTTCCAGTATGTCATGACGTTGGCCTGTTGGTGAGGTTTATGACCCCCATAAATACCTTTCCCCCCTTTTCTCTCTCTCTACTCTATAGAGTTGACTCTTCAAATCCCTTTGTTAACATAGAGAGTATGGTAACATCAAATGGGAGGAAAGGAACCATATTTCAGTAATCCAACCAGCTGAAAATATCCATTGGTGCTTAAGGAATATGATGTCAGATCAGTTGGCGTCGGATACATTATTACTAATGATAGGATGACATAAACTGTATCTTGGAAAGTCTACACATTCTAGTTATCAGATTCATATGGAATTGTTGTGCAATTTAAAGGTTTAAATATGAAACTATTTGTGGAAAGATTAAATGTAATTTTAGCTCCTAAATGAGAGAATGATTTTCATAGAGTAAAAAGGTCTGCTCACTCTGTGGCCCGCCAAGTGAACAGACATTGGTTGTAAACCATGAAAAACGCCTCTCTCTCCACTACTAAATAAGCCCGTTGAGGAAGTTAGGACGACGGTCCTCCGTTAAAAGGGCTAAGATAATAACCTAACGAAATTAGCATTATGGTCAAAGTGAAGGTGACGATCTACACGCAGAAAGGATGAATTTTGACTATACCAGCCAGAATATAGCATGAGCTTAAAGTATGGAAACTTGGTATGAACTTTGAACTCTTATTCAAAGAAGTGATACCTCCTAGCCGGTGAGTGAGCAGCTGCAACTGTAAACGTGGGCTAGGAGAGGACGGACAAAGTATCTATTCTACCACGCTCCAGTTCACCACCAGACATCTCGACAAAGGACAAGAGATCTCTGCTGGGCAACCTAGCCTTCCATCTATGACCAATCTATCGGCGCAGCTCAGAGTAAATATGTCTTGCATTTTCCTTTTCCAAATGGGCGGTTATTTAGAATGCATAAGATTCTGTATTTATGATAGCATGGCTTCATAAGGTCCGATAGAGACCAACTCATTTTGTTCCTCAGTCTTCCCGCGCTTTCATTCAAGCCCAACCCCCTCTCTTTGTGTAACCAGCCGTCAAATCGGTTCCGTCCACCAGGGACGTTCTTCATGTATGATCCATTCTGCGTATATGTAATTCTGTGTGATTATTTAAGTATTTAGTAAATAAATAATTAAACCAAATGTTGTATTGCTGATTCACTTTGTTAGCCAGGGTTCGTGAAGATAACCAAGAATTCTACGATGTTCAGATGAGACTGTATCTAGACTGTTCTCCCAGCAGTATTGTGACAGAAAACATAGGGTTAATTAATAGACATGTGTAAGCAGAATAAAGGCTGAGCTCATTTGAATGTACAGACTGGGTCAACAAGGAGTTAATCACTAGACATGCAAAAACAGAATGTAAGCGGAATATGTATGCCTGTGCTGTTGTTATAGGCCTGAGGGAAGTCATTACCTGGTCTTGTGACTAGCCTTGAGACATGCAATTGCATTATGTATGTATGTCTGTGCTGTTGTAGGCCTGAGGGAAGTGATTGCTTGGTCCTGTGACTATCGTTAAGGCATGTGATTGTATTGTATATGTTTGTCTGTGCCATTACATGCTTGGGGAGAGACATTGTGTAGTCCTATGAGTATCATAGGACAGACACATGCATTTGTGTATGGATAAGCCACCAATAGTCGGTAAACAAGCAAGAATTGAGACAAAGATAATGTTTGGCGAAAGGCCAAGGGGTGTTACTCATCTACATAGAAGGGAGTGACCATGTGTGTTATCTGAAAGTGGAAACCTATAAAGCCTGAGGTCCGTGGCAAGAGAATTTGGTTCTTTCATGGAATTACTCTGCTTTGTTACTTTTGTAATAAAGTCTAATTGAATTCACAAGTTCGGTATTGGTGAAATATTTGATTCAATATTTTCCACAACAACGGGAGTCCCCACGTTGAAAAGGCTACTACTCTATAGACCGGAGAGCATGGAGTTGTAGCTACATGTTGAAATGGTTGGCAATTTAAATACAGACCAGAGGACGTGAGGATGCTGTCCCCACGCATGAAATGGTTAACAAAACTACAAGACTACACATTCACAGTCTGTAGCTGTATATGTTAAGTAGTCTAGTTAACTCGACTGAAGATGAGAGGAGAGCACTTCCCTATCAAACGACCGAATGGTACTCTGAAAGATCTATTCTGGAGAACACTTCCCTATCGAACCACCGAATGGTACTCTGAAAGATCCATTCTGGAGAACTCTTCCCTATCGAACGATGGTACTCTGAATAATCCATTCTGGAGAACACTTCCCTATCGAACCATTGAATGGTACTCTGAAAGATCTATTTTGGAGAACACTTCCCCATCGAACCACGAATGGTACTCTGAAAGATCCATTCTGGAGTACACTTCCCTATCGAACCAGCAAATGGTACAAACACCTTAGCCAAATACATTTAAACTCCGTTTTTCACAATTCCTGACATTTAATCCTAGCAATGCTGTCTTAGGTCAGTTACGTTCAACATACGGCAGGTGGAGATGACATGCCTGCTCTCTGGGACATGTAAGCATTTATCACATCACACAGTAATAACATTTGGCAAGCTATAATAACAACCCAAAGACAGTTATAGTCAGGTGTGGCAGAAAGGGATATTCTAAGTCCAGTGCCACACCTTGTGTAACAGTATTGTTTCCGTCCCTCTCCTTGCCCCAATCTCGACTTTTACACAAACTCTCAAAACAACTACTTCAAGGTCTCAGAGCGAGTGACATCACCAATGGAAACCAATAGTCTAGCGCACACCGCTAACTAGCTAGGCATTTCACACAGGTTACACTCACCCCCCTTTGATCTGGGTACGGCACCAATGTAACAGTATTGCTTCCGTTCTTCTCCTTAACCCCAACCTATGCTCGAACCAGGGACCCACTGAACATATTAACAACTGCGTCAGACAAAGTATCGTTACCTATTGCTCCTGTCATGACTTGCCATGTTGGGTGAGGAATATAGGGACCAGATTTTCCTCTTTCTCTCTCTCTCTCCTCCCCCCTGGTCGTAAAACCCTGCTTTTGGGCTCTGCAATATTGAGAGTGGAATGTGTGACTGTGGAACACACAGAGAGACTGTTCACCCCGCTATCATCCAGAAGGCGAGGTCAGTACAGGTGCATCAAAGCTGGGACCGAGAGACTGAAAAACAGCTTATATCTCAAGGTCATCAGACTGATAAACAGCCATCAGTAACATTGAGTGGTTGCTGCCAACATACTGACTCAAATCTCTAGCCACTTTAATAATTAAAATTGGATGTAATAAATGTATCACTAGTCACTTTAAACAATGCCACCTTATATAATGTTTACATACCCTACATTACTCATCTCATATGCCTATGCCATATGCCTATGTCGTTCGCCATCGCTCATCCATATATTTATATGTACATATTCTTATTCATTCCTTTACACTTGTGTATAAGTTAGTTGTTGTGAAATTGTTAGATTACTTGTTAGATATTACTGCATGGTCGGAACTAGAAGCAGAAGCATTTCGCTACACTCGCATTAACATCTGCTAACCATGTGTATGTGACCAATAAAATATTATTTGATTTGAACCAGGGACCCTCTGAACATATTAACAACTGTGTCAGACAAAGCGTTTTTACCTATTGCTCCTGTCATGACTTGCCATGTTGGGTGAGGATTATAGGACACAGTTATTATAGGACACACACACACAAACACACACAAAAGTAGGTGTTTACAGACTGTATTTGAGTACCAAGCAAGTTCTGACATGCAGGAATAAACCTAACCACACACACACACACCTAACCAGCGCTTCTGTCTGACCAGGATCAGAGCAGGCATGGAGTCAGGGTCTAAAGAACTGCTGGACTGGATCCTGAACCAGGGTGAAGGCTGGTCTGGAGTCAGGGTCTGAAAGAAATGCTGGACTGGATTCTGCACCAGGGAAAGCAGGACTGGAGTCTGGTGAGAACTGGATTCCAGAAGATGTGGCTCAATGGCTGGATCACATTGGAGTGTCTGCGAGCCCGAGGCCGACGGAGGTAGTCTACACATGCCCCCTTCTCTCCTGTGTGTGTGTGTGTGTGTGTGTTGTGTGTGTGTGTGCGTGCGTGTGGTTTTGTTTATCAAACCTCGTGGGGACCTGAAATCCTCAAAAGTCCCCACAAGGATAGTAAAACAAGGAAGCTTCTTATTTGGGCTTATTTTCTTTGTATCTATGGAACAGAAAGAGCGTGCTCTCGCCTCAAGAAGATATTGGATTAGAATGTGTGTGTAGGGATCTTTTTATTTATTTATTTGCATTATGTATATATATATTTTTACTTTTACCCCCTTTTCTCCCCAATTTCGTAGTATCCAATTGGTAGTTACAATCTTATCTAATCGCTACCTGCTAAATCGGGACTCGGAAGAAATGAGCAGTCAGCCATGCATCCTCGAAGCAACAACCCAACCAAGCCACTGCTTCTTGACACAATGCCCACCAACCCGAGCCAGCCCACCAATGCCCATAACCAGGAAGCCAGCGCGCAATGCCCACTTAACCGAAGCCAGCCGCTCAATGCCCATAACCAGTAGCCGCACCAATGCCCGCCAACCGGAAGCCTTGCGCGCAATGCCCGCCATTAACCCGGAAGCCAGCGCGCAATGCCCATAACCGGAGCCAGCGCGCAATGCCCGCCAACCCGAAGCCAGCCGCGCAATGCGTCGGTGGAAGCGTGTGTGGATCTTTGAAGCAGAAGCCTATCAAGGTGTTATCTCTGCAACCTGTCAGGATACCTCTTAGCAGACAAGGAATATTATCTGGTATCTCTACTACTGCCATTACTTGATCCCGTATATACTGTATCCTGGCAGCGGCTAGAAATCAGTAAATGCAAAGGATACAGTATATATGTGAAGGTGGATCAAGTGCCGCGCCAACTGCCCCACATGCGGAGGCAGTGGGGCAGTGGAAGAAAGGCGTGAAGTTGAAGAACTAATGGTAGTAGGGTAGAGACACAAAATAATATTCTTTGTCAGGCGATCCTGACATGTTTGCATGTTAAGAAGGTGGACTTTGTACCATTTACTGCATTGGTCATCAACTGCACAGTGCAAACAGAGAAAATCTGAGAAAACAGGCATCATTGTGAGTGTGGCTGAGTGTTTGTGGGACTCAAGGGTTTTACAGCAGAGTTATTACAAGGAATCCTGGTGATGAATGCTCCATCATCACAGGCACCTGAGCCTGTTTAGGGAGGTCATTTTGAACTGTGACTGAAGGAGTGGAATGTTTATTTATTCATGTTTTGTATTTTGAATGATGTGGGTCCCCCTAGTGGAATATTTTTGTTTCAATACAGTAGGTGGCAGCAATACAGGAATTTGGGTGTAGTCTGCCATAAAACCTTAAATAACAAGAAGCCCCCTGGTTATTAACGTGCGGGCGCTAGGACCCCAGCACGCCCCCTGAACTGCAGGGCTTGCGTTGGCATTCCGCTCATCCCAGAACGACCGGGCCGGGGCTGAATTATGATTGCGCTCCCGCTACTGTCGCTGACCCACTGCTGTTTGCGCCTCTGATGGTATCTGCTTTTCTGAAAGCCGGTGGAGTCAGCGTCAAGACCAGTTTGCACAATTAGCGCGAGGAGAGAAGTGTCTCAACACGACCGATCATTTAGTACCGAGGTAAACGTTTATGCCTGTATAAGGGAAAGAAGTGCGTGAGGTCAGCTTTCTTACAGCATGTGATGTTTTGGTCAGTTCAATCCACGCGCTCCCTGCGACACGCACAGACTCAGTGAGCTTTTCTCAAATGTTGTAGGGCCGTCTCTGACCGGCTTTCCGGAAATAAACTGAATACTAGCCTAAATAACTTTTGGGTGTTTTGTCTTCCAAAGAGTGCATAGCTGCTTGGTTGCAATTATAGCTGACTACATAGTGTTGGAATATGGCTCCGGTTCTATTTCGGTCTTTTAGTGTGTCAGTTGTCTATTTCGGTCTGTTAGGTTGCAAAGTTTCCCAAACTTCGGCCCCAGGGGCCCAGGAGTTCACGTTTGTTTTTACCCTAGCACTACACAGATGATTCAAATAAACAACTCATCATCAGCTTTGATTATTTGAATCCAGTTATGTAGTGCTAGTGTAAAAAACTAAACATGAATGCCGGGAGAGGGCAGGACCGAGTTTGGGAAACCATGGGTTAATGTGTCAGTTGTCCAGTAGGCCACAACAACAAGCTTGCTATGCATATGGTAAAAATATTATCTGGACATCTTCCACATTTTACTGTGTGTGTGTGTGTGTGTGTGTGTGTGTGTGTGTGTGTGTGTGTGTGTGTGTGTGTTCAGAGGACAGGCAGTAGTTGGACAGGTATTGGAGGGAAACACCAGGATGGGAATGCTGAGGACAGCAGATGGCCAGACAGTGTTTCCTCCTGAGAACTAGGCACTAACACTCACCTGGTCCCTAACCTATTATAACTTATAAGTAAAAACAACTATTTATTTTTTGTTTCTTTTCCAGGTCTCTCTTTGTACCATAGTTTTCCAGGAGCCTTTGCACTGGAGGACGTCGTTCAGTGCCCCTCAGAAACAGTCCCCTTCACCATCAACAATGACCCCACCTCAATGACCACTCATCCACTGTTACTGTCCATCCATCCCACCCATCGCACCACCACACCTGCCAGGGAAACAGGTACACTAGCAGTTAGGGGGTAAGCTAGGCACCTTAGGATTATTCACCTGACAGTGACCTCAGCCCTGCTGTTTCTAGGTGATGCAGCCTTGGCGTTTGTGTCCCACCCTGTGTGGCGCCATGCGAGAGAGGAGGAGGCGGGGGGAGCTTCCCTCAAGCACCATACAAGAACAAACTCCAGCTATGGAGGAGGGAGGAGGGGAGGAGGAGGAGAGGAGTATGGGGGCCTCAGAGTGACAGCCTGAACCCCATGCAGCCCTCCCAGGTGGCCTCCCCACCCTGCTGCAGCAGCCAGCCCAGCAGTACAGACTGTGGCGGCCCCCACCTCAGACAGCCAACTACCACCTTACCCCTTTACCTTCCCTCACCGCCACTAGCTCACCCCAGTTCCCCCAGCTGCGCTGAAACTCGGCTTGAAACCTCAGGGGCAGGAGCAGCAGGCTGACAGTAGCTCCTTGGAGAAACATGGACCCCCAGCCCCTCACCCCAGCCCCACCAACCCTCCTCCCAGCCCAGCAGAGGGCTGCCCGAGGCTCTGACTGAGCAGGCCAAGGCCCAGACCCAGGGACAAAGCCACTACCAGGACCAGCTGTATTATACACTGGAGGACCAGGAGAGCCTGCCTAGCCCTCTCACACCCCAGACAGCCAGCCCTCAGCCTGGACCAGCTTAGCTCTAGCAGCCCCTCTGAGACCTCTGGCCTGACACCAACACTGACCCCTCTCCTTACCCCCAGCCCCCAGCCCACCTGGGCCCTCAGCAGGCTTTATGTGTGTGATGGGGGATGAGACTGAGGTTTGTCTGTCTGGGGTGGAGGAGCCAATCAAGAGACTCTACTCTGAGGGAACTGAAGCAGGGTCATGTGTATTCCCTCAGCCAGAGGATCCTCCAACTCAGCATTGAGACCAATGGAATTTGTAACCTTCCCTCTAACAGCCCCTCCCCAGTTACCCCCACCACTAAACATAACCCCACTCACAGGATCAGTAGACGGACCCACCAGAGTACCCCTTCAAGCCTCCCCAGCCCCTCCTGCTCCCCCAGAAACCCACGCCCTCCTCTCATTCTGAGCTGGACCCTCCCTTTGCTCGACCTCCTCTTCGCAATAATGGACTGGTCCTGGCCCAGCCAACCAGAGCTGAAGCAACCCCCCACCTGAGTACCAGAGCAGCGACACCACCCACCAGGACCCTAGGGGTCCCTCAATCAATACCACCACAGTCCCACACCCTCCCAGACCCACACCTCCACCCTTCTCCCCAACATCCAGGCCCAGACTTCTACCCTTGTCTCTCAGCTCCAACCCCAGCCTCAACAACCTGCCCCAGGCCCTCCGAGGTGGAGGTGGTCATAGCAGCCAAGGTGCAGCAGATGGTCCAGCTGCTGTGTGAGAGAACAGACTCTGAGGCCTGCAGGCTGCTGACACACACAGAGAAGGCCTCCAAACTGCACTGGGTATGAGGGGAGTTTGTATGTGTGCTCACTATAACCTTTATAGGGACATTACAGTCAATGTTTTGTGTGTTTATATCATATTATACAACAGCTGATGGAAACTAACACTGTAAAAAGTGTGAACATGTGATCAGTGTTATTTCTTGATAGTTGCTGGTTGAAAATACAATCTTGTAATCAGCAGTTTCGTCTTTCCATGGTAAACATCACCATGCGGTAAATTGATTAATAGACCAATAACAAAGTTCCAAACCTCTCTGCCAATAACAGCTACTTTTCAGTTTTCACATCCCCATTTAGACCACTCCCAGACAGTCCTAGCAAAATTCTTGCTTGAGAAAGGGTTTTGTTATAAAGCTATTTTTAACATTTGAATGAAAATATATTACGGTAGGTACTTAATTGTTGCCCAGAAATGATTTGATATTGATATAAAAGCGGCTTCATTGATTCAATTAGTCAACTATTCATCCACCCTGCCTTAATAAACCATTGGGAAGAAAAATATCATTTCTTCAGTCATTTCTACTATCGACTCTTCCTTGTGCTGCAGCTAGAGAGAGCTCCAGAGATCTCTGAAGAGTATGATTGGCTGATGAAGAGCTCGTCAAGAGGGAGGGGCTAGACCGAACCATGAGATGCAAACTGGAGGGGA
The DNA here is from genome assembly GCA_030435695.1 of Brachymystax lenok tsinlingensis. Taxonomy (NCBI): domain Eukaryota; kingdom Metazoa; phylum Chordata; class Actinopteri; order Salmoniformes; family Salmonidae; genus Brachymystax; species Brachymystax lenok. The sequence continues at coordinate 34,809,538 of CM059794.1, read as the reverse complement.
GATTAGGCGCCTGACTGTCTTCAACAGAGACCTGAGAGAGTAGGACAGGAGGAGAGGGACTCGTAAAAAGGATGTTGGGTAATTGGGTACTACAAGTGCCATCACCCTTTTTCAACCTTCTTCGCTGTATGTATGAGATTTGGGTCATTTGACCAATAAGTTGGGTTAATAGAAGAAAGAGAGTTGAACATGTTCATCTATGTTCTTATGACTGCCATGTCTCTGTATGAACATGTTATGTATCTGTATGACTATGTCACGTCTCTGTATGACTATGTTATGTCTGTATCAAATCTCTGTATGACTGTGTCCACGTCTCTGTATGGCTGTGTCACGTCTCTGTATGACTGTGTTACGTCTCTGTATGACTGTGTCACGTCTGTGTAATGTCTGTCTCAGATGCGCCTGGAGGCGGCCAATCAACAACTAGGCGTGCTGTGAGCCAGAAGGAGAGGAGGATGGACATGCTGCTCAGCTTAGTAAGTGTGTGTGTGTGTATCTGTACTTGTGGTATTGATGAGTGTTTGTGTGTACTTGTGTGTTGATGAGTGTTTGTGAGTGGGAATGAGGACACACCCAGCATTTAGGTTTTCATCTCTTCTGTCCTCTCTTTTTCTCCACCACGCCCTCTTCCCAGGCTAAATTCAGCACACATACAATTATCCCATTTCCTTTTAGCCACACACCCACCCATGCACGGACGTGCTACACACTACTTTTATTAGAGAGTCAGTGTGAATACGAGACAGTTGACCTCGTCTGGCCTGGAAACCCAAACAGAGAGGAACAGAGAGAACCTTCTCCTCCTGACCACCACATTCTCCCCATTCTCACGTTCTATCTCCCTCTCTCTCTCTCTCTCTCTTCCCACTAACTGCCTCTCTCTCTCTCTCATTCCTGCCCTGCCTCTCTCCCACTCCCATCTCTCTCCCTCCTTCCCTGGGCATCCAGGAGAGGAAGTGTTTGTTGTATTTCACTGGGCTGTCTGGTATGTAACTTGCCAGGAACGAGGGGATAGGGGAGAGATAAAAAGAGAGGAGGCCAGTAGACAGGGAAGGCGAGAAATCTTATAGCAGTTTTAGGACAGGTGCTCTTTCAACGTGTCTCCAGCCACCACAAACTGCCCAAATACTCTGCACCTCCTCTCCTCTTCCTTTACACACACCTGTCTCTCTCTCTTCCGCATGTGTGTGACATATTAACCAGAGACAAAGGGAATGATCTGGTCTGTGCTGGGAATGCCGCCTCAGCAGATTCCACTGCCCTCCCCCCCCATACACATCCACCCCTACCTAGAGTTTGGTCAACGTTGAGCTGGATGCCATGTTGATTGCCTCTGAACATTCCAGTCATGAGGAGTATTGGCTTCTCTAATTCTAACTTAAAGGGTTAGTTAGCAAGTCTTTCCCTCTCTTTGTTTCTTGCTGTCTCTCAGGATGGACTGATAGAAAGAGCGTTTGGAGGAGGAGGTGGAGGAGCAGCAGCGGAGGGCAGAGAGACTGGAGTCAGCTCTGAGCAGCGCCCAGCAGAAACACTACACTAGAGGAGGAGAGGTATACATTACGTCACAGTATATCACATTCGTCACAGTACATCATATTACATAATTCATTCAGACACTTATTCGCACACCATATACACATACATATCAATCCAACATACTATATCTGTGTCTCCATTCCTCCCTGGTCTGTGTGTGTGTGTGCTTGTGTGTAACTGCGTGTGAGTGCGTGTATGCGGTGGCGTGTGGAAGGGTTGCAGCATGCTGTGGTGCAGTTGCAGACGGCGTGTGAGAAGAGAGCAGCGAGAACGCCTGCGTACCCGGCTGGAGAGAGCGCTACACACACTGCGCACGCATTAACAGGTACCACACAGCGATCTCATGGCAGGGTGTCATAACAATGTCATAACAGGTCATATGCAATTTGTTAATGCATAAAAGTGGGTCTGATAATATTTTCTCCATATGTCTCTTCCTTCTTCCACACCTCCGCCTCTCTCTCCTCCTCAGAGAGTGTGTGGGGGGTGTGCTTGGAAGTTCACTGGGCCAGGTGGGGAGGTGGGGGGTGTAGGAGAGGGCAGTGCCCCTGCTCTGAGGAGCTGCTGAGGCAGAGGGAGGAGAGGGTTCTGGCTCTAGAGGCTGACTCTACCGTTGGGAACAGAAGTACCTGCAGGAGAAGCATGAGACACTTTAACATGGAGACTGCTGCTACAGCCAACACACACAGGTACACACACATCCCAACAGGTCACTCATAAACACAGGTACACACACATCCCAACAGGTCACTCATAAACACAGGTACACACATCCCAACAGGTCACTCATAAACACAGGTACACACACATCCCAACAGGTCACTCCATAAACACAGGTACACACATCCCAACAGGTCACTCATAAACACAGGTACACACACATCCCAGCAGGTCACTCATAAACACAGGTACACACATCCCAACAGGTCACTCATAAGCACAGGTAGAGATGGGCTGCAGTGGATAGCAGCTGTTTTCCACGGGCTCCTGACCAATTCGCTGTATTTATTTTTTTTTAATATTTTTTTATGCTAATACTAACTTTTTGTACATAATATCTCTGCCATAATTTCCTATGACCGAAAACAGATTCTTGAGATCAAGCGATCACTAACCTCGATTTGGATGACAATTTCTACTTCAGCAGTGGCAGCTCTGGGCGTGCTGCTTCCTCCGGACCAGCCTAATTCCCGGAGATTCAAAAGAAAGTAGACGGCACAAAGAGGCGAGCAAACGGTATCATCCCTAACGAAGTACGTCTGGTGAAGCTAGTAAACCTCCTCTACCCTCTGTTCTGTTGGTGAATGTGCAGTCACTAGAAGAACAAACTGGACCAAAAAGCGCCGTTCAAGGGGAGGATTCTACTCCCAGGCGCTTATAAGAAATCCACTCACGATCTCCGACAAGCCATCAAACAGGCAAACTGTCAATACCAGGACTAAGATCGGATCTTACTACACTAGCTCTGAGCGTTTGTCCAGATGTGGCAGGAGCTGGCAAACTATCACTGGTTACAAAGAAACTAGCTGTGAGCCTACCAGACCAACTAAATGCCTTCTACCAGCTGTTCGGACGACTGTAAACTCACTTTCCGTAGTAAGACCTTAAACAGGTTAACATTCACAAGGGGTGTGTGTACAGTGGGGGCAAAAAAGTATTTAGTCAGCCACCAATTGTGCAAGTTCTCCAACTTAAAAAGATGAAGAGAGGCCTGTAATTTTCATCATAGGTACACTTCAACTATGACAGACGAAATGAGAAAAAGAAATCCCAGAAAAATCACATTGTAGGATTTTTAATTTATTTATTGCAAATTATGGTGGAAAATAAGTATTTGGTCAATAACAAAAGTTTATCTCAATACTTTGTTATATACCCTTTGTTGGCAATGACAGAGGTCAAACGTTTTCTGTAAGTCTTCACAAGGTTTTCACACACTGTTGCTGGTATTTTGGCCCATTCCTCCATGCAGATCTCCTCTAGAGCAGTGATGTTTTGGGGCTGTCGGCTGGGCAACACGGACTTTCAACTCCCTCCAAAAAAGATTTTCTATGGGGTTGAGATCTGGAGACTAGCTAGAGCCACTCCAGGACAGCAGAAATGCTTCTTCTGAGAAGCCACTCCTTCGTTGCCCGGGCAGTGTGTTTGGGATCATTGTCATGCTGAAAGACCCAGCCACGTTTCATCTTCAATGCCCTTGCTGATGGAAGGAGGTTTTCACTCAAAATCTCACGATACATGGCCCCATTCATTCTTTCCTTTACACGGATCAGTCGTCCTGGTCCTTTGCAGAAAAACAGCCCCAAAGCATGATGTTTCCACCCCCATGCTTCACAGTAGGTATGGTGTTCTTTGGATGCAACTCAGCATTCTTTGTCCTCCAAACACGACGAGTTGAGTTTTTACCAAAAAGTTCTATTTTGGTTTCATCTGACCATATGACATTCTCCCAATCCTCATCTGGATCATCCAAATGCTCTCTAGCAAACTTCAGACGGGCCTGAACATGTACTGGCTTAAGCAGGGGGACACGTCTGGCACTGCAGGATTTGAGTCCCTGGCGGCGTGGTGTGTTACTGATGGTAGGCTTTGTTACTTTGGTCCCAGCTCTCTGCAGGTCATTCACTAGGTCCCCCGTGTGGTTCTGGGATTTCTGCTCACTGTTCTTGTGATCATTTTGACCCCACGGGTGAGATCTTGCGTGGAGCCCCAGATCGAGGAAGATTATCAGTGGTCTTGTATGTCTTCCATTTCCTAATAATTGCTCCCACAGTTGATTTCTTCAAACCAAGCTGCTTACCTATTGCAGATTCAGTCTTCCCAACCTGGTGCAGGTCTACAATTTTGTTTCTGGTGTCCTTTGACAGCTCTTTGGTCTTGGCCATAGTGGAGTTTGGAGTGTGACTGTTTGAGGTTGTGGACAGGTGTCTTTTATACTGATAACAAGTTCAAACAGGTGCCATTAATACAGGTAATGAGTGGAGGACAGAGGAGCCTCTTAAAGAAGAAGTTACAGGTCTGTGAGAGCCAGAAATCCTGCTTGTTTGTATGTGACCAAATACTTATTTTCCACCATAATTTGCAAATAAATTCATTAAAAATCCTACAATGTGATTTTCTGGATTTTTTTCCTCATTTTGTCTGTCATAGTTGAAGTGTACCTATGATGAAAATTACAGGCCTCTCTCATCTTTTTAAGTGAGAGAACTTGCACAATTGGTGGCTGACTAAATACTTTTTTCCCCCACTGTATCACACACACAGTGCCATTATATAAAGTGGCATTGTTTAAAGTGACTAGTGATACATTTGTTACATCGAATTTATAATTATTAAAGTGGCTAGAGATTTGAGTCAGTATGTTGGCAGCAGCCACTCAATGTTAGTGATGGCTGTTTAACAGTCTGATGGCCTTGAGATAGAAGCTGTTATTCAGTCTCTCGGTCCCAGCTTTGATGCACCTGTACTGACCTCGCCTTCTGGATGATAGCGGGGTGAACAGGCAGTGGCTCGGGTGGTTGTTGTCCTTGATGATCTTTTTGGCCTTCCTGTGACATTGGGTGGTGTAGGTGTCTTGGAGGGCAGGCAGTTTGCCCCTGGTGCTGCGTTGTGCAGTCCTCACTACCCTCTGGAGAGCCTTACGGTTGTGGGCGGAGGAGTTGCCGTACCAGGCGGTGATACAACCCGACAGGATGCTCTCGATTGTGCATCTGTAAAAGTTGTGAGTGTTTTTGGTGACAAGCCTAATTTCTTCAGCCTCCTGAGGTTGAAGATTCTTTACCACGCTGTCTGTGTGGGTGGACCATTTCAGTTTGTCCGTGATGTGTACGCCGAGGAACTTAAAACTTTCCACCTTCTCCACTACTGTCCCGTCGATGTGGATAGGGGGCTGCTCCCTCTGCTGTTTCCTGAAGTCCACGATCATCTCTTTTGTTTTGTTGACGTTGAGTGAGAGGTTATTTTCCTGACACCACACTCAGAGGGCCCTCACCTCCTCCTTGTAGGCCGCCTCATCGTTGTTGGTAATCAAGCCTACCACTGTAGTGTTGTCTGTAAACTTGATGATTGAGTTGGAGGCGTGCATGGCCACACAGTCATGGGTAAACAGGAAGTACAGGAGAGGGCTGAGAACGCACCCTTGTGGGGCCCCAGTGTTGAGGATCAGCGGGCTGGAGATGTTGTTTCCTACCCTCACCACCTGGGGGCGGCCCGTCAGAAAGTCCAGGACCCAGTTGCACAGGGCGGGGTTGAGACCCATAGGTATTCCTCTTGTCCAGATGGGTTAGGGCAGTGTGCAGCGTGATTGCGATTGCGTCGTCTGTGGACCTATTGGGGCGGTAAGCAAATTGGAGTGGGTCCAGGGTGTCAGGTAGGAGAGAGGTGATGTGATCCTTGACTAGTCTCTCAAAGCACTTCATGATGACGGAAGTGAGTGCTACGGGGTGATAGTCATTTAGCTCAGTTACCTTAACTTTTTTGGGACAGGAACAATCCTGGCCCTCTTGAAGCATGTGGGAACAGCAGACTGGGATAGGGATTGATTGAATATGTCCGTAAACACACCAGACAGCTGGCCTGCGCATGCTCTAAGGACACGGCTAGGGATGCTATCTGGGCCGGCAGCCTTACAACATCACTGATGCACTTGTTAATAAACTCACTCACGAATCAGCGTATACATCAATGTTATTGTCGGATGCTATCCGGAACATGCCCCAATCCACATGATTGAAGCAATCTTGAAGCGTGGAATCAGATTGGTCGGACCAGTGTTGAACAGACCTGAGCACGGGCGTTTCCTGTTTTAGTTTCTGTCTATAGGCTGGGAGCAACAAAATGGATTTGGTCTTTTTGCGGAGAGCGAGGGAGGGCTTTGTATGTGTCACGGAAGTTAGAATATGCTGATAAAATTTAGGGAGACTTGTTTTCAGATTAGCCTTGTTAAAATCCCCAGCTACAATAAATGCAGCCTCAGGATATGTGTTTTCTAGTTTACATAGAGTCGAATTAAGTTCTTTCAGATCAGTTGAGGTGGCTGCTTGGGGTGGATATACACGGCTGTGATTATAATCAAAGAGAATTCTCTTGGTAGATAATGCGGTCGGCATTTGATTGTAAGGAATTCTAGGTCAGGTGAACAAAAGGACTTGAGTTCCTGTATGTTGTTATGATCACACCACGACTCGTTAATCATAAGGCAAACACCCCAGCCGTTCTTCTTACCAGAGAGATGTTTGTTTCTGTCGGCGCGATGCGTGAAGAAACCGGGTGGCTGTACCGACTCTGATAACGTATCCTGAGTGAGCCAAGCTTCCATGAAACAGAGAATGTTACAATCTCTGTTGTCTCTCTGGAAGGCAACCCTTGCTCGAATTTCATCTACCTTGTTGTCAAGAGACTGGACATTGGCAAATAGTATACTCGGGAGCGGTGAGCTATGTGCCCGCTATGAAGCCTGACCAGAAGACCGCTCCGTCTGCCCCTTCTGCGGCGCCGTTGTTTTGGGTCGCCTACTGGGATCCGATCCATTGTCCTGGGTGGTGGACCAAACAGAGGATCCGTTTCGGGAAAGTCATATTCCTGGTCGTAATGTTGGTAAGATGACAATGCTCTCATATCCAATAGTTCCTCCCGGCTGTATGTAATAAGACTTAAGATTTCCTGGGGTAACAGTGTAAGAAATAATACATAAAAAAACTAAATACTGCATAGTTTCCTAAGAACACGTAGCAAGGCGACCTTCTCTGTCGGCGCCAACGACTATTGAGTGTAAGGGGGCAATTACTTTTTCACACAGGGGAATTGGGTGTTGCATAACTTTGTTTATGAAATAAATAAAATAAATATGTAATTGTTGTGTTATTTGTTCACTCAGTTTCCCTTTATTTAATATTAGGTTTTGGTTGAAGATCTGATAACATTCAGTATAAAAAATATGCTAAATATGTAAATGTGATGGGATGTATAGATATTTTGGACAGTATGTGGATAGAATATGTAGTATATCTGAAGAATACATAGGATAGAATAAACACAACAATAGTTGAATAGGATGGCCTCGACTAGAATAGTGCATATACATATGAAATGGGTAAAACAGTATGTTTAATCTAGAGGCGAAAGAAACGCACAGTAGAACTATTAAATTAAAGGAGAGCCTCTACACTCTACACTCCTGGTTTTTCTGCAACTCATCTGAGCTACCCCGGTTCTGCAATCCATATTTCTCTGTGTACAATAAACATTTTGGTCCATTCATCCCGGCTTCCTCTTCTGAGTCCGCTCTTGGGTTCCCCCGCTTCGCTCCGCGTAACAAACACTGTGGGGTGACTAGTTTATATAGTGGCAAAGGACACACACAGGTGTCTGTAATCATGACCGGGTCATTGCTAATTCTCAGATATAAAAATAACATACCAAAAACATGAATGGATAGAATACAATCATAGATACAATTTGGCTACATAGGCCATTTATAATGAATAGCAAAATCACAATAATCACAAGAATGGCTTCAGAGCAAAGTCTACATTGAGACCGAAGGGAGCAAGGGTCTTTAAATTAAAGATCCAGGCAGCCTCTCGTTTTAACAATAAATTGTCAAGGTCACCCTCTCCTAGGGAGAGTGACATGTTCGATGCCGATATAAACGTAGGGACAAAATCGAGTGGTTTGCTTCCAAAAAGTGGGCCGCAACTGGGTAATGGTGCTACGATGCTCCGAGATTTGTACTTTGAATTCACGCATTGTTTTACCCACAATTTTTACCACAATGACAAGTTGTAAGATAAATAACTAGAAATATTAAAGGTGAGCCGCACACTCAGATGGAATAATTGAATAACCTAATAACCAACGTTCCGACAGACAAGCTGTCTTCATCAGGATATAATGACAAACACTGTGGGGTGACTAGTTTATATAGTGTCAAAGGACACACACAGGTGTCTGTAATCATGCCCGGGTGTGGCCTGATATCATTGGTTAATTCTCAGATAAAAAAATAACATACCAAAAACATGAATAGATAGCATACAATTTGGCTACATAGGCCTACAAACATTTACAATAGTTGAAAAAGGATTTTATTATAATGGATAACAGGATTGAAAAGAAACGCACAGCTCTGCACCGAGCTGTTAATAATGACGGCATATTCAATGAACTGATGAGAACTAACCAAGCGCTCCAGGACAAGTTGTCTACAAAAATAAATGAACTTAAAATCAAGAAATACAACAATGACCAAAAAAGACAAGGCCGAGGACAAAGTCTAGTTCTGGAGAAACCTTGATAAAAGAGGTCCTGCTCTTCCTTTCCATGACAGACGCAGAAGGTCGCCCCTGGTCTTACTTCTATCCACCCACATCTGACCAACGCTCTACAACCAGCGCCTCATCCGCTTCCAATGCCAGTTTTTTTTATCCAATGAAAGACTGGGCCGACGGAAGCACAGAGGGGACCGTTCACACGGTCCCAGAACCCACGGGACTGAGTGTCTTCAATTTATCAAGCAAGATGTTGAGCCCTGCCCAAGGGTTATCTTTTGTGCCTACAACTTTTGATGTTAAGGTAGACATGTTTAAGTTTTTTAGAAACATCCGTTTAAGGGAATACTTTAGCTCCCCTAATCCTGATGTTTCTACTGAACATGTACGTTGCTCACTTGCACATACTGACTCCTTTTAGAAGTAAGAGTTATTTTGTACCTCCATCCAATCGCAATCACTCTATTAAACCTATAGCAGGCTCGTTGAAAAATATGTTGTTCATCTCCTTAAGAACAAACAGGAGTACATATCTCCATAATTGACCTAAGGATGAAAAACAGGCTTTGCTTGATATACAATCCGATACATCAGTCCTTACCCGCCCTGCTGATAAGGGTGGGTCGGTTGTAGACTTGGATAGGACGGTTTATGTAAATGAGTGTCACAGACAACTGCTTGACAACACCTTTCACAAGAAACTCAGAAGTGATCCCACTGCCCAATTTCAGAACATTATCTTTACTGTCCTAGATGGGTATTTAAGTTCTGGTCACATAAAAATAAACATATTTCCTACCTCCTTAAATTAGCAATATCTGCGGCAGCTTACTTCTCTCAGCAATGCCATCTATAACCAGGTCAATGTACAGGGCTATTAAAACATCTCGCTCAGTAGCCATGAGCATAAAAGCCTCCAGGTGCTGTTGAGATAGTGTTCCTGAGCCTACTGATGAATTTCAGAGTAGAAAAGCTCAGCTCGCAAGCTACCTGGGTTACTGACAGGGTAAGTAGGAACTTGTAAGCAAGGCCCAGGAGGTGGTATGCGTCAGTCAATAGGTTGTACTGATTAAGAATACGGTAGCAACACACTGGACAGTCCTTGCAAGATGAACAGCTCTTGTTCACCATCTCAACCTCGTCTTAATTTCCTTCAGGTCCATGATCCTCCATAGTCCTGGTTGTGTATTCTTCAAATCCGGATTGTTTTAACCTTGTCCACTGTTCTGCCAGACTCATGAGCTCACTCTGTAAATTGGCTACCGTTGCTCTGCTGTCAAATTTGATCAAACATTTTCTTAGTTCTTGAAGGTCTGTCTGTGGAAGGTCACTGGCACTGGATGTTAGCTGACTAAAGTTTTTAGGGTCCAGAAGAGCCATTTTGGCATAGAAAGTGCCATTACTCAGAAATCGCAGATGGACACTATCTATAACTGTATCCAGAATTTGATTATGGACACCAATCCTATATGCACTCTTTGCCACAGTAAATGTCTCATATTGTGCCATCTCTCCAGACATAGTTTTCTTCTTTCGAGCCCTTTTCGTTGGCAGAGTGGTCTCTAACTCCATCTCTGTTTCCTCATCCCGTTCCTGCAACTTCCTGTTGTCCCACTGAACAAATGTGTCTGCAGCTGGCTCAAAATCTCTTGCCATTTCCTTTCAGCTGCTCCTCTGTAGACACAACCATACAATGCGCAGACAGAATGTCCATTCCACTTGTTTGAAGATATTTTGAGACTGGTGAGGTAACCTGAAATATTCTGTGGAATATCTGAGCTGTAAGTATTGTTTCATACTTCAGCAACCCCTCAATGTATCCTTGTGCCTTGACACGTGCAGTAGTGTTGATGTTTTTCTGATCTTGTATGGTTGAAAGAGTGAGAAGGACATCAACATACAGACCCTCATCTGGATTTCCAAAAGCTCCAGAGACCTTCTATAAGGCACTGTCTTTATCCCACCAGCGTGTCTCTCCAATTGGAGCAAGACGTCTGTGTCTTGGGTCCTTGCGCTCCTTCTCCCAAATGTTCATCCTCTGGTAGGATTCACAGAAGAACACAGCTATGTTGTTAATGAGAGAGTGACCCACTTGCCAAGACACTCTGTTGTGTCTGCCAAAACAAGGCTCAAAATGTGTGCATAGCACCACACATGCACTTGATTGGTGGACTTTGCAGAGAGCAGGGCAGAGAAGACTTTATAACGGCCTTGCATACTGGAGGCTCCATCAGTGGAATTGACAATGCACTTGCTGATGTCAAGCTTCATGTTTTCCAGTACTTCACTCAGTACCTGGACAAGGTATTGTCCAGTGGATGCCTCGCATTTCACCACAGCCACAAGCCTCGCATGGATAACGTTCGTCACATATCTGACTATGACAGAGCATTGATCTTGTGTTGTAATGTCCTGTGTAGTGTCGATCTGGACTGAAAACATACCAGCTTCCTGGATTTGACTTGCTATGGTGTCCTGCATTGTGTGTTGGATGGTGGTAATGATGTTATTGATGGTAGTCTTTGATAATAGAGTGATTAGAGAGCCTCTGCCCCCTCTTGACCCAGATTCATGCAGTTTTTTGCTTTTCTCTATGCAGGCTGGGAGATGCTCTTTCATACACAGGTCGTACTTTCCCAGCAGAATGATCATCTCTAAAAAGTTGCCATGGTCAATGCTGCTGTCATCTTGCGTATAAGCTGCTTCAGACTGCGTAGCTCAGACCCCTCTTGCCTATGACTTTAGCAACGTCTAGCAGACATGTGACTGCTGATGAACAGGCTCTCAATGTTACATTTGGAGGACCTTAGAAAGTAGGCCTCAGCATAACCTCCATGCATAATGCTCTTCTCATGCTCTTCCACTCTCTGATGGATCTGCTTCCTGTCTGCTATTCCATTCCATGTTCTCTGCTTTGCAAATGCCACACAAATGAAGCAGAATAAAGCATGGTTCTCTTCACTGTGGCCACTTCATGTGGGTCCCATCTTTACAAAAGAAAACCTTCTGCACCACAGACTTTTCACACTTTTGTTGGGGGTGGAAACTAAAAAACATGTCTAGGTCCCCTGACTTCGGCCTCTTAAAATAATAAAAAATTGGGGTGGCAGTGGCATCCTGGCTCTGGCTTAATCTACATCTGTCCACTGCAGATGCACTGTCCTCAACCTGGATGAGCAATTAGTTTAAATTAGCATATTAGTATAATATTATATCATTAAATAAAAAGTATAATGTTAGTATAATATTAACATTAATTATATAATGTTAGTATATTCATAATTTAATATAATAGTATACTATATACCACTAGTATAATATTAATTCCAATTGGACAATACAGCAGTTTAAGTAATACACAACCAACATTTTATACTTTTTGTAGGTTTTGTTCCGTCATTATTTCCTTGTGCAAGAAAAATAGTCTACATTGGTGGTTAGTCTCTAATGTGTTAATGCTAAGTACTGACTTGTCAATAATCATAACCATTCATGCATAACAATGAGTTCAACATTTGGAGAGTTTGCTAAGGCACTTCAATCTTTTTTAAATATCTCGCTCCATCCAGGCTGTGATTTGTCGGTTCACGAAAAGTGACATTGACGAGCGCTTGTTTCAACAAAAGGCACCCGATATAGCTAAATAGCCAGCTAACCAAACACAAACATTGCCTATCTTATCCTTCTGTCATACCGCTTCAGCTGCAAAACCTTGACTAACAGTTGAACTGGTAACGCTGGGCTCAATGGGCTGCTCTCTCGGCTCTCTCTCCTCTCTGCAGCCAGTGCCTTCAGGCTCACTAGGCTGAGATGATTGTCTGACTGGTAACGGCGCCAAATGAATATGTTGTTATCATTTGTAATGTCTTTATTCTTTTGGAACTTCTGTGAGTGTAATATTTACTGTTCATTTTTGTTTATTTCACTTTTGTATATTATCTACTTCACTTGCATACTTTAACATATGTTTCCCATGCCAATAAAGCCCTTTGAATTGAATTGTAATACCCAACCGCAGTGGCAGTGGGCCGGAAGCCGACTCGCCTGGGCCAGTCAGACACACAGCACTTTGTTTGTAAAGGACACCAGCAGTATGTTACTTTTGATGTTGAGTCGTTACTCACGAATATTCCACACGAGGGCGGTATTGAAGCTATTGAACATTTTCTGCTGCAACGTGACCCTAATGAACTTACCTTCCAGTGCCTGCATTATAACATTAGCTTAAATAGTACTTGTTCCTAAATGATTTCTTTATTCAGACGAAGGATACTGCTATGTGATCCCCAAAGGCTCCTAACTATGCTAATTTGTATGTGGGTTACATGGAGAAACAGTCCATTTTCAATCCTCTCAAAAATGTTTTCTTGCCTAACATCCTTATTTGGAAACAGTATTTTTATTATATTTTTGTTCTATGGAGGGGTGATGCAAAACAGCTCCAGGCATTCCATGCTTTTCTTAACTCTTGTTCTGAGCATCTGAGATTTACTATGCAATCTTAGACGTCAAATCAGTTTCCTTGATCTTCTGATCTTCTGTGAGGATAATGTTCTATACACTTATCTTTACGGGAAACCTACTGATCTTTGAGTGCTGATAGTTGTCACCTACTTCCCTTGAAAAACAGTTTGCCCTACAGCCAATTCTGTCCAATCAAAATAATTTGCAAACAATCAGATTTCGTCAGAAATATGGTTGAGACGCAAAGAAAATTCAAGGAGGGGGTACAAAATTGGTCAGATTAATACGGCCATTGAAAAAAATTAAAAACAAACTGAGACATTATCTTTTTCAAGGACAGTTTCGCAAAAAGAAGCATTCTTTACATTTTTATTTCCCCTTTATTTAACCAGGTAGGCCAGTTGAGAACAAGTTCTCATTTACAACTGTGACCTGGCCAAGATAAAGCAAAGCAGTGCGACACAAACAACAACACAGTTACACATGGAATAAACAAACGTACAGTCAATAACACAATAGAAAAAAATCTATATACAGTGTGTGCAAATGTAGTAAGATTAGGGAGGTAAGGCAATAAATAGGCCAGTGGCGAAATAATAAAAATTTAGCAATTAAAACACTGGAGTGATAGATGTGCAGTAGATGAATGTGCAAGTAGAGATACTGGGGTGCAAAGAAGCAAAAAAAAAAAACATGGGGATGAGGTAGTTGGGTGGGCGATTTACAGATGGGCTGTGTACAGGTGCAATGATTGGTAAGCTGCTCTGACAGCTGATGCTTAAAGTTAGCGAGGGAGATATGAGTCTCCAGCTTCAGTAATTTTTGCAGTTCGTTCCAGTCATTGGCAGCAGAGAACTGGAAGGAAAGGAGGCCATAGGAGGAATTGGCTTTGGGGGTGACCAGTGAGCATATACCTGCTGGAGCGTGTGCTACGTGTGGGTGCTGCTATAGTCACCAGTGAATGCGGGGCTTTACCAAGCAAAGACTTATAGATGACCTGGAGCCAGTGGGTTTGGCGACGAATATGAAGTGAAGGCCAGCCAACGAGAGCATACAGGTCGCAGTGGTGGGTAGTATATGGGGCTTTGGTGACAAAACGGATGGCACTGTGATAGACTGCATCCAATTTGCTGAGTAGAGTGTTGGGGGCTATATTGTAAATGACATCGCCTAAGTCAAGAATCGGTAGGATAGTCAGTTTTACGAGGGTATGTTTGGCAGCATGAGCGAAGGATGCTTTGTTGCGAAATAGGAAGCCAATTCTAGATTTAATTTTGGATTGGAGATGCTTAATGTGAGTCTGGAAGGAGAGTTTACAGTCTAACCAGACACCTAGGTATTTGTAGTTGTCCACATATTCTAAGTCAGAACCGTCCAGAGTAGTGATGCTAGACGGGCGAGCAGGTGCGGGCAGTGATCGGTTGAAGAGCATGCATTTAGTTTTACTTGCTTTTAAGAGCAGTTGGAGGTCACGGAAGGAGAGTTGTATGGCATTGAAGCTTGTCTGGAGGTTATTATTGCGTTCTAACTACCCGCTATTCAAAGTGCTCTGAACAAATTAAGGGAATCGTTCACAAACGTTGGCACATTCTAAGCTCTGATGACAGTATCGGTAATGTGTTTTCGGACCCTCCCTTGATTGTATTCTCGCGGGGCAGAAATCTCCGAAATCAATTGGTAAACTCTGATTTACCACCCCAAGATATCCCGGCACAATGTCTATTTGCGCCCGTACTGGATGGAAACTACAAGTGTGCTCAATGCAATGGCACTTATAAATGTAGATCCTTTAAACACCCCCAAACAGGGAAACAGATCCCAATCAAAAGGGGTTATCATGTGCTCCACTAAGGCAGTTATTTATCTTTTAACTTGTTTTGTGGTAAAAATTGTGGGTAAAACAAAGCGCAAATTAAAAGTACGAATCTCGGAGCATTGTTGCACCATTAGATGCAAAAACTCGACTTATCCAGTTGCGGCCCACTTTTTGGAAGCAAACCACTCGATTTCGTCCCTACGTTTATATCGGCATCGAACGTGTCACCCTCCCTAGGAGAGGGTGACCTTGACAATTTATTGTTAAAACGAGAGGCTGCCTGGATCTTTAATTTAAACACCCTTGCTCCTCTCGGTCTCAACGTAGACTTGGATCTAAAACAGTCTGTTAACATTATTAAAGTGACCAGTGCTCCACTATTCAATGTCTATGTATATAGGGCAGCAGCCTCTAAGGTGCAGGGTTGAATAACTGGGTGGTAGCCGGCTAGTGACAGTGACTGAGATTAGCACAGGGTACTGGGTGGTAGCCGGCTAGTGACAGTGACAGAGATTAGCGCAGGGTACTGGGTGGAGGCCGGCTAGTGACAGTGACTGAGATTAGCGCAGGGTAGTGGGTGGAGGCCGGCTAGTGACAGTGACTGAGATTAGCGCAGGGTACTGGGTGGAGGCCGGCTAGTAATGGCTAAGTCAAGCAGTGTAATTATTATTAGCATCATCAGTATCAGTAATGAGAGAAGCAGGAAGTCAAAAAAGACTACCCACAACAGCATGCGCACAACGCCAAATTCCACATCTACCGGGCCAGGCTAACCCTAGTGAGCCTACTTTGTTACATCTGAAAGGTTTAGATGGCGTGGGTGTCGCCTAGAATGTAATATGGCAAAAAAGCCACATAATTCTATTTATTTATATTAAACCGTTATTTAAGCAGAAAGACATGCTGAGACCACAGTCTCTTTGGCAGATGATCCCGCATGAACACCAAATATAAACAACAATTACACTATACATATGAATATACACAACAATTACACTATACATATGAATATACACATCAATTACACTATACATATTAATATACACATCAATTACACTATACATATCAATTTACACATCTATATATCAAATCAAATTTATTTATAAAGCCCCCCTTACATCAGCTGATGTCACAGAGTGCTGTACAGAAACCCAGCCTAAAACCCCAAACAGCAAGCAATGCAGGTGTAAAAGCACGGTGGCTAGGAAAAACTCCCTAGAAAGGCCAAAACCTAGGAAGAAACCTAGAGAGGAACCAGGCTGTGAGGGGTGGCCAGTCCTATTCTGGCTGTGCCGGGTGCAGATTATAACAGAACATGGACAAGATTTTACATATACACATTAATTACACTATACACATCTATATACACTATACATATCAATATACACATCAATTACACTATACACATCTATATACACATCAATTACACCAGGGGTTCTCAAAATGGGTTCCCGAGGTCCCTGGCCAGATCTCCAAATATACCTATACATTTTATATATATCTATAACTAACAACAGATCCGTGGAATAAGTTTAGAGGGTGTAATGCAATGTCATGTTATTAATCTAAAACTGCATTCGATAAGTATTCAGATCCCTTGACTTTTTCCACATTTTGTTACATTACAGCCTTGTTCTAAAATGGATTAAAAAAAAAAAAACAGAAATACCTTATTTACATAAGTATTCAGACCCTTTGCTATGAGACTCAAAATTGAGCTCAGGTGCATCCTGTTTCCATTGATCATCCCTGAGATGTTTCTACAACTTGTCCACCTGTGGTAGATTCAATTGATTGGACATGATTTAGACAGTTGTGTGCCTTTCCAAGGTGCCACAGTTGACAGTGAATGTCAGACCAAAAACAAAGCCATGAGGTCGAAGGAATTGTCCGTAGACAGGATTGTGTCGTATCAAATCAAATAATTTGATTTGTCGCATGTGCCGAATACAACAGGTGTAGACCTTACCGTGAAATGCTTACTTACAAGCCCTTAACCAACAATGCAGTTCAAGAAAAAAGTTAAGAAAATATTTACTAAATAAACTAAAGTAAAAAAAAAAATTGTACATTCAAAAAGTAAATTACAGAACAATAACGAGGCTATATACAGGGGGTACCGATACTGAGTAATTGTGCAGGGGTACAGGTTAGTCAAGGTAATTTGTAAAATCACTATGAATAGATAATAAACAGCGAGTAGGAGCAGTGTAAAAACAAGGGGGTCAATGTAAATAGTCCGGGTGGCCATTTGATGAATTGTTCAGCAGTCTTATGGCTTGGGGGTAGAAGTTGTTAAGGAGCCTTTTGGTCCTAGACTTGGCGCACCGGTATTACTTTACCGCCTTGTGGTAGCAGAGAGAACAGTCTATGACTTGGGTGACGGGAGCCTTTGACAATTTTTTGGGCCTTCCTCTGACACCGCCTAGTATATAGGTCCTGGCTGGCAGGAAGCTTGGCCCCAGTGATGTACTGGGCCGTACGCACTACCCTCTATAGCGCCTTACGGTCAGATGCCAAGCAGTTGCCATTCCAGGCGGTGATGCAACCGGTCAGGATGCTTTCGATGGTGCAGCTGTAGAACTTTTTGAGGATCTGGGGACCCATGCCAAATCTTGTCTTGGTGTGTTAAGACCATGATAGTTTGTTGGTAGGGATGCACCAATTACATTTTTGGCCGTTCCCGATATGTAATATTTTCCTTGCCAAAAACCTGATACAGATAACCGATATAAAAACATTTTTATCAGCCTTTTAAGCATTCTAGTACAGTTAAATAGTTGAAACACACACACACTGACCAAAAGTTATTTTGTTGGCGTTTATGTATGTCCCCATTACCAGTAAAACATAATCAAAACCTATTTCCTTCACTTACTGTGCTGTTTCGTTGTTCATTTCTTCAGTCTCAACCAGGATTTCATCATACATGTCAAGCAGTGAAGTTTCAGCTCTCTCTTCCTCGGTGCGCACTGTCACTGTGTCCATTTCAGGTCGAGCATGGTGGCGACGCCTCAAGCATGGTGGCGACACAGTAGAGGCTCAGAGAGAATGCCACTGAATCGCTTGTTCACAGTCTCTAGTAGAGTACTTTTGCAAGTTAACCCCACGGTCTGTGTTGGCAGTGAATTTTTTTTATATCTTTTTTTTATCCCTTTTTCTCCCCAATTCCGTGGTATCCAATTGGTAGTTACAGTCGTCTCATCGCTGCAACTACCGTACGAGGCGAAGGTCGAAAGCCGTCCATCCTCCGAAACACAACCCAACCAAGCCGCACTGCTTCTTGACACAATGCCCACTTAACCCGGAAGCTGACTCGAGTTGCTACTGCGCGATGAGACAAGGATAACCCTGCCGGCCAAACCCTCCCCTAACCCGGACGACGCTGGGCCAATTGTGTGCCGCCCCATGAGTCTCCCGGTCGCTGCCGGCTGCGACAGAGCCTGGACTCTAACCCAGGATCTCTAGCAGCACAGCTAGCACAGCTCCTTTGTCTTGATCACATTGAGGGAGAGGTTGCTGTCCTGGCACCACACTGCCAGGTCTCTGACCTCCTCCCTTAAAGGCTGTCTCATCGTTGTCAGGCTTACCACTGTTGTGTCGTCAGGAAACTTAACGATGGTGTTGGAGTCGTGCTTGGCCACGCACGCAGACGTGGGTGAACAGGGAGTACAGGAGGGGACTAAGAACGCACCCCTGAGGGTCCCCAGTGTTGAGGATCAGCGTGGCAGATGTGTTGTTACCTTCCCTTACCACCTGGGAGGGGGGCGGCCCGTCAGGAAGTCCAGGATCCAGTTGCATAGGGAGGTATTTAGTCCCAGGGTCCTTAGCTTAGTGATGAGCTTTGACGGCACTATGGTGTTGAACGCTGAGCTGTAGTCAATGAATAGCATTCTCACATAGGTGTTCCTTTTGTCCAGGCGGGAAAGGGCAGCGTGGAGTGCAATAGAGATTGCATCATCTGTGGATCTGTTGGGGCGGTATGCAAATTGGAGTGGGTCTAGGGTTTCTGGGATAATGGTCTTGTGAGCCCTGACGAAAGTCTGGTCATGGCTACAGACATGAGTGATACGTTTCAGCAGTAATTTAGGAAGGTTACCTTAGTGTTCTTGGGCACAGGGACTATGGTGGTCTGCTTGAAACATGTTGGTATTACAGACTCAGACAGGGAGAGGTTGAAAATATCAGTGAAGACACTTGCCAGTTGGTCAGCGCATGCTCGGAGTACACGTCCTGGTAATCCGTCTGGCCCTGTTTAAAGGTCTTACATCGGCTGCGAAGAGCGTGATCACAGTCGTCCAGAACAGCTGATCTTCTCATGCATGTTTCAGTGTTACTTGCCTCGAAGCAAGTATAGAAGTTATTTAGCTCGTCTGCTAGGCTCATGTCACTGGGCAGCGCTGTGCTTCCCCTTGTAGTCTGTAATAGTTTGCAAGCCCTGCCACATCCGAGGAGTGTCGGAGCTGGTGTAGTACGATTCAATCTTAGTCCTGTATTGACGCTTTGCCTGTTTGATGGTTCATCGGAAGGCATAACGGGATTTCTTATAAGCTTCCCGGTCAGAGTCCCGTTCCTTGAAATCGGCAGCTCTACCATTTAGCTCAGTCCGGATGTTGCCTGTAATCCATGGCTTCTGGTTGGGGTATGTGCGTACAGTCACTGTGGGGAGGACGTCATCGATGCACTTATTGATGAAGCCAGTGACTGATGTGGTGTACTCCTCAATGCCATCAGAAAAATCCCGGAACATGTTCATCTGTGCTAGCAAAGCAGTCCTGTAGCTTAGCATCTGCTTCATCTGACCCCTTTTTTTTGCCCGAATCACTGGTGCTTCCTGCTTTAATTTTTGCTTGTAGGCAGGAAACAGGAGGATAGAATTACAGTCAGATTTGCCAAATGAAGGGCGAAGGAGAGCTTTGTACGCGTCTCTGTGTATGGAGTAAAGGTGGTCTAGAATTGTTTTCCCTCTGGCTGCACATTTAACATGTTGATAGAAATTAGGTAAAACTGATTTAAGTTTCCCTGCATTAAAGGCCCCGGCCACTAGGAGCACCACCTTAGGATGCGCGTTTTCCTGTTTGCTTATAGTGTTATACAGCTCAGAGTGCGGTCTTAGTGCCAGCATCAGTCTGTGGTGGTATATAGACAGCTACGAAAAATACAAATGAAAACTCTCCAGGTAGATAGTGTGGTCTACAGCTTATCATGAGATACTCTACCTCAAGCGAGCAAAATCTCGAGACTTCCTTACTATTAGATTTTGTGCACCAGCTGTTGTTTACAAACCCCTTGTCTTACCGGAGGCTGCTGTTCTATCCTGCCAATGCAGAGTAAAACCCACCAGCTCTATGTTATTCATATCGTCGTTCAGCCACAACTCGGTGAAACATGATATTCGTTTTTAATGTCCCGTTGGTAGGATTTGTGATCGTAGTTTGTCTATTTTGTTATCCAATGATTGCACGTTGGCTAATAGTACTGATGGTAGAGGCAGATTACCCACTCGCCGTCAGATCCTTACAAGGCACCCCCATGCGAATCACGGGGATTTGGGCCTTGTCGGGTGACTGAAGTAAATCTTTCACGTCCGACTCGTTAAAGAAAAACCTTCCAGTACGAGGTGAGTAATTGCTGTCCTGATATCTAGAAGCTCCTTTTGGTCATAAGAGACAGTGGCAGAAACATTATGTACAAAATAAGTTACAAATAACACGAAAAAACACAATAGCACAGTTGGTTATGAGACCGTAAAACGGCAGCCATCTCCTCCGGTGCCATTATCCAGAGGCGGTTTGGAAGTTGATAGTGAGTGTTGCAACTGAGGACAGACTATTTTTTTTAGAGCTAAGCGTTTCAGCACTCGGCGGCCCCGTTCTGTAAGCTTGTGTGGCCTCCCCCTTCATGGCTGAGCTGTTGTTGCTCATAGACGTTTCCACATCACAACATCACCTACAGTTGACCGGGGCAGCTCTAGCAGGGCATCCTATGGCGGTGCCACATTGAAAGGCCATTCTACTGCCAACGTTTGTCTAAAGAAATTGCATGGCTGTGTGCTCAATTTTTATACACCCATCAGCAATGGGTGTGGCTGAAATAGCGGAATCCACTACTTTGAAGGGGTGTCCACGTACTTGATAGGTTTGGTTTCTGAGCTTTATGTATTATCATCATTAGGTATAATAGAGACATGAGAGGTGCCATACAGAAGCTTGGGAGGGGCAGAGTGCAGGGAAAACAATCCCATGTAGCAGTACTGATAAGGGGCATAACTGTTTAAGGCCCAGATCACTCAGCTCCATGCCTAGCAAGAACGATGCAATGTTTAGCGATAAGGAGAAGACTCCATCCAAAGTGAGGTATATATACTACCATGAGTGAAACCATGTCTTTGTCTAATGCAGCTGTATTGACCCTCTGGGAAGAATAAACTTGGTTTAAAGCGTTCATAGTGTCCGTTGAGTTTGTACTCTGAAAATTAGAACCTAACAGTGTAGATGTGAGTGATACAGTGCCTGGTCTTTTGGTTCCCACATCAGACAACTGTTGAAATGATAAGGCAACTCTAAACGATCTGCACTACTCCCACACTGCAATACCAGCTATACACCGAATGGACCAACTGGTTTCCTGGTTGATGTCTGGTCGGCTAAACAATGTCCGTCTGCCTACCTACACAGTGGGAAGAAGTCAACTGCATACTTCTCGTGTCCCCTCTCCTCGTCTCTTTCTTAAAACCCATCGGAGAAGGTCAGAGGGGAGGTACCTCTGGCTTTCTCGTCCAATGGGTTTTAAGAAGATGAGGAGAGGGGACGCGAGAAGTATGCAGTTGAGATCTTCCATGTGTTCACTACCAGTCCTAACCAGAAGATGGCAACATGTAGACAGAAAAAACAAGTGACCTTATTTGACCTGTCACTGGACATGTACTACCTTGTTCAAGTGGCCAACTCTAAATATACATCCATTTGTCCTTCCTTGAACTATAACTGATCTGACAAAGTTGGCTCAAGGTCTCCACCATAAACCTCGCCATGATTGCACGATACATGTTCCACTTAAATGACACGTACCAGAAATAGCCGTTTACCACAGGGAATTTTGACACCAAGTTTTGAACAATTTGTGGGGGCCAGTCCCAATACCCTGCTCCAGAGCATGGCCATCTAAGCCCTGGGCTAAGGTTGGTATTGGCCCACAGCAGAATAGACAAGTGTGAAACAGCCCTGGGCTCTATAATGTGGAAGAAAACTGGCAGTGTGAAAATCCCTCGTCATGTCAGTGTTTCACTCAAGGAAGGAAGGAATGAGAAAAGGCTAAACTTTTAATGTATTTGTACAGGACCACATTTGATCATATCCCTGAAGCATCAAAGGTTATCATTGTAATAGTCTTGTTTTGTTTCATTAAACATATTAAAGAGTGTTTCTTTATTTGTCCACTCTCCTGTAGTGAGCGTGGATAAATCTCAATTGTGTTTGCGTCCTCTCCATGCCGCCTCCTCAAAATGCATTGGAGGAGAAGATCTGAGGGAGGACCCTCCAATGTGCTTTGAGGAGACGAGGAGGGAGGACCTGAGGAATCAAGGGAATACAATTGAGATTTACCGTTTAGCTCGTCTTGTGTGCGTTTTAACATAAAGCGGGTGTGAATGTCAACAAGTGAGTGTGTGTCACCTGTAGAGTGTGTGTACGTGTGTCAAACAGGAACAGTAAACACACACCTGGAATAGAAACAGGAAGTATTTAATAAATTTGCTGCAAGCGGACGGTTGCCATGGTGACTGAATGGGTCCAACACTGACCAATAACAGGGCTCAACAACACTGACTAATGATACTTTAGGAGCTCAGAACGGCCAATCAACAGTCAAAGCAGGTCTTCAGATGGTATGGACAACTCCAGCTAGAAGTTAGAATGAATGGGAACCTAATAGGTCTGGGACCTCACCATACGACATTATCTCACAATTGAAAAGAAGATTGAGAACAAGCTATAGGATGAAAGATAAGAGTTTAGCCGCAGGTACAGTCGGCAAAGGCATCCTCTATTCTGAACAGGCAGCGTACTGGAAGCCCAGGGGTCCATCGTCAGGACCATAAGTGGTGGGAAGAACTATGGGTAAGTGAATCATAGATTCATTCACAGCTCACTAGCCAATAAGAAACATGAACATTGTCCAAAGGGGCAGAGTTAAAGCTATCGCCGGCCACTTTTACTGGAGCCTTTAAACGGGTCAAACTCCTCCTGAGAGAGAGAAGGGAGGTTAGACACACACACACACTACAACAGGCATATTTCAGTCATCTCACAGGTCTCATACCTCATCATCATCGTCATCAAATGTCACTCCTCTGTATGATTGGCTCTGACTCTGGGAGCCCCGCCTACTGGATGAGGAAGAGGAGGAGGAGGCCCTAGAACACAAAACGCAGAGCCGTTAGCGGTCCAATGCAGCCGTTTTTAACTTATCAAATCATTACAGGGTAACAATTACGTACTTTACTGTGATTGTTTTAGATTAAAATGGCAAAAAGCTATTTTTCAAGCAAGAATTTAGCTAAGAGTGGACTGAGTGAAGAGCCTAATGGCAGGGATATGCAACCTGAAAACTAGCTGTTATTCGTCTATAAACTCCACCCATGCAAAATAAGCTGAAATTTCAAACAGCTCTTACACTAAAAAAGCATTATTATGATTGTTTTCACAGTATTATTCCAACCTCAGTTTGGATATATATATTAAACATAGAAAATCAAGTTTATGACTGCACGGACCCTTTAAGGGGGGGATCCAACTCTTAAATAATTATAGGCCAATCTCAAAGCTGTCACCCCTGGTGAAAATACTTGAAACCCTTGTGAGTGAACAGCTGAAAGAGTTTTTATCCACTAACTCTATTTTATCAATGTACCAATCAAGCTTCAGGAAGAAGCATAGCACAATTACAGCAGCCATGAAGGTTTTAAATGATATCACTGAAGCCCTTGACAAAAAACAGCACTGTGTGTCTGTAATGGTGTGCCCCAAGGCTCTGTACTTGGTCCTCTCTTATTCACATGAATAATTTAGACAAAAATGTCAAATGCGCAACTTCATTTTTATGCTGATGATACTGTTATTTACTGTTGTGCCTCGTCTCTCACAAAAGCTTTCCAGAACTTGCAAACTGCTTTTTATACTGTTCAACATACCTTGTGTCAATTGAAGCTTATCCTCAATACTGACAAAACTAAACTAATGGTGTTTTCTAAAGAAAGAAATAGACCTCTGAACCTTTCACCTATTATTACCTGTCCGGGCAATGAGATTGAGACTGTAACCTCAAAAATATCTTGGAATTTTAATTGATGATGGCCTCTTCTAAATTGCATATTCAACAACTTACAAAATTGAAGCTGAAATTGGGATTTTATTTTAGGAATAAGTCCTGTTTTTCTTTTGAAACCAGAAGGAGGCTAGTATCAGCTACATTTATGCCTTTACTAGACTATGGGGATATTTTATATATGAATGCTTCCGCTTAGTGTTTGAGATCAATTGACACCCTTTACCATGGCACATTGAGATTTATTTTAAACTGCAAAACCCTTACGCACCACTGCACTTTGTATACCAGGGTTGGCTGGCCTTCTCTTGTCACTCGTAGGCTCAGTCACTGGTATACTTTTATTTTCAAAGACATTTTAGGTTTACTACCTTTTTATTTGGGCATTTTTATTGTTCAGAAATGTGGTGGGTACTCTCTTCGTTCGCTGGACTTTATCCTGCTAACTGTTCCAAATGTTCGAACTGAATTTGGTTAAAGGGCTTTTATGTACTCTGCGCCATTGTCTTGGAACGCCTTACAAAATACTTAGAAATTGGAAGAACTTCTCCCGATTGGTATTTTTAAATCACTGATGAAGGATCTTGAGACTTATTCCCTGACCTGTCAATGTTTTTGAATAGCTGTTTCATGATTTTGTTATACTCTTGTGAACTCTATGGTTTTTACTAGATTACTTGTAGTTTTTAATGTTGTGTGACTGTAATTTTGTAATGACTTGGTGCTGCCTATCTTGGCCAGGAGGCTATTGAAAAAGAGATTTCAAATCTCAATGAGCCCTTCCTGGTTAAATAAATAAAATAATACCCTCTAATTACAGACACATACACACAGATCACTAATCAATGTCCAACTCCTACCCAACACTTTCCTACCTCTGTGTTGGTCTTGATGCAGGTGTTGGTCTTGATGCAGGCTTCACAAAGGAAACATCGTCAGAGTCATCATCATCAATGGTTATCTAGAGATGAGGGAGGAGAGATGGAAGAGGAGGGTGGTGAGATGGAGGCCAACGTCAGGAAAACATTTAAATGTGTTTACCCTCGCAAGGCTGCTGGCCCAGATGGCATCCCTGGCCGTGTCCTCAGAGCATGTGCAGACCAGCTGGCTGGTGTGTTTACAGACATATTCAATCAGTCCCTATCCCAGTCTGCTGTTCCCACATGCTTCAAGAGGGCCACCATCAATTCCTATTCCCAAGAAAGCTAAGGTAACTGAGATAAATGACTATCGCCCCATAGCACTCACTTTCGTCATCATGAAGTGCTTTGAGAGACTAGTCAAGGATCATATCATCTCCATCCCGCCAGATACCCTGGACCTACTCCAATTTGCTTACCACCCCAATGGGTCCACAGACGACACAATCGCAATCACACTGCATACTGCCCTAACCCATCTGGACAAGAGGAATACCTATGTAAGAATGCTGTTCATCGACTACAGCTCAGCATTTAACACCATAGTTCCGTCCAAGCTCGTCATTAAGCTCGAGACCCTAGGTCTCGACCCAGCCCTGTGCATCTGGGTCCTGGACTTCCTGACGGGCCGGCCCCAGGTGGTGAGGGTAGGAAACAACATCTCCACCCCGCTGATCCTCAACACTGGGGCCCCACAAGGGTGCGTTCTCAGCCCTCTCCTGTACTCCCTGTTTACCCATGACTGTGTGGCCAAGCACGCATCCAACTCAATCATCAAGTTTGCTGACGACACTACAGTGGTAGGCTTGATTACCAACAACGACGAGACGGCCTACAGTGAGGAGGTGAGGGCCCTCGGAATGTGGTGTCAGGAAAATAACCTCTCACTCAAGTCAACAAAACAAAGGTGATGATCGTGGACTTCAGGAAACAGCACAGGGAACACCCCCCTATCCACATCGACGGGACAGTAGTGGAGAAGGTGGAAAGTTTTAAGTTCCTCGGCGTACACATCACGGACAAACTGAAATGGTCCACCCACACAGACAGCGTGGTGAAGAAGGCAGAACAGCACCTCTTCAACCTCAGGAGGCTGAAGAAATTCGGCTTGTCAACAAAATCACTCACAAACTTCTACAGATGCACAATCGAGAGCATCCTGCTGTATCACCACCTGGTACGGCAACTGCTCCGCCCACAACCGTAAGGCTCTCCAGAGGGTAGTGAGGACTGCACAACGCATCACCGGGGGTAAACTACCTGCCCTTCAGGACACCTACACCACCCGATGTCACAGGAAGGCCAAAAAGATAATCAAGGACAACAACCACCCGAGCCACTGCCTGTTCACCCCGCTATCATCCAGAAGGCGAGGTCAGTACAGGTGCATCAAAGCTGGGACCGAGAGACTGAAAAACAGCTTCTATCTCAAGGACTGTTAAACAGCCATCACTAACATTGAGTGGCTGCTGCCAACATACTGACTTAAATCTCTAGCCACTTAAAAATAGGAATTGGTTGTAACAAATGTATCACTAGCCACTTTAAACAATTTTGTATATAATGTTTACATATCCGACATTACTCATATCAAATGTATACACTGTACTCTAAACCATCTACTGAATCTTACCTATGCCGTTCGGCCATTGACTCAAATCTCTAGCCACTTTAATAATTATAATTGGATGAAATAAATGTATCACTAGCCACTTTAAACGATGCCATTTATATAATGTTTACATATCCTACATTACTCATCTCATATGTATATACTGTACTCCATACCATCTACTGCATCTTGCCTACGCCGGTCAGCCATCACTCATCCATATATTTATATGTACATACTCGTATTCATTCCTTTACTCTTGTGTGTATAAGGTAGTTGTTGTGAATTTGTTAGATTACTTGTTAGATACTACTGCATCGTCGGAACTAGAAGCACAAGCATTTCGCTACACTCGCATTAACATCTGCTAACCATGTGTATGTGACAAATAAAATTTGATTTGGGAGGTGAGATGGAGGAGGAGAGATGGAGGAGGAGGGAGGAGAGATGGAGGAGGAGGGAGGAGAGATGGAGGAGGAGTCAGCTGAGGATACCAACATTAGAACATCTCTCTACAACACACACATGCACTTAAAGACCAGTAAGAAAGTCTATAAAGCACACAGAGATGGAGAGTGTGAGGGACTAACCATCACACAGAGATGGGGAGTGTGAGGGACTAACCTCGTCTGTGTAAGATTTAGCAGCCACTGCACCTCTCGACGGCCGCTGGGGTGGAGCCTGGAACGCTGCAGGATGGAGGGAGGAGAAAGAGGTAGGGATGGAAGATAAGTAGTAGATCAGTACAACAACACACACACACTTAGGTTTGATAAACACAACAACACAGCAGCCACTCACCATCCATGATGTTTCTGCCCTGGGTGGGGTTGACCACTGAGCCCTTCTGAGAACGGGCCCGCCCTGCTGGCTTCGGCTCTGCTGCACCTGGACACACACACACACACACACACACACACACACAATGCACCCACGCCAACAACACATACAAACAAATGCAGTCGTTAATGTATACATGCATAAATATAATGAACCCTTTCTCATGAGTGAATAGATCTTGGAGAGAAACAAACCTTTTCCTCTCCTGGCTGTGGTTTGACCCCTCCCCCTGCCACCCCGCCCCCTGCCCCTGGTGGGGGGAGGAGGGGCAGAGTCCTCGTCCGAATCCATGGAAAAATCAGGCTCATCTGATAGGTCCAGGTCTTCTGGGGCGTCGCCTCGCTCTTTGCGGTGAGCTTTAGCCCTGTTGAGGGCCTACACAGAGAGGAGAGTACTGGTATGAACGTATACAGTGAGGGAAAAAAGTATTTGATCCCCTGCTGATTTTGTACGTTTGCCCACTGACAAAGAAATGATCAGTCTATAATTTTAATGATAGGTTTATTTGAACAGTGAGAGACAGAATAACAACAAAAAAATCCAGAAAAACGCATGTGAAAGATTTGATAAATTGATTTGAATTTTAAATGAGGGAAATAAGTATTTGACCCCCTCTCAATCAGAAAGATTTCTGGCTCCCAGGTGTCTTTTATACAGGTAACTAGCTGAGATTAGGAGCACACTCTTAAAGGGAGTGCTCCTAATCTCAGCTTGTTACCTGTATAAAAGACACCTGTCCACAGAAGCAATCAATCAATCAGATTCCAAACTCTCCACCATGGCCAAGACCAAAGAGCTCTCCAAGGATGTCAGGGACAAGATTGTAGACCTACAAAGCTGGAATGGGCTACAAGACCATCGCCAAGCAGCTTGGTGAGAAGGTGACCACAGTTGGTACGATTATTCGCAAATGGAAGAAACACAAAAGAACTGTCAATCTCCCTCGGCCTGGGACTCCATGCAAGATCTCACCTCGTGGAGTTGCAATGATCATGAGAACGGTGAGGAATCAGCCCAGAACTACATGGGAGGATCTTGTCAATGAACTCAAGGCAGCTGGGACCATATTCACCAAGAAAACAATTGGTAACACACTACGCCGTGAAGAACTGAAATCCTGCAGCGCCCGCAAGGTCCCCCTGCTCAAGAAAGCACATATACATGCCCGTCTGAAGTTTGCCAATGAACATCTGAATGATTCAGAGGACAACTGGGTGAAAGTGTTGTGGTCAGATGAGACCAAAATGGAGCTCTTTGGCATCAACTCAACTCGCCGTGTTTGGAGGAGGAGGAATGCTGCCTATGACCCCCAAGAACACCATCCCCACCTGTCAAACATGGAGGTGGAAACATTATGCTTTGGGGTGTTTTTCTGCTAAGGGGACAGGACAACTTCACCGCATCAAAGGGACGATGGACGGGGCCATGTACCGTCAAATCTTGGGTGAGAACCTCCTTCCCTCAGCCAGGGCATTGAAAATGGGTCGTGGATGGGTATTCCAGCATGACAATAACCCAAAACACACGGTCAAGGCAACAAAGGAGTGGCTCAAGAAGAAGCACATTAAGGTCCTGGAGTGGCCTAGCCACTCTCCAGACCTTAATCCCACAGAAAATCTGTGGAGGGAGCTGAAGGTTCGAGTTGCCAAACGTCAGCCTCGAAACCTTAATGACTTGGAGAAGATCTGCAAAGAGGAGTGGGACAAAATCCCTCCTGAGATGTGTGCAAACCTGGTGGCCAACTACAAGAAACGTCTGACCTCTGTGATTGCCAACAACGGTTTTGCCACCAAGTACTAAGTCATGTTTTGCAGAGGGGTCAAATACTTATTTCCCTCATTAAAATGCAAATCAATTTATAAATTTTCACATGCATTTTTCTGGATTTTTTTGTTGTTATTCTGTCTCTCACTGTTCAAATAAACCTACCATTAAAATTATAGACTGATCATTTCTTTGTCAGTGGGCAAACGTACAAAATCAGCAGGGGATCAAATACTTTTTCCCCCTCACTGTACGTATAGTGTGTGTGTGTTCCTTACTCACCACCTGAACCTCTTCATCCTCCTCTGCAGTGTTTTTCTTAGATTCTCTGAAACGACGAATCTGAGGAGAGAACAGGTTGCTGTGGTTACTATTATCTCTCCCCTCTTCTCTGTACTTCCTGGTCAATATCTTCCTCTGTCAGTACTCCTCTCTGCTGGATGTGTCTACCCCCTCCTCTCCTCCTCTCATCCGTACCTCCTGGTCAATTTCCTCCTGTGTCAGTACTCCTCTCTGCAGGAGGTGCCTACCCCCTCCTCTCCCCCATCTCCTCCTGTGTCAGTGCTCCTCTCTGCTGAAGGTCTCTACCCCCTTCTCCTCCCCCTCGTCAATCTCTTCCTCTGTCAGTACTCCTCTCTGCTCGAGGAGTCTACGCCCTCCTCTCCCCCTCTCTCCTCCGCACCTCCTGGTCAATTTCTTCCTCTGTCAGTACTCCTGTCAGCTGGAGGTGTCTATCCCCTCCTCTCCCTCTCTCCCTCCTCCGTACCTCCTGGTCAATCTCCTCCTGTGTCAGTGCTCCTCTCTGCTGGAGGTCTCTACCCCCTTCTCCTCCCCCTCGTCAATCTCTTCCTCTGTCAGTACTCCTCTCTGCTCGAGGAGTCTACGCCCTCCTCTCCCTCTCTCCTCCGCACCTCCTGGTCAATTTCTTCCTCTGTCAGTACTCCTGTCAGCTGGAGGTGTCTACCCCCTCCTCTCCCTCTCTCCCTCCTCCGTACCTCCTGGTCAATCTCCTCCTCTGTCAGTACTCCTCTCTGCTGCAGGTGTCTCTGGGTTTTCTCCAGCTGGTATCTGATCAGTTCCTCGATGGCGTCCTTCTCCTCCTTGTCCACATACTCCTGCACCGCCTTCCCCATGCCCTGTTCCGTCAGTAGGGAGAGCTGCACTGTCTACACACAGTGTCATGTTAACAGATGTCCACACACACAATAGGGCTGTCCCTGACAACAACAAAAAAAATCTTACAACAACCCGAAAGTAGTCTGTTCTTTCGACCAATCGATTGCTCAAATATTTTTAAACGTGTATTTTTCCAATTATAGACATTTAATCAAATGTGCATTGAGCTTGTCTGATGCTTTAAGCTTACGGTTTGATGCCTCAAGAGGGCGCCAGAGATCTAGATAACCAGAAGAATGAAAACTTAACCTGACCCAACTATCCTCTTTCAGTTCCTGCTGGCTTTCACATATTCTGCCATTACTCTCCTGAAGTTTCCGGCAATAGGCTACACGAGGAGTCTGCAACCTTCTTCATGTGGAATGCCAATTTATCTTACAATTTCTACCGATCTGCGTGCCAGTTATGGTTTTCATACGCACATTTTCGTGGGAACGGTTTCATTTAACGTATAACAAGTTCTTCATATCACAAAATCATTGTCATGTGGTTAAAAAAAATCCATCCAAATTAAAATGATACAAACCTAAAAAGTAACTTAAATTGCCAACTATGTAAAAAATAGCCTGCATAAAGCCAACAAATAAAAACATTGCAGTCTGGGAGGTAGAGAATATCCTGATTTAAAAATAAATATCCTATAAATCACATTGGCTACACATGGCCTGTCTGCAACAAACTTGAAACATTGTATCAACTATTAAATTGGGTCCAGCCAGGAAGCTAGCTAGCGAACTTGAACATTGTATAAAATATTCTGGGCCCTCAGTTTCCCATGCCAGGGAGCTCGGAACAGACACAGCTGTAGACTATTTGCGCAAGTGCTTGACTTGGGCAGGAGTTGACCGGAGCCGAGTACCAGCACCTCAAACGTTCAACTGCTTGAGCTCCTGTTCCTCTTAATAAATATTAGCTCAAAAGTATTGTGGAGCTCCTGCACCTAAATATAAAGTTCAAGCACTGATAAGAAGTAATCAGGAAGGTCTACGTTTCCACTGGATCAGAGCATGACTTTTTTGCTTTCACGCCGAGTGGTTATCAAAAGGGAGAGAGCTGCAAAGATTTCAGTTAGCCTATAGGCCTACTTCTATGCGTGGACAGGAGAGCTCCAAACAAAAGACAATGACTAAATAAACCAAACTCGTTAATGGAATAAAATAAACCAAAACTTGTTTATCACAAGTGTAGCATAGGTTGTGCACTCTGCAAACAATGTTGAGCTGCTGTCAATCAATCAAATTTATTTATAAAGCCCTTCCTATTTCAGCTGATGTCACAAAGTGCTGTACAGAAACCCAGCCTAAAACCCCAAACAGCAACAATGCAGGTGTAGAAGCACGGTGGATAGGAAAAACTCCCTAGGCCAGAACCTAGGAAGAAACCTAGAGAGGAACCAGGCTATGAGGGGTGGCCAGTCCTCTTCTGGCTGTGCCAGGTGGAGATAACAGAACATGGCCAAGATGTTAAAATGTCAAGGAATTGAGTTTGTGTTTATACAGGATGTACCACCCCCCCTACCGTCAACCAATCATGTCAACGTGGAGATATACAGAGCCCTCCACATTGTTACAACATTTGGGAGGGGCATGGCGATGCGGTACAGAGCTCAATTTGGCCTCTGGAGGCTCCGAAATTGCGTCACACCCTCCATATGGAGCCTCCAACCACATTTCCGGATCAAGCTTAAAATGGTTATATTTTATATTCGAGATACCCTATCTACTTTGAAGAATCTCGAATATAAAATATATTTAGATTTGTTTAACACTGGTTACTACATGATTCCATGTGTGTTATTTCATAGTTTATGTCTTCACTATTATTCTACAACGTAGAAAATAGTACAAATAAAGAAAAACCCTGGAATTAGTAGGTGTGTCCAAACTTTTGACTGGTACTGTATATTTGTTACTGCTAAACAATAACAATCTCGGCCGACCAACAGCCTAACAACCAAACAATCGACCAGTCG
This sequence comes from Brachymystax lenok tsinlingensis, assembly GCA_030435695.1. NCBI lineage: Eukaryota > Metazoa > Chordata > Actinopteri > Salmoniformes > Salmonidae > Brachymystax > Brachymystax lenok. The sequence continues at coordinate 34,776,843 of CM059794.1, read as the reverse complement.
ACTAATTGGGGTCAGCCCTACTACACACACAGTCATGTTAACACAGTCAGGGTATGGAGAAATGTGTGTGTACCTTTTCTGCTGTCTGGAAGTACTCTTTGACTAGATCCTCCACCCTCAGACCCTCAGTTGAGGAGTGACTCAGGAGCTGCCCAAAGTCAACATCCTCTTCGCCTACACACACACACACACACACACACAGCAAAAAAGACAGAGACAGGCGAGTGATCTGAACATCAGAAAAAGTAGGCTTGTCAAATATTGTTATGATTATGGTGCATGGTGTGTGTGTGCACAGTGTTTGTGTGTGTTACCTTTAACTTTGGCCTTGTACTCCTTCTGTCTGATGAAGTGAACAACGTCTTTGGGGTTGGCAACTTGCTCTACAAACTTCTGACTGAAACGAGTGGCATTGAAGGCCTCAAAACCACCACTATAGTCCACCTTGAGAGACACATATTACACTGTGACAAATACTCACACCTAAGAGAATCATTCTTTCCCAAAATTATCATTCACTACAAAGAATTTGAAACTATAAAATGTAGAAAATAATTGAATATTTATTGGGTGAAAAGCCTAAATGTTTTGGCATCCAAATACTGTATGTGTCCACTTGCCACAACCTGAGGGACAACCAGTGAAAAGCGCAATGTAATGTCAAGAATATTTCCCATGTAGTTCTCTTCTGGCTTTCATACCATGTCATGTGTCTTCTCAGTCAGGTTGAGACTGGTCTACTACTATTGATTTATTGTATTGGGTATGACAAAACATTTATTTTTACTCCTCTAATTACGTTGGCAACAAGGTAACCAGTTTATAATAGCAATAAGGCACCTCAGGGGTTTGTGGTATATGATCAATATACCACGGCTAAGGGCTGTATCCAGGCACTCCTCATTGTCTAAGAACAGCCCTTAGCCGTGGTATATTGGCCAAATACCACACCCGCTCGGGCCTTATTGCCTAAGTATAAAATGCTACGTGTCTCACTCACTCTGAGGCGTATGAGGGGTTTCTCAGGGGTAAGGGGGTTTCCCAGTCGATCTCGCTCTGCTTCCTCAATCATTGCTTCCACCTGGGAACGAACACACACACACACACACACACACAGTCAGGGAGAGCAGGGAGTCAGGGAGAGCAAGAGAGACAGACAGTCAGGGAGAGAGAGCAAGAGAAAGTAGGAGCGAGAGAGAAAGAGTGAGGAAGAGAGCGAGAGAGAGAGAGCAAGAAATAGCGAGCGAGCGAGAGAGAAAGAGCGAGCGAGAAAGAGCGAGCGAGAGAGCGCCTTGTGCTCACCTTCTCCTGGCAGAAGGCCTCTACCTTCTGGTTGACCTTGGGCATGTCAGGGTTGAAGAGGTCAGGGTGCTCTGAGAGGACCAGGTCCTGGATGAAGAACTGACGCACCGTGTGCAGCGGGATCTTCTGAAGGTTCATCTTACGCCCTTTCACCCTCAGCAGACCTATGTGCCTGCACACACACATGCAGGCAATGGCACACACGGCCACAGGAACACAAATACACACGAACACACACAAGGGCATACAAACATGCAGACAAACACACACAGTGAGCTCTGCTTGAGCGTATATAAAAGTGTTTGAGTGTGTTTGCATACTTCTTGACGGCCTCTCCGGGGGACAGTGACGTGGCAACAGAGCTACCAGGCTGGGTGACGTAGAACAGCCGCTGTTCGTTCCTGCTGGGGTTTATCAGACACTCATGTTCATGACCCCACACTACCAGGTCCAGGAAGTCATCCAGAAACTGCTCTGGGATGTAGTTGGTGGCCCCGTGTTTACTCCTACAACACACACATCTCAGAGATGTGGCTTTTGTAAAACACACACATACAGTACCACACACACACTTAGTGTATACACACACACCTGTTCTGGTGGATGGTGAAGAGGTTGAACCATTGGTCCTGGTCTTCTTTGGGGCGGAGCATGGTGACCTGGTTGTTAACAAACATTCTGTAGAGGCGCTCATCAGGGATAGAGCCGATGCCGTACAGGGCTAGCTTAGTGCTGCCTTTTTGCAGGAGGACGGGACTAATCTCTATCCTCTCTACTGATTGACTGCGGCCAAAATGATTGACAAGTCCGGCAGAGCTCAGGAGATCCAACGCACACAGACCATCCGCCTGGAGTGGAGACGAGAGTGGCAGAGTTACACATAGAGATACAGACATATGCTTCTGTGGTTCAAGCTGGATGAGTGAAACCTTGGCAACGGATCTTACCCCTGTAGGATCGTCATGGTTACCGTGCACGCTGAACACTGGGATGGAGATGTTCAGGTTCTCATCCTGGTAGTTCACCCACGGGAACCTGAGAACACACACGGAGAAACATTTGATGCACATACTGTACTTTACATACGACCCACGTTTGGAAAGTCTTTAATAATACGTGGATATTTTATCTAGTAAGTTCAAATAGAATATTATTCAACATGTGACAGGTTTATGTATAGGTTTTCATCAATAAAAAAAAGTGTGAGGATGCTGTCCAAGCAAGGCCTAGCATCGCCACGTCAGGCCTAGCATCGCCACGTCAGGCCTAGCATCGCCACGTCAGGCCTAGCATCGCCACGTCAGGCCTAGCATCGCCACGTCAGGCCTAGCATCGCCACGTCAGGCCTAGCATCGCCACATCAGGGATAACACACAGACTAACTTGCTGTTGCTGAAGTTGACAGCCTGGTCACTGAGGACATCGAAGAGGATAGGAGTGTCTCCCATGCAGTACTTCCTCAGCAGAGAGATGCAGGAGTGAAGACAGCGTCTGGAAGGCTTGTTCTCATGGAACAGATCACCTCCCAACAGGATGAAGTCAACCTGTGGACACAGACACAGGTGAGTATGGTGGAGAGAATTTACACTCCACTGTGTGTACACACACACTCACACACACTTGGTTCTGTTTGGCACACTTCAGGATCTCATCGAAGGTGTTGAACGTGTCGTTGCCACGGACAGCATCTTTCTCCATGTAACCAAGGTGAATATCCGTGGCGATCAGGATCTTGAAGGTGTCCTCATCATCCCTGGCAACAGAAGCACAATCATAACCCCAGAGTCTCCACATGCACTCAGTGACAACTACACCACGACGAGACAGATTATTCTGACGTTACTTACAGGGTGTTCTCTGATGTCATGTTGAATGGAAACGGGTCCAGAGCAGCTTCTCAGAGAACCCTTCAGCAGCAAAGGTAGAGAGAGGGAGTGACATCAACACCTGGATCAATACAGTTAACAAGTCTCTGGAGATGTCACCTACAGACAGACAAGAGTGAGAAAGAAAGGTCTGGTTGATGCTCTGACAAATGCCAGCAGTCACCTTAACGTATAGCCTGTAATTGGGGCACAGAGTTTTCCCTGGTCAGGTCATTCTGTTTGCCACAACATTGTGAGCCAATGCAAATCTCCCAAAAGCTTCTGAGGTTGAGCCAGCTCGGCTAATTGTAGGAAAGACTCCTGGATTCAATAGTACCAATGACTGAATACACGGTTTAAGTTGAATTTTCCCCGGCCTTGACACTGATCTACGGACTAAGGTAACGTTATAGTTTTGCATTTCCCCCTAAGCAGTAAGGTTAGGATTTCCGGAGGTTAATGCATAACGTTACATATTAAGTAAGAGCGCTCTGCAGTTAGCTAGCCAATGGGGTTCCAACAACGCATTAAAAGCACATTTAGCTAACGTTAGCTAGCTAACTAACTCTAGCGGTTATACAGCGGCTGGTAAAGGTGCCTAATCTTAGCAGTGACTGTGCATTAGATTATACCACAACTGGCATATCTGACCCCCATGCGAATATCATGTTCTCCAATACTAGCTAATTCCATGATACACCGAGATAGCTCCTCTTCACAAATCACGCACCTCTCCTATTCCCGGCGCTCGAATGGTGTGTACATGTGAACAACTCCCCTTACGGAAGGTAGCACAGGAAACGGCGTTTCCGAGAGGCAAATGTAGTTTTATTTACATGAAGCCTCCGCAAGTAGCAATACTGTGTCTGACGAAGAAAAACAACAAATCCCAAAAGAAGACGATAAACTCCACGAAGCGGAGTTAAAAGCGCTCGATTTGTAGTGCGCCGCCGTGAGCGGTGTAGGGCATGTTCAATTACAGGCCTAGGTAGACTATATGCTTTCATAGCGGCATAGAGTTTTATTTTAGAGACATGAGAGATTAGGAAAGAATGATGTCAGACATCACCCAATCCCAGAAAAGTAGGAGTATACTCTCTACTCACTAGAGGGCAGGGAGAGCACAGTGAGAGCGCAGTATGCAGTGGTGTAAAATACTTAAGTAAAAATACTTTAAAGTACTACGTAAGTCGTTTTTTGGGGGTTATCTGTAATTTACTTTACTATTTATATTTTTTACTACTTTTACTTTTACTTTACTACATTCCTTATAAAATATTGTATTTTTTACTCCATACATTTCACTCCATACATTTTTGTTCCAGACACCCAAAAGTACTTGTTACATTTTGAATGCTGAGCAGGACAGGAAAATGGTCCAATTCACGCACTTATCAACAGAACATCCCTGGTCATCCCTACTGCCTCTGATCTGGCAGACTCACTACACACACATCCTTTGTTTTTAAATGATGTCTGAATGTTGGAGTGTGCCCCCTAAAAACTACAACAAAATGGTGCTGTCTGGTTTGTTTAATATAAGACATTTGTAATGGTTTATACTTTCACTTTTGATACTTAAGTATATTTTAGCAATTACATTTACTTTTGATACTTAAGTATATTTTTCATCTAAATACTTTTAGACTTTTACTCAAGTAGAAGTTTGCTCAGTGACTTTTACTTTTACTTGAGTCATTTTCTATTAAGGTATCTTTACTTTTACTCAAGTATGACAAGTTGGTACTTTTTCCACCACTGGCAGTATGTGTAATAGTAATAATTTGGTGGGTGCTTATATTTGTCCTATTTCACACATGTACAGGTATGTATTGGAAATGTTTTTTTTGCATATCCCTCTCCCTGAGACATTCTCTGAGAGTAGGGTCATGGCCAGGGTCTGCTTATCAATGACAACCCTCTAGCAATTAGGGTTAAGTGTCTTGCTCAAGGGCACATCGACCGATTTTTCACATTTTTGGCTCGGTATTCGAAATAGTGACCTTCCGGTTACTGGCCCAACGCTCTAACTGCTAGAGAGTGTGTGTGTGTGTGTGTGTCCTTGCCCTCAGTGGCCAGATAACAGAACAGACAGAATGTCTCTAAGCACAGAAGAAAAGTCTCTCTCTCTCTCTCTCTCTCTCTCTCTCTCTCTCTCTCTCTCTCTCTCTCTCTCTCTCTCTCTCTCTCTCTCTCTCTCTCTCTCTCTCTACTTGGTTATTTCATTCTTCCTCTCTTCTTCTCTAGTCTCTCTATCCCACCTCTATCACTCCCTTGCCTCTTTCTCTCCCTCACTCATTCCAAGGACGCCCCTATGTGTGTGTGTGTGTGTGTGTGTTGAGGCAGGTCTGGGCAGAGTCGGCATGTCTGTGTGACTGTGGGGTTTGATGGTTTGGTGAATTTAGACGCCATTTAGACGCCCCGAAGCACACACTCATCGCTGACTCTCACCATCATCGTTCTCATCAGACATTATCCACGGCAACACTCAGGTAGGACAATCTCCATTAAAGGGTGGGGTGAGGGGGCAGAGGGAGACAGAGGGCGAGGAAGGGACGGAGAGAGAAATGGACAGACAGAGAGAGAGAGGGGGATAAAGCATAGGTACTGTGAGAGTGATCTGTGATTGACTCTGCTCTAGTCTGTAGTGTGAAGAAGCAAGGGGAAAGTGTGTGAGAGATAAAGGGAAATGGGGATAGAGATCTCTCTCACATGGTGTCTTGTTGCTGTAGGGAATGTTTTTCAGATTACACACACACACACAAACACACACAAAAGTAGGTGTTTACAGACTGTATTTGAGTACCAAGCAAGTTCTGACATGCAGGAATAAACCTAACCACACACACACACACCCTAACCAGCGCTTCTGTCTGACCAGGATCAAGAGCAGGCATGGAGTCAGGGTCTAAAAGAACTGCTGGACTGGATCCTGAACCAAGGGTGAAGGCTGGTCTGGAGTCAGGGTCTGAAAGAAATGCTGGACTGGATTCTGCACCCAGGGGGAAAGCAGGACTGGAGTCTGGTGAGAACTGGATTCCAGAAGATGTGGCTCAATGGCTGGATCACATTGGAGTGTCTAACGAGCCCGAGCCCGACGGAGGTAGTCTACACATGCCCCCTTCTCTCCCTGTGTGTGTGTGTGTGTGTGTTGTGTGTGTGTGCGTGTGGTTTTGTTTATCAAACCTCGTGGGGACCTGAAATCCTCAAAAGTCCCCACAAGGATAGTAAAACAAGGAAGCTTCTTATTTTGGGCTTATTTTCTTTGTATCTATGGAACAGAAAGAGCGTGCTCTGCGCCTCAAGAAGATATTGGATTAGAATGTGTCGTGTGGGGATCTTTTTATTTATTTATTTATTTATGTATATATATATTTTTTTTTACTTTTACCCCCTTTTCTCCCCAATTTCGTGGTATCCAATTGGTAGTTACAATCTTATCTAATCGCTGCAACTCTCGTACGGACTCGGAAGAGACGAAGGTCGAAAGCCATGCATCCTCCGAAACAACAACCCAACCAAGCCGCACTGCTTCTTGACACAATGCCCACTTAACCCGGAAGCCAGCCACACCAATGCCCACTTAACCCGGAAGCCAGCCGCACCAATGCCCACTTAACCCGGAAGCCAGCCGCACCAATGCCCACTTAACCCGGAAGCCAGCCGCACCAATGCCCACTTAACCCGGAAGCCAGCCGCACCAATGCCCACTTAACCCGGAAGCCAGCCGCACCAATGCCCACTTAACCCGGAAGCCAGCCGCACCAATGCCCACTTAACCCGGAAGCCAGCCGCACCAATGCGTCGGTGGAAACGTGTGTGGATCTTTGAAGCAGGGCGCCTATCAAGGGTGTTATCTCTGCAACCTGTCAGGATACCTCTGTAGACAAGGAATATTATCTGGTATCTCTACTACTGCCATTACTTGATCCCGTATATACTGTATCCTGGCGCTAGAAGTAAATGCAAAGGATACAGTATATATGTGAAGAATTGGATCAAGTGCACGCCAACTGCCCCACATGCGGAGGCAGTGAGACGAGTGGAAGAAAGGCGTGAAGTTGAAGAACTAATGGTAGTAGGAGTAGAGACACAAAATAATATTCTTTGTCAGAGCGATCCTGACATGTTGCATGTTAAGAAGGTGGACTTTGTACCATTTACTGCATTGGTCATCAACTGCACAGTGCAAACAGAGAGGAAATCTGAGAAAACAGGCATCATTGTGAGTGTGGCTGAGTGTTTATTGGGACTCAAGGGTTTTACAGCAGAGTTATTACAAGGAATCCTGGTGATGAATGCTCCATCATCACAGGCACCTGAGCCTGTTTAGGGAGGTCATTTGAACTGTGACTGAAGGAGTGGAATGTTTTATTTATTCATGTTTTGTATTTTGAATGATGTGGGGTCCCCCCTAGTGGAATATTTTTTGTTTCAATACAGTAGGTGGCAGCAATACAGAATTTGGTGTAGTCTGCCATAAAACCTTAAATAACAAGAAGCCCCCTGGTTATTAACGTGCGGGCGCTAGGACCCCGGCACGCCCCCCTGAACTGCAGGGCTTGCGTTGGCATTCCGCTCATCCCAGAACGACCGGGCCGGGGCTAATTATGATTGCGCTCCCGCTACTGTCGCTGACCCACTGCTGTTTGCGCCTCTGATGGTATCTGCTTTTCTGAAAGCCGGTGGAGTCAGCGTCAAGACCGGTTGCACAATTAGCGCGAGGAGAGAAGTGTCTCAACACGACCGATCATTTAGTACCGAGGTAAACGTTTATGCCTGTATAAGGGAAAGAAGTGCGTGAGGTCAGCTTTCTTACAGCATGTGATGTTTTGGTCAGTTCAATCCACGCGCTCCCTGCGACACGCACAGACTCAGTGAGCTTTTCTCAAATGTTGTAGGGCCGTCTCTGACCGGCTTTCGGGAAGTAAACTGAATACTAGCCTAAATAACTTTTGGGTGTTTGTCTTCAAAGAGTGCATAGCTGCTTGGTCGCAATTATAGCTGACTACATAGTGTTGGAATATGGCTCCGGTTCTATTTCGGTCTTTTAGTGTGTCAGTTGTCTATTTCGGTCTGTTAGTGCAAAGTTTCCCAAACTCGGCCCCAGGGGCCCAGGGTTCACGTTTTGTTTTTTACCCTAGCACTACACAGATGATTCAAATAAACAACTCATCATCAGCTTTGATTATTTGAATCAGTTATGTAGTGCTAGTGTAAAAAACTAAACATGAATGCGGGAGAGGGGGGCAGGACCGAGTTTGGGAAACCATGGGTTAATGTGTCAGTTGTCCAGTAGGCCACAACAACAAGCTTGCTATGCATATGGTAAAAATATTATCTGGACATCTTCCACATTTTACTGTGTGTGTGTGTGTGTGTGTGTGTGTGTGTGTGTGTGTGTGTGTGTGTGTGTGTTTCAGAGGACAGGCAGTAGTTGGACAGGTATTGGAGGGAAACACCAGGATGGGAATGCTGAGGACAGCAGATGGCCAGACAGTGTTTCCTCCTGAGAACTAGGCACTAACACTCACCTGGTCCCTAACCTATTATAACTTATAAGTAAAAACAACTATTTATTTTTTGTTTCTTTTCCAGGTCTCTCTTTGTACCATAGTTTTCCAGGAGCCTTTGCACTGGAGGACGTCGTTCAGTGCCCCTCAGAAACAGTCCCCTTCACCATCAACAATGACCCCACCTCAATGACCACTCATCCACTGTTACTGTCCATCCATCCCACCCATCGCACCACCACACCTGCCAGGGAAACAGGTACACTAGCAGTTAGGGGGGGGGTAAGCTAGGCCTTAGGATTATTCACCTGACATTGACCTCTGACCCCTGCTGTTTCCTAGGTGATGCAGCCTTGGCGTTTGTGTCCCACCCCTGTGTGAGCGCCATGCGAGGAGAGGAGGAGGGCGGGAAGCTTCCCTCAAGCACCATACAAGAACAAACCAGCTATGGAGGAGGAGGAGGAGGAGGAGAGGGAGTATGGGGGCCTCAGAGTGACAACCTGAACCCCATGCAGCCCTCCCAGGTGGCCTCCCCACCCCTGCTGCAGCAGCCGCCCAGCAGTACAGACTGTAGCGGCGCCCCCACCTCAGACAGCCAACTACCACCTTACCCCTTTACCTTCCCTCACCGCCCACTAGCTCACCCCCAGTTCCCCCAGCTGCGCTGGGCTCGGCAGGAGCCTCAGGGGCAGGAGCAGCAGGCTGACGGTAGCTCCTTGGAGAAACATGGACCCCCCCAGCCCCCTCACCCCCAGCCCCACCAACCCTCCCTCCAGCCCAACTTAGAGGAGCTGCCGAGCTACGAGCAGGCCAAGGCCCAGACCCAGGGACAAAGCCACTACCAGGACCAGCTGTATTATACACTGGAGGACCAGGAGAGCCTGCCTAGCCCCTCTCACACCCCAGACAGCCAGCCCTCAGCCTGGACCAGCTTAGCTCCTAGCAGCCCCTCTGAGACCTCTAGCCCTGACACCAACACTGACCCCTCTCCTTACCCCAGCCCCAGCCCACCCCTGGGCCCTCAGCAAGGCTTTATGTGTGATGGGGATGAGACTGAGGGTTTGTCTATCTGGGGTGGAGGGGCCAATGGAGACTCTACTCTGAGGGAACTGAAGCAGGGTCATGTGTATTCCCTCAGCCAGAGGATCCTCCAACTCAGCATTGAGACCAATGGAACTAGTAACCTTCCCTCTAACAGCCCCTCCCCCCAGTTACCCCCCACCACTAAACATAACCCCACTCACAGGATCAGTAGACCCCCGCGGACCCCCACCAGAGTACCCCTTCAAGCCTCCCCAGCCGCCCTCCTGCTCCCCCCCAGGGAAACCCACGCCGCCCTCCTCTCATTCTGAGCTGGACCCTCCCTTTATCGACCTCCCCTCTTCCGCAATAATGGACTGGTCCACAGCCCAGCCAACCAGAGCTGAGAGCAACCCCCCACCTGAGTACCAGAGCAGGCGACACCACCACGGGACCCTAGGGGGGTCCCTCAATCCAGTACCACCACAGTCCCACACCCTCCCAGACCCACACCTCCACCCTTCTCCCCAACATCCAGGCCCAGACTTCTACCCTTGTCTCTCAGCTCCAACCCCAGCCTCAACAACCTGCCCCAGGCCCCTCCGAGGTGGAGGTGGTCATGGCAGCCAAGGTGCAGCAGATGGTCCAGCTGCTGTGTGAGGAGAACCAGACTCTGAGACACGAGCTGCTGACACACAGAGAGAAGGCCTCCAAACTGCACTGGGTATGAGGGAGTTTGTATGTGTGCTCACTATAACCTTTATAGGGACATTACAGTCAATGTTTTGTGTGTTTTATATCATATTATACAACAGCTGATGAAACTAACACTGTAAAAGTGTGAACATGTGATCAGTGTTATTTCTTGATAGTTGCTGGTTGAAAATACAATCTTGTAATCAGCAGTTTCGTCTTTCCATGATGACATCACCATGCGGTAAATTGATTAATAGACCAATAACAAAGTTCCAAACCTCTCTGCCAATAACAGCTACTTTTCAGTTTTCACATCCCCATTTAGACCACTCCCAGACAGTCCTAGCAAAATTCTTGCTTGAGAAAGGGTTTTGTTATAAAGCTATTTTTTTAACATTTGAATGAAAATATATTACGGTAAGGTACTTAATTGTTACCCAGAAATGATTTGATATTGATATAAAAACGGCTTCATTGATTCAATTAGTCAACTATTCATCCACCCTGCCTTAATAAACCATTAGGGGAAGAAAAATATCTGACCCTATTTCAGTCATTTCTACTATCGACTCTTCCTTGTGCTGCAGCTAGAGGAGGAGCTCCAGAGGATCTCTGAAGAGTATGATTGGCTGATGAAGAGCTCGTCAAAGAGGGAGGGGCTAGACCGAACCATGAGATGCAAACTGGAGGGGGAGATTAGACGCCTGACTGTCTTCAACAGAGACCTGAGAGGTAGGACAGGAGGGAGGGACTCGTAAAAGGATGTTGGGTAATTGGGTACTACAAGTGCCATCACCCTTTTTTTCAACCTTCTTCGCTGTATGTATGAGATTTGGGTCATTTTGACCAATAAGTTGGGTTAATAGAAGAAAGAGGAGTTGAACATGTTCATCTATGTTGTATGACTGCCATGTCTCTGTATGAACATGTTATGTATCTGTATGACTATGTCACGTCTCTGTATGACTATGTTATGTCTGTATCACGTCTCTGTATGACTGTGTCACGTCTCTGTATGACTGTGTCACGTCTCTGTATGACTGTGTTACGTCTCTGTATGACTGTGTCACGTCTGTGTAATGTCTGTCTCAGATCGCCTGGAGACGGCCAATCAACAGCTAGCGTGCTGTGAGCCAGAAGGAGAGGAGGATGGACATGCTGCTCAGCTTAGTAAGTGTGTGTGTGTGTATCTGTACTTGTGGTATTGATGAGTGTTTGTGTGTACTTGTGTGTTGATGAGTGTTTGTGAGTGGGAATGAGGACACACCCAGCATTTAGGTTTTCATCTCTTCTGTCCTCTCTTTTCTCCACCACGCCCTCTTCCCAGGCTAAATTCAGCACACATACAATTATCCCATTTCCTTTTAGCCACACACACCCACCCATGCACGGACGTGCACACACACTTACTTTTATTAGAGAGTCAGTGTGAATACAGACGGTGACCTCGTCTGGCCTGGAAACCCAAACAGAGAGGAACAGAGAGAACCTTCTCCTCCTGACCACCACATTCTCCCATTCTCACGTTCTATCTCCCTCTCTCTCTCTCTCTCTCTTTCCCACTAACTGCCTCTCTCTCTCTCTCATTCCTGCCCACTGCCTCTCTCCCACTCCCCATCTCTCTCCCTCTTTCCCTGGGCATCAGGAGAGGAAGTGTTTGTTGTATTTCACTGGGCTGTCTGGTATGTAACACCAGGAACGAGGGATAGAGGGGGGAGAGATAAAGAGAGGGGGAGGCCAGTAGACAGGGAAAGGCGAGAAATCTTATAGCAGTTTTAGGACAGGTGCTCTTTCAACGTGTCAGCCACCACAAACTACCCAAATACTCTGCACCTCCTCTCCTCTTCCCTTTACACACACCTGTCTCTCTCCCCTCTTCCCGCATGTGTGTGACATATTAACCCAGAGACAAAGGGGAATGATCTGGTCTGTGCTGGGAATGCCGCCTCAGCAGATTCCACTACCCCTCCCCCACCCAACACACATCCACCCCTACCTAGAGTTTGGTCAACGTTGAGCTGGATGCCATGTTGTTGCCTCTGAACATTCCAGTCATGAGGAGTATTGGCTTCTCTAATTCTAACTTAAAGGGTTAGTTAGCAAGTCTTTCCCTCTCTTTGTTTCTTGCTGTCTCTCAGGGGATGGACTGATAGAGAAAGAGCGTTTGGAGGAGGAGGTGGAGGAGCAGCAGCGGAGGGCAGAGAGACTGGAGTCAGCTCTGAGCAGCGCCCAGCAGAGAGCACTACACTTAGAGGAGGAGGTATACATTACGTCACAGTATATCACATTACGTCACAGTACATCATATTACATAATTCATTCAGACACTTATTCGCACACCATATACACATACATATCAATCCAACATACTATATCTGTGTCCATTCCTCCCTGGTCTGTGTGTGTGTGTGCTTGTGTGTAGCTGCGTGTGAAGTGCGTGTATGCGGCGCGTGTGGAAGGGTTGCAGCATGCTGTGGTGCAGTTGCAGACGGCGTGTGAGAAGAGAGAGCAGCTTGAGAGACGCCTGCGTACCCGGCTGGAGAGAGAGCTACACACACTGCGCACGCAACAGGTACCACACAACGATCTCATGGCGGGTGTCATAACAATGTCATAACAGGTCATATGCAATTTGTTAATGCATAAAAGTGGGTCTGATAATATTTTCTCCATATGTCTCTTCCTTCTTCCACACCTCCGCCTCTCTCTCCTCCCCTCAGAGAGTGTGTGGGGGTGTGCTTGGGACCACTGGGCCAGGTGGGGGTGGGGGTGTAGGAGAGGGCAGTGCCCCTGCTCTGAGGGAGCTGCTGAGGCAGAGGGAGGAGAGGGTTCTGGCTCTAGAGGCTGACTCTACCCGTTGGGAACAGAAGTACCTGCAGGAGAACGCCATGAGACACTTTAACATGGAGACTGCTGCTACAGCCAACACACACAGGTACACACACATCCCAACAGGTCACTCATAAACACAGGTACACACACATCCCAACAGGTCACTCATAAACACAGGTACACACACATCCCAACAGGTCACTCATAAACACAGGTACACACACATCCCAACAGGTCACTCATAAACACAGGTACACACACATCCCAACAGGTCACTCATAAACACAGGTACACACACATCCCAACAGGTCACTCATAAACACAGGTACACACACATCCCAACAGGTCACTCATAAACACAGGTAGAGATGGCGCTGCAGTGGATAGCAGCTGTTTTCCACGGGCTCCTGACCAATTTCGCTGTATTTATTTTTTTTAATATTTTTTTTTATGCTAATACTAACTTTTTTGTACATAATATCTCTGCCATAATTTCCTATGACCGAAAACAGATTCTTGAGATCAGAAAAGCGATCACTAACCTCGATTTGGATGACAATTTCTACTTCAACGAGTCGGCAGCTCTGGACGTGCTGCTTCCTCCGGACCCGGCCCTAATTCCCGGGATTCAAAAGAGGAAGTGACGGCACAAAAGAGGCAGGCAAACCGGTATCCTAACGAGTACGTCTGGTGAAGCTAGTAAACCTCCTCTACCCTCTGTTCTGTTGGTGAATGTACAGTCACTAGAGAACAAACTGGACCAGCGCCGTTCAAGGGGAGGGATTCTACTCCCAGACGCTTATAAGAAATCCCACTACGATCTCCGACAAGCCATCAAACAGGCAAACTGTCAATACAGGACTAAGATCGGATCTTACTACACTGGCTCTGACGTTTGTCAGATGTGGCAGGGCTGGCAAACTATCACTGGTTACAAAGGGAAACCTAGCTGTGAGCCTACCAGACCAACTAAATGCCTTCTACCAGCTGTTCCGGACGACTGTAAACTCACTTTCCGTAGTAAGACCTTAAACAGGTTAACATTCACAAGGGGGTGTGTGTGTACAGTGGGGCAAAAAAAGTATTTAGTCAGCCACCAATTGTGCAAGTTCTCCAACTTAAAAAGATGAGAGAGGCCTGTAATTTTCATCATAGGTACACTTCAACTATGACAGACGAAATGAGAAAAAGAAATCCAGAAAAATCACATTGTAGGATTTTTAATTTATTTATTTGCAAATTATGGTGGAAAATAAGTATTTGGTCAATAACAAAAGTTTATCTCAATACTTTGTTATATACCCTTTGTTGGCAATGACAGAGGTCAAACGTTTTCTGTAAGTCTTCACAAGGTTTTCACACACTGTTGCTGGTATTTTGGCCCATTCCTCCATGCAGATCTCCTCTAGAGCAGTGATGTTTTGGGGCTGTCGCTGGGCAACACGGACTTTCAACTCCCTCCAAAGATTTTCTATGGGGTTGAGATCTGGAGACTGGCTAGGCCACTCCAGGACCTTGAAATGCTTCTTCTGAAGCCACTCCTTCGTTGCCGGGCAGTGTGTTTGGGATCATTGTCATGCTGAAAGACCCAGTCACGTTTCATCTTCAATGCCCTTGCTGATGGAAGGAGGTTTTCACTCAAAATCTCACGATACATGGCCCCATTCATTCTTTCCTTTACACGGATCAGTCGTCCTGGTCCCTTTGCAGAAAAACAGCCCCAAAGCATGATGTTTCCACCCCCATGCTTCACAGTAGGTATGGTGTTCTTTGGATGCAACTCAGCATTCTTTGTCCTCCAAACACGACGAGTTGAGTTTTTACCAAAAAGTTCTATTTTGGTTTCATCTGACCATATGACATTCTCCCAATCCTCATCTGGATCATCCAAATGCTCTCTAGCAAACTTCAGACGGGCCTGAACATGTACTGGCTTAAGCAGGGGGACACGTCTGGCACTGCAGGATTTGAGTCCCTGGCGGCGTAGTGTGTTACTGATGGTAGGCTTTGTTACTTTGGTCCCAGCTCTCTGCAGGTCATTCACTAGGTCCCCGTGTGGTTCTGGGATTTTTGCTCACTGTTCTTGTGATCATTTTGACCCCACGGGTGAGATCTTGCGTGGAGCCCCAGATCGAGGAAGATTATCAGTGGTCTTGTATGTCTTCCATTTCCTAATAATTGCTCCCACAGTTGATTTCTTCAAACCAAGCTGCTTACCTATTGCAGATTCAGTCTTCCCAACCTGGTGCAGGTCTACAATTTTGTTTCTGGTGTCCTTTGACAGCTCTTTGGTCTTGGCCATAGTGGAGTTTGGAGTGTGACTGTTTGAGGTTGTGGACAGGTGTCTTTTATACTGATAACAAGTTCAAACAGGTGCCATTAATACAGGTAACGAGTGGAGGACAGAGGAGCCTCTTAAAGAAGAAGTTACAGGTCTGTGAGAGCCAGAAATCTTGCTTGTTTGTATGTGACCAAATACTTATTTTCCACCATAATTTGCAAATAAATTCATTCAAAATCCTACAATGTGATTTTCTGGATTTTTTTCCTCATCTTGTCTGTCATAGTTGAAGTGTACCTATGAGGCCTGTAATTTTCATCATCTTTTTAAGTGAGAGAACTTGCACAATTGGTGGCTGACTAAATACTTTTTTTGCCCCACTGTGTGTGTGTGTGTGTGTGTGTGTAGGGACCCCTTGGTGGTGCACTCTCGCAGTGGTAGCTACAGTGAGATGACGGGCTGCACACTGTGTCAGGAGGATGATGTACAGCAGGCTACCAGACACTGCAATGACATGGAGCACAGGTACACACACATACAGTTGAAGTCGGAAGTTTACATACACCTTAGCCAAATACATTTAAACTCTGTTTTTCACAATTCCTGACATTTAATCCTAGTAAAAATTCCCTGTCTTAGGTCAGTTAGGATCACCACTTTATTTGAAGAATGTGAAATGTTCTAATAATAGTAGAGTGATTTATTTCAGCTTTTATTACTTTCATCACATTCCCAGTGGGTCAGAAGTTTACATAGCCTCAATTAGTATTTGGTAGCATTGCCTTTAAATTGTTTAACTTGGGTCAAATGTTTCAGGTAGCCTTCCACAAGCTTCCCACAATAAGTTGGGTGAATTTTGGCCCATTCCTCCTGACAGAGCTGGAGTAACTGAGTCAGGTTTGTAGGCCTCATTGCTCGCACACACTTTTTCAGTTCTGCCCACAAATGTTCTATAGGATTGAGGTCAGGGCTTTGTGATGGCCACTCCAATACCTTGACTTTGTTGTCTTTAAGCCATTTTGCCACAACTTTGGAAGTATTTAGAAATATTCTTGGGGTCATTGTCCATTTGGAAGACCCATTTGCGACCAAGCTTTAACTTCCTGACTGATGTCTTGAGATGTTGTTTCAATATATCTACATAATTTTCCTTCCTCATGATGGCATCGATTTTGCACCAGTCCCTCCTGTAGCAAAGCACCCCCACAACATGATGCTGCCACCCCCGTGCTTCACAGATGGGATGGTGTTCTTTGGCTTGCAAGCCTCCCCCTTTTTCCTCCAAACATAATGATGGTCATTATGGCCAAACAGTTCTATTTTTGTTTCATCAGACCAGAGGACATTTCTCCAAAAAGTACGATGTTTGTCCCCATGTGCAGTTGCAAACCGTAGTCTGGCTTTTTATTGGCAGATTTGGAGCAGTGGCTTCTTCCTTGCCGAGCGGCCTTTCAGGTTATGTCGATATAGGACTCGTTTTACTGTGGATATAGATCATTTGTGCCTGTTTCCTCCAGCAGCTTCACAAGGTCCTTTGCTGTTGTTCTGGGATTAATTTACACTTTTCGCATCAAAGTACGTTCATCTCTAGGAGACAGAACGCTTCTCCTTCCTGAGCGGTATGGCGGCTACGTGGTCCCATGGTGTTTATACTTGCGTACTATTGTTTGTACAGATGAACGTGGTACCTTGAGGCGTTTGGAAATTGCTCCCAATGATGAACCAGACTTGTAGAGTTCTACAATTTTTTTTCTGAGGTCTTGGCTGATTTCCTTTGATTTTCCCATGATGTCAAGCAAATAGGCACTGAGTTGGAAGGTAGGCCTTTAAATACATCCACAGGTACACTTCCAATTGACTCATGATGTCAGTTAGCCTATCAGAAGCCTGGAATTTTCCTGAATTTTCTGGAATTTTCCACGCTGTTTAAAGGCACCGTCAACTTAGTGTATGTAAACTTCTGACCCACTGGAATTGTGATACAGTAAATTATAAGTTAAATAATCTGTCTGTAAACAATTGTTGGAAAAATTACTTGTGTCATGCACAAAGTAGATGTCCTAACCGACTTGCCAAAACTATAGTTTGTTAACAAGAAATGTGTGGAGTGGTTGAAAAACAAGTTTTAATGACTCCAAACTAAGTGTATGCAAACTTCCAACTTCAACTGTATAATATATATATATATATATCACACACACCATCATGATCTTGTCTAAAAGGTGTCTTAATTGTTGATTTATTTAACTAGGGATGTGTATTGGTTCACTGTTTCTTTTAGTCATTAGGATCAAGGTTGTTTTCTGTGTTTGTGTACAGGATAAGGAACCTGTATGCCCAGCTGATAGAGAAGGATGCGTTGATAAAGGTTTTACAGCAACGGAACTCTCGCCGTGACCTCAGCGCCCTCCGCCCTGCCCGCTCCACCCCCCCTCCATCTCCTTAGCAACAGGACTGCACCCACGACAAGCTTCTCAGACAGACGAGAGGAAAGAGAGAAACCTCATCCCATCCCTACCCCTCCTCTCTTCCCCACCTTCCTCTTTATCTACCACCACCTCCCTCCCTTCCACTCTTGCTTTCTCATCCACCCTCCCCTACTCCACTACACCATCTTATTCCTCCACCCTCCAATTCTCTACCCTCCCCCTCTCCTCCTCCCTCCCCTCCACTCCTCTCCTGTCCTCCCATTCTAAGATGGGTAGTAGGGACAGCAGCACTCAGACTGACAAAGGTTCAGAGTCCCTCAGAGTCCTGCCCCTTCCCAGCAGAGCCTGGCTGGGATTGGCCTGGACCCAGAGGACAGGTGAGTGTTCAGTCTTAGCTGTCAATCAAGGAACAGTGAACCCAGTCCAAAATGTAATGTAAAACTGACCCTAGTTCAGCAACTTAATTCTAACTTTGGATCTGATATTCTACATATAACTATGTCTTCAGCTAACTGTTCTTTCTGTCTCCATAGATAAGACTAGAACCCAGCCCCCACACCTACCAGGCACAGACTTAGTGGAGATCCTCATCTAATGGGGGAGAGGGTCTTGTGAAGCTGCTGCTGAAGAACTGAGGATGAAACAAACTAAAGTAATGATGGCTGACTGATAGATTAGTTGTGATGGAAACTGGAGGCTCATTGGATGGCAGAAAGAGAGAGAGATGGGGGGAGACCTCTGTCCTGCTCTAAAACTGTGACTTTAGTCTGGTAAAGTTATTTTCAAGTTGCATTGTGTTGCATTGTGTTGCGTGTGTGTGTGTGTTTTCAGTTAAATGCATTTCAGAGGCAAGGTTACTTTGTTGGAAAGCATGCATTTTTGTACAAATGAACTGTACAGAAAGATTAGATTTGTAAAACGTTTATTTCTGCTGAGAGTTAATATTGATTTTTGTCCACAAAGACATTTCTAACTTCTTCGATTTTTAAATGGATTTTACTGTGCTGCGTGACAATGACTATAAACATGTACTCTGTCTCCCCCTGCTGCCAGCCTGTGGAACTTTATTTTCGAATCAATTCATTGTATTGCCTATCAACAAGGTATGTGGTTAAGGGCTGGAATAAAAGCCTGTTCACTGGGGACTTTGGTCCTCCAGGTTCGGCATTGTCCGCACCTGCACTGGGGTACATTTGTTTTACTGTTCACACACACACAGGGTCCTGGATAATGAGGCCCTTTCTGTTCTACATGACTAAGCAGGAGAAACAGTGTGTCCGTGTGTTTCATACAGGCCTCATTACCTGAGCGGTTAATACTGTAAAGAATTGACAGCTGGTAAGCCTTCAGCGGAGCCACGTGGGCTGCTGTGGATGAGTGAAGCTGTAACATTACACTGATCCCATGGTTGTGTTTCTGTTACTTTTGCTGCCTTTCACTAAAGGGTAAATGTGTTTGTTCTTCTCTCGTTTATTTCCCAAGCCAGAGGGAGGATCTGCTGTGCCAATTCTGGTTGATGTAACCTGTGAGCTATTGACCCACTCAACCACAGATCGCACCATGCACTCGTCATGTATATCCACCGCGCGGGTTTACCGAGACGCCGCGTGACGTCATCCCCTCCGTATTCAGTGCGCGCGGTGTTTTGTTTCCTGCGTCCCATAAATGATGGTAAACATGCTGCCCTGACATTTGATATGTAATGTTTATGTGCTCTTTCTGAAGAGACCGTACGGATAAAACAGTAGCCATGTAGCTAGCTAACTATAGTTGGTTTCCATCAATGGAGCCGGTGTCAAAACCACCCGTCGGGCGAGACAAGGTAAACAGCTAGCAAGCTAACGTCAGCTAGCCTGTCTTGGCTAGTTAGCCAGCTAACTTAGCTTGCATTTGAATGGAGTAAAGTTTAGCTAGTTAACGTTAACTATTGTACGTTGTACGTTTCCTTCAGATCTAACGAGGTGTTTTTCAGCACTAGTTAGCAGCACTAACTCGCAAGCTATCGTTAACCATTTGACACCGCATCTTGTCATTACTTAACTAGCAAGCGAACTTTGCTTTAAACTAAGAGCTAGCCAATAATGTAGTGGTTAAAGTAAGTGACCATAGTCGGCCTTTCTGTGCAACACTGAATTAAGCTGAACATCACTAAACGTTAGAGTAGCTGTGTTCCAGATAATTCCGGTGGCGATGGAGAGGGGAGTGTGTGGTTTTGGGGTCCGATCATTAGAATGGGGGACAGTTTGTAGTGTCTGGTTTGGTAGTAGTAGTATCAGTGTTGGGGACAGTAATATCATGGTGTTAGAGATTGTGGTTCCCTGACTGTCTCTGTCTGTCAGCAGGAGCTCTCTGTCGGCGTGATGTCTGACAGTCTGTCTCTACCCTCCTACAAAGACTACCCCGCAGGCCGCCCCTTCGTCAACACCTCTCCACCCTCCTACACACTCACAACTCGCAACACACACGTACCCTGCCAGACACTGCCCAGCAAGGCATTCCCAGAAAGCAGCAGTGCAGGTAACCAATCACTACCTCCACTGCTGCTAGAACTACATGGGGTGTGGGTGAGGCAGTTCCCATTGTGGTTATGTGGTGAGGCTGGTCTCCATGGCAACAGCAGGTGACACATGACACCACAGCCTATTAACAGAGGCTCTGCTAAACGCTCCCTCTATCTCTCGTTCTCTATCTCTCTCTATCCCTCTATCCCCACTCTCACATCTCTATCCCTCCTACATTCACCCATCTCTATCACTCTGTACTCATCACCTCTATCCTCCTACCTTCACCCATCACTCTGTACTCATCACCTCTATCCTCCTACCTTCACCCATCACTCTGTACTCATCACCTCTATCCTCCTACCTTCACCCATCACTCTGTACTCATCACCTCTATCCTCCTACCTTCACCCATCACTCTGTACTCATCACCTCTATCCCTCCTACCTTCACCCATCACTCTGTACTCATCATCTCTATCCCTCCTACATTCACCCATCTCTCTATCACTCTGTACTCATCACCTCTATCCTCCTACCTTCACCCATCTCTCTATCACTCTGTACTCACCACCTCTATCCCTCCTACCTTCACCCATCTCTCTATCACTCTGTACTCATCACCTCTATCCTCCTACCTTCACCCATCTCTCTATCACTCTGTACTCACCACCTCTATCCCTCCTACCTTCACCCATCTCTCTATCACTCTGTACTCACCACCTCTATCCCTCCTACATTCACCCATCTCTCTATCACTCTGTACTCACCACCTCTATCCCTCCTACCTTCACCCATCTCTCTATCACTCTGTACTCATCACCTCTATCCTCCTACCTTCACCCATCTCTCTATCACTCTGTACTCACCACCTCTATCCCTCCTACATTCACCCATCTCTCTATCACTCTGTACTCATCACCTCTATCCCTCCTACCTTCACCCATCTCTCTATCACTCTGTACTCATCACCTCTATCCCTCCTACCTTCACCCATCACTCTGTACTCATCATCTCTATCCCTCCTACATTCACCCATCTCTCTATCACTCTGTACTCATCACCTCTATTCTTGTGAGCGGCTGAATGAAGTTCTTACTGATAAAGTTTTTACTCATGAATGTCTGGTGGAGAATAACTTCAACAGAGTGTGTGGGATAACAGACAAGGGAAGATATGATGGTATGATATTTATCTTCAAAGAGGATTATACTGTGTGTGTGTGTGTGTGTGTGTGTGTGTGTGTGTGTGTAGCGATCCTGTCTGCTCTGATGAACCTACAGGAGAAGATCAGGAAGCTGGAGTTGGAGAGAGGCAGAACGGAGCGGAGTCTACACAGCCTGGAGAAAGAGACCTCACACACACACACACTGAGAGACACACACAAACCCCCAGACACACACACACTGAGAGACAGACACAAACCCCCAGACACACACACACTGAGAGACACACACAAACCCCCAGACACACACACACTGAGAGACAGACACAAACCCCCAGACACACAGGAGAGAGACACCAGCAACCAGTCAGAACCCAACCAAGGTGTGCGACGTGATCATTTTCCAAAATATGTAAGTGTTTTGTTTGAGAGTAAACAGATGCTGTTTTTGCCCCCTGTCTCTCTGTCCCCCTCGGTCCCCTCAGTGTTAGTGACTCAGCTGGCTGCAGCGGAGTCCCGCTGTAAGCTGTTGGACAGACAGCTGGAGTACATGAGGAAGATGGTCCGCAACGCAGAGGCCGACAGAACAACCCTGCTCAAACGCCAGGTTAGCATACGCCTTACCTAGCGTTATCTATGCTAACCCAGAGAGACAGGCTAACGACAGGATCTCTAGCTGTATGTATGATGCTCCGGTAGCACTCAGTTACCATAGTGACCATTTCAGGTTTCCCTGGAGATGACCAGGTCAGCTGCTCCCGCCCCTGACTCCGCCCACCAGGCCCAGTTAGAGAAGCTGGAGCTGCTGGAGCAGGAATACCAGAGACTGACCCGCACACAGAACCACGCAGAGGTACACACACACACAAAGTAATTTTCACCCCAACTAGGATTTGGTGGGTCTGATGTCAGTATGTGTGTGTCTTAGAGGAAGATTCATGAGTTGGAGCTGAAACTGCTGGAAGAAGAACACCAGAGGAAACTGGTCCAGAACCAGGCCAACCAGGTACACACACACACAGGACCAGGCCAACCAGGTACACACACACACAGGACCAGGCCAACCAGGTACACACACACACAGGACCAGGCAACTATTTTTCACTCTGTTTTCTCACTGGTCCTCAGTTACAGACCGGTCTGGAGGCCAATCGTATCCTGATCCAGTCTGTGTCGCCCTCACCCCGCCTTCCCAAAGCCAGAAGTGCAATCAGAGAGAAGAAACACTTCACCAAGGTAGCAGCCTTCCCATGAGCCTTTGGGTGCTGGTGTTTCTGGTGGAGATGAATGTCAGTCGACGTGATCCTCCTCTCTCCCACACACTAAACTAATTGTTCAGGTCACATATCTGATTGGCCAACAAGCTTTTGATCCATACCAATATCTACAACACCTTTTCTGATATGAATTTGTGTGCTCTACCAGAAACCTGCTCTGCAGCAGACGTCACACACACAGCCACACTACAGACTGAGCCTAGGAGATGTCCCATTTGTAGCAGGGAAGGTACGAACATGCACATCATAATATGCAGAACAAATATTTGTAAACAGACACCCTCCTCATCTCTCCCTGTCTCTAGTCTGTAGGGTGCAGTCACTCTGTCATCTCTCTCTTTCTGTCTCTAGTCTGTAGGGTGCAGTCACTCTGTCAGGGCCAACGTCCAGTCTGTTCTCTCCCTGCTGAAGCAGCATCAGCCCCAGCTATGTAACGCACGCGTCCTCTCTCACACCCCTCTGGCCCAGCAAGCCAATGGCAGCCACTCTGACAGTGGCTCCTCCTCTTCCTGTGGGGAGGAGCTATCAGACCTCCTGCTGGCCCTTCAGGATGAACTGGGACACATGAGTCTGTGAGTGTGTCTGTCTGTTAGAGTCTGAGACTTTGTTTCATCATGAATAGCTATCTCAGTTGTGTATGTAAATGTGTGTGTCAGTGAGCAGCAGGAGTTGGTGCGGCAGGCTGAGGCCTGTGTGTGTGAGCGGGAGAGGAGGGGGTTGGAGAGAGAACAGGAGACTCTACTCAGGAGAATGGAGACAAAAGGAGAGCAGATCAGCAAGCTACGCAGACACCAAGCACAGGTACACACACACACACACACACACACACACAGTTTGATGACTAAGCACTATTTAACTGTGGTTTTGCCTTCAATATATCCACATATATTTGACTGAGGAGTTTTTCACTGTTTCTCACTTTCTGTCTCTGTGTAGGTGAAGAGGTTTACGAGGGATGCTCGTGGTCAGAAGCAAGGTGGAGAGGTGAAGGTGACCACCACAGTGACCACACGCAGTCGCTCTGCCGGAGCGGTCAAGGTTCGACCGGGGGACCGTAGCAGGAAAAGTCTAACACTGCTCAGGGACATGAGGTCCCTGCAGACCTCGCTACGCCCCGACCAACCACAATGGAGCTACTGACCACAACAGGACCAACCACAATGGAGCTACTGACCACAACAGGACCAACCACAATGGAGCTACTGACCACAACAGGACCAACCACAATGGAGCTACTGACCACAACAGGACCAACTACAATAGAGATACTGACCACAACAGGACCAACTCAATAGAGATACTGACCACAACAGGACCAACCACAATGGAGCTACTGACCACAACAGGACCAACCACAATGGAGCTACTGACCACAACAGGACCAACCACAATGGAGCTACTGACCACAACAGGACCAACTACAATAGAGATACTGACCACAACAGGACCAACTCAATAGAGATACTGACCACAACAGGACCAACCACAATGGAGCTACTGACCACAACAGGACCAACTACAATAGAGATACTGACCACAACAGGACCAACTCAATAGAGATACTGACCACAACAGGACCAACTACAATAGAGATACTGACCACAACAGGACCAACCACAATGGAGCTACTGACCACAACAGGACCAACTCAATAGAGATACTGACCACAACAGGACCAACCACAATGGAGCTACTGACCACAACAGGACCAACTACAATAGAGATACTGACCACAACAGGACCAACTCAATAGAGATACTGACCACAACAGGACCAACTACAATAGAGATACTGACCACAACAGGACCAACCACAATGGAGCTACTGACCACAACAGGACCAACTACAATAGAGATACTGACCACAACAGGACCAACTCAATAGAGATACTGACCACAACAGGACCAACTCAATAGAGATACTGACCACAACAGGACCAACCACAATAGAGATACTGACCACAACAGGACCAACCACAATAGAGATACTGACCACAACAGGACCAACTACAATAGAGATACTGACCACAACAGGACCAACTCAATAGAGATACTGACCACAACAGGACCAACCACAATGGAGCTACTGACCACAACAGGACCAACTACAATAGAGATACTGACCACAACAGGACCAACTCAATAGAGATACTGACCACAACAGGACCAACTACAATAGAGATACTGACCACAACAGGACCAACCACAATGGAGCTACTGACCACAACAGGACCAACTACAATAGAGATACTGACCACAACAGGACCAACTCAATAGAGATACTGACCACAACAGGACCAACTCAATAGAGATACTGACCACAACAGGACCAACCACAATAGAGATACTGACCACAACAGGACCAACCACAATAGAGATACTGACCACAACAGGACCAACTACAATAGAGATACTGACCACAACAGGACCAACTCAATAGAGATACTGACCACAACAGGACCAACCACAATAGAGATACTGACCACAACAGGACCAACCACAATAGAGATACTGACCACAACAGGACCAACTCAATAGAGATACTGACCACAACAGGACCAACCACAATGGAGCTACTGACCACAACAGGACCAACCACAATAGAGATACTGACCACAACAGGACCAACTCAATAGAGATACTGACCACAACAGGACCAACTCAATAGAGATACTGACCACAACAGGACCAACCACAATAGAGATACTGACCACAACAGGACCAACCACAATAGAGATACTGACCACAACAGGACCAACTACAATAGAGATACTGACCACAACAGGACCAACTCAATAGAGATACTGACCACAACAGGACCAACCACAATAGAGATACTGACCACAACAGGACCAACCACAATAGAGATACTGACCACAACAGGACCAACTCAATAGAGATACTGACCACAACAGGACCAACCACAATGGAGCTACTGACCACAACAGGACCAACCACAATAGAGATACTGACCACAACAGGACCAACCACAATAGAGATACTGACCACAACAGGACCAACTCAATAGAGATACTGACCACAACAGGACCAACCACAATGGAGCTACTGACCGCAACAGGACCAACCTCACTGACGTGACTGAGACACTGTTACGCAACAGAAACTGGACCATGGTGCTGAAGATCAGACTTTATCAACCTGATCTTCTCTGATGGCCGTCCCCATGGGTGTTGCTGTGTAGTGAAGAGGAATGAGGCCTACCAAGGACATTTAGGAAGAGGAGGATGCTGATGAAGGACTTCCAGGGACATTGGGGTGTAGAGAAGACTGGTAATGATGTTGTATTTCAGATGTCTTTGGTAGAGCAGCATAGCAGTGACATCATACAGACTCTCTGCAGAGAGAGAACACTCCTCCTGATGTGTACAGTATATCTGCTTCATCTATTGGCTCTCCCAGGGGTTTAACAGGGTGTTGTTGTTGTATAAATCTGATACTGTGTGTTCCACTGTTGCTGCAAACCTCAGCTCACAGCAATAGACTGAATTGTGTGTAGTTTTGTGTATTAAATGGTGTAATCACTCTGCTCTGCAATTACTCCCTGAGATGAAGATACATTTGAGTGTGTGAGTAGGGAACTAACAGGGGGGTTGTTTCAGTGGGCTGGGAAGCCTTACCACTTCCCTAAAGATGCTCTGTGTGTGTGTGTGTTTACATGCATTGAGGATTACTGTTGTTTCCTTGGACCAACATTTTAAATTGGTTAGATTTCTACAATTATGGCCTGAAATAAACTATTTATTTTCTAGTGTTGACACTTTCCTTGATGTGAATAATGAGACTTTCCTTATGGCGTTTTAGTTTTTCAGCTTTCTGAAACTCAGACCATCTTTATTTGAAAAAAGACATCTCCTGACACCTGTGAAGTTGTTGAAAATGTTTCTCGTAATGTTGGTTCCCATCAGCACCAGACAGAATGATTTGACTGTACCATCTCACATCCCTGAGATGGCAGTGTGGTAAATGGAATTCTCACTATATATATTCTTTCCTGCTATGGGCTGTGTATTCTAGCTTAGCCAACAGCAAAGCCTGTATCTCAGCAGACCTCTCGAGCCTAATACATCATTTGCTATTCATGAAATCTAAAGAAGATTTGCCTACATGACTATGGTGATCAATCCTGTGTTTTTCTAAAATGTAAGCTTTGCTCCTAAAGTGATTTTGCCATCAATAATTATAGCCTATGGAATTCTATCAGTAATTAAATGCAGCAGTAGGCTCAATCAATCAACAGTTTTTAGGGGAGGGAAATATTTTATAAAATTAAACATAGGTAAAAAGATAAACACAGATTTTGTTTGGCTACAGCAAACAGTTTTATAATCCCATGTGGGCTGGACATCCTGAAGATGCATGACACTATAACAGAAATCAAATATACAGTGGGCTCCAAAACTTCTGGCACCCCTGACTGGCAATGCACAAACAATACCTTAAAAAATATAAACAATATAATTATAGAGAGAAACTCAAAATACCAACACGTGAGGAAATACTGTACTTTATTCATGTTTCAATGGAATCCACCAAAATCATTTATTGATTTAATTAAAAATCAATGTCTTCCAAATCAAGGTTTTGCAATTAATGGCACCCGTACAGATTATTGTAAATAACATCTACCAAAATTAAACCAGGAATTAAATACCACTTATTTAAATGTATCTAAGTCTTAAGGAACTACATTGAGCCATTACATCACTTCCTGTTTCACTGGGGTATAAAAATTAGGTAACACGCATGCAATATCCCTTTATCATCCAACACCATGAAGAAAACAAAAGAACTAGCAATTCAAAAGAGACAGATGGTCGTAGACCTTCATGAATCTGGTAATGGCTACAAGAAGATCCACAAGCTATTGAACATACCACTGAGCACTGTCAGGGAAATTATTAAAACATTTAAAAGATATGGAACAGTTGAAAACCTCACAGGTAGAGGACGCGAATGCATTTTGCCCCCCAAGAAAGGGAGGAGGATGGTAATAGAAGCAACAAAATCCCCAAGAATGACTGTGAAAGAATTGCAGGCCTTGGTGGCATCTTGGGGTCACCAGGTTAAAAAAAAACACCATCAGACGCCACAACCACAGGCTCAGTGCTCAGACACCCCAAGACACAGATGCAAGCACTTGGAGTTTGCCAAACTTCATTTAAATTATGAATGGAAGAAGGTGCTCTGGTCAGATGAGACCAAAATTGAACGTTTTGGTCAGATACAGCATTGGCATGTTTGGCGTCGAAACAGAGATGCAAACAAGGAGAGGCACCTCATACCCACGGTGAAATATGGAGGGGGGTCAGTGATGTTTTGGGGCTGTTTTAATTCCAGAGGTCCAGGGGCACTGGTTAAGATTGATGGCATAATGAATTCCACCAAGTATCAGGCAATTTTGGCTGACAATCTGGTTGCCTCTGCCAGAAGGCTGGGACTTGGCCATAGGTGGACTTTCCAACAAGACATTGACCCAAAACATACCTCAAGATCCACACAGAAATGGTTCTGTGACAACAAAATCAATGTTCTGCCATGGCCATCTCAGTCGCCGGACCTCAATCCAATGGAAAACCTGTGAGTTGAAGAGGGCAGTTGATAAGCGCAAACCCAAGAATGTGAAGGATCTTGAAAAGATCTGCATAGAGGAATGGTCCAAAATCCCTCCAAATGTGTTCCTTAACCTTGTCAAACATTACAGGAAAAGACTCCATGCTGTTATCCTTGCCAGAGGATACTAAATCAGGAGTGCCAATAATTATGAAACCTTGATTTTGGTGAAATTTATTTTGTATTAAATAATTGTATAATTTTGGTTGGTTCCATTGAAACGTTAATAAAGTACAGTATTTCTCACATGTTGGTATTTTGAGTTTCTCTCTATAATTATATTGTTTATATTTTTTTAAGTATTGTTTGTGAATTGCCAATCAGGGGTGCCAGTAATTTTGGAGCCCACTGTAGGCAAAAACAAGTCTATGGTGAACATAATTCAGAAGGGAGGTAGGGCAGTTTGATGAAGTGTGCAATAAGGGTTTACAAAGTATTTTGCTGCGCCCTGAAAGATGGGCAGGCACACTGGAGGCCATTAGGCCTACACAGAGGCACCATAAAATCAAATTTTATTGGTCACATACACATGTTTATCAGATGTTATTGCGGGTGTAGCGAAATGCTTGTAGACGCATAGGGAGAACATTCCTGCCTGGTAGGCCACCTTCTGGGGCACTCCAAGCAGATTTCTCATCAGCCAGCTCTGGGTGGAAGCAGGTGCAACCTCTATCTCTGTCTCTTCAACCACAAAGTTCCTCTCACTGAATGAGTTCCTCGGTGAGGGAGAGAGACCCTTTCTCGTGCGCAACAGAGCTGTCATCTCATGTTCTTTGCCAGCATTCCAACTTCCTCTAAGTCCATCACCATCTACCAAAACTCCAGGACGCGGGATGTGCTTTCAACCACCTAGCTTTCAATCTTCTCGATGTATGACGTTTTCCTCTGGTTCAACTCCTCCTGGTGAAGAAGAGTAATTTAGTCCTCATCAATTGCAACAGGCCATACAATGCTTCAGCTCACACATCTTCACCTTATCCTCATTGTTCTTGAGCTTATGGACGGACAGATCACTGTTCAGAAGCTTCATCTTATCTCCGAAGGCATCATTCTGCTGTTCCAGCTGCTTGACTCGCCTGTCCAGCTGTGCGTTGTTTTCTGGTGCGCTCATCCAGGGCTTTACGCAGCTCCTGGAGCTTGTCATTCAGGAATTCCATGTCTTCCATAGAGTTCCTCAGGCCTTTCACCCGGTTCTTCAGCTCAATGTTTGTTTTATGCAGAGCCTCGTTCTCCTCTGCTATCTCTTGGGCTTTCAGAAGCTCTGCGTTTTTTCGATAACGTACAGGTCCTTGGTGTAAGTAAATTCTTCTATCAGGGCGCCTTTGTAGTCCACAACCGGCTCAGGTGATTCAAGCACCTCTGCCCCATCCATAGTGTCTCCCTGCGGGTGCCAAGAATCATTGCTATGCTTGTGTCCATCGGTCAACAGCAGCACCGTGTCCTCGGAGTCATCCGGGGCGCAACCCTTCCAGCCGGCCCTTGATTTCATCCATCTGCCAGAAGGTCACGGGTGGCAGACAAGTGTAGTAATGAGCTGCCCATCCTTGTCTTCAAACGCATCGCTGGAGGTCTTGCAGATCCAGTCTACCGGGACGGAGGAGAGTCTTGACCAGTTAAGCAGAGTGAGACATACCGTGGGCCGAGGTCACATGGGCAAGATTAGTTTTTGAGCGGCATCTTGGTCAATATTCAGATTTGTCAATCAGTATTTTGTAGTTTGATATCAATATGTCACTAAATGCTCTGGTCACTGCTTTTATAACCAAGGTCATTATGCCGCACCCTGTGAAGTCGCCCCAAACGCATCATAATGTAGCCTAGGCCGAACATTTAGTGTTTCCAAACGTCAAGTGGACCTCCATCAAGCTGAATACTTCACCAAACAATAACAAATAAAAACTAGGCAGAAATATGTTGAGATTGTATTTTATTGTGTATGTATGCTGGTGTGTTAGTGTGTGTTGGTGTGTAGCCTATACTGTATCATGGTATGAAACATAAAATTGAGCAATAATCAAATTTATTCCACAAAAAATACATATTTTTATATCATGTGTTCTCTTTCCAGAAGGGTCTATACAGCATTTAGATAACACACACAGACCACCACTGGTCTACACCTTCTACAACAAAAACTAAATATTTCATTAACTTCAGTCTTTGTTTCAGTTTTCAGAATTAGTATCAATTTTATGTTGAAATAGCATTTTGGTTTTATCCTCCTCTGTTTGAGCCGTAGGTCTGCATGTTTTGGGCCCTTCAATAACACAATGAAAATGAGAGAACAAGATGATTCAACTACAACCACAGTATATAACATGAAATAATTAAAATAGTCCTCATTGTAATAATTACATAGAATCAAGTAACACTTCATAAACTGTTATTTACAGCATTTATATATAGCCTATGCGATTACATCACAGGTAAGAATCCTGCGTTTCCATGGAGATGGGGATTGGCACATGATGGAGTCCTGACTCGCTGACACGAACACACTAACGTAAAACAAAGTTATGAGAGACAACTGTCTGAAGTAATAATTTAAGATCAGACTGTATTTACATCAGAGTTTCTGCATCATCATCATCGTCATCAACACACATATGAAGAAGGCAAATCTGGAATGGGAGGGCGGAAAACAGCAACAACAACAGCAGCAGCAGTGGAAAAGAGGAAGTTAATCTGTGTTCATCAGGGGTCAGAGGTCACAGACATACAGCACTAGAGCCAGGCTTCAGATCGCAGCCTACCTGAATGCCATTAGAACAGTTAAAATCTGTACAATAACATGAAGTCAAAGTCAGTGAAGTCATACACAGACATCCTGAGGGAGAATCATCTACCAAATATATTAAGCTATATGCAGTCCATTCATATATTCACCTATACCCCACTCACCTAACAAATATATTGACCTGTACGCCCCAGTCACCTAACCAACATCCCCAGGTCATTCATCTAACAAATATATTGACCTGTACGCCCCAGTCACCTAACCAACATCCCCAGGTCATTCATCTAACAAATATATTGACCTGTAAACCGCAGTCACCTAACCAACATCCCCAGTTCATTCACCTAACAAATATATTGACCTGTACGCCCCAGTCACCTAACCAACATCCCCAGTTCATTCATCTAAAAAATATATTGACCTGTACGCCCCAGTCACCTAACCAACATCCCCAGTTCATTCATCTAACAAATATATTGACCTGTAAACCCCTGTCACCTAACCAACATCCCCAGTTCATTCACCTAACAAATATATTGACCTGTACGCCCCAGTCACCTAACCAACATCCCCAGTTCATTCATCTAACAAATATATTGACCTGTACGCCCCAGTCACCTAACCAACATCCCCAGTTCATTCATCTAACAAATATATTCATCTATATGTCCTTTTAAGAAATATATTCACATGTATGGCCTTAATTCTTCCACATATACAGTATCTAAGCCCTGACACGTTGTGAGGGTAAGCTGTTGCTCTGGCTTCACCGAGCAGCAGTTTCACACATTAGTTTAACATTTAGGTGACTGACTGATCGGAGTTGAGTGACTCCTGAGACAGTGAACTCACTGATAACCAACACACTGTCCAGCTATAGGTCTGTTCATCAACACACTGTCCAGCTATAGGTCTGTTCATCAACACACTGTCCAGCTATAGGTCTGTTCATCAACACACTGTCCAGCTATAGGTCTGTTCATCAACACACTGTCCAGCTATAGGTCTGTTCATCAACACACTGTCCAGCTATAGGTCTGTTCATCAACACACTGTCCAGCTATAGGTCTGTTCATCAACACACTGTCCAGCTGTAGGTCTGTTCATCAACACACTGTCCAGCTATAGGTCTGTTCATCAACACACTGTCCAGCTATAGGTCTGTTCATCAACACACTGTCCAGCTATAGGTCTGTTCATCAACACATTGTCCAGCTATAGGTCTGTTCATCAACACATTGTCCAGCTATAGGTCTGGTCATCAACACACTGTCGGGCTATAGGTCTGTTCATCAACACACTGGAGATACTGATTGGCCTCTGTATCTGTGTGTATCTATGGTCCAACATGGTAAGCTCTGAGAAAGGCAGCATAGATGCACGATAAGGCAGATCCGTACAAAACGCACGCACGCACGCACGCACGCACACACACACACACACACACACACACACACACACACACACACACACACACACACACACACACACACACACACACACACACACACACACACACACACACACACACACAGGTATGATGCCGCTGGATCATTTAAAGGGCTTCACTTACACTCTATTACATGTGTTTCAAGGGGTTATATAGAGACACAGAGAGAAACACCAAGACAAAAAGAGGAATGGCTCTCAGTGGCTCTTTTTGTGAAGGTTGTAATGGTGGTTGTGGTGGTGGTTTCTGTGTGTATGTGTGTGCGTGTGTGTGTGCTCCGGGGATGAGGATGGCACTGACCAGTGATCATTGACTGTCAAACTGTCCCCATTTCCAAAAGAGGGAACTTCCACTCACATTACCTGACACACGGCAGATACAGTTTCCCTCAATGACCACTGGGCATCGCATGGCCTCGAATGGGCTCCATATATAATAACAATATAATATCTGGCAAACTAGAGACTTACATGATGCCTAAGACATGAAAAATACATCCAAATACTGGCTGAGATAAAGGGTGTAACACACGAGGTGTAGGCTACATACAGCATACATAAGCAGTCATATGAGTGACATCGCAGCTGATCAGGGTGTGTGTGTGGGCTGATGGGAGGGATTCTGATGATCTTAAAACAACATAAACCAACAGGGTCAGATTCCATAACTGTCCTTTCGTACTACACACCTTTCTGTTAACTAAGAAAGGAGTACCTATGTGTTATTACATGGGTATTGTCCTGTTAGGTGTCTGTGAGCCTGTGTGTAAAACAGAAACTCAGAAGAATATGAACGGAGACCTCGTTATGAAAATTATCATTTCCAGAGTCAACACTACTCTCTGCTTTCCTCACAGGAGTTCAGTCACATTTAGCATCTACAGGAATCGTCTGAATCGACTAGTCTGAATCGACTCCTCTGAAATGATTCATCTGAATCGCCCCTCCTACGTTCACTCCATCTGTTTTGCTCAGCCTTAGAGATTGACAGCTGTCAGTCAAACGTCAAACTGTCTCAGAGTCCCGCCTTCTCTGCTTGAGGACGTGAAAAAGGAATAGTTTCCTTAGGTTTCGATTAGCCTAGAGATACTGCTTTCTCCACTCCCATTGGTCGGTATGGTTACTGGCCCCTCCCCCCGTCCCCCTCATCCAGGCAACCGTTGAGGCAGTGGGTGTCATCGCAGTGGCTGTCATCCCCAAGTGCACCCTGGGATTGCAGCAATTCATACTCTTCATCCAGGAAGTCGAGGCTATTGTTGCTAGGCAACCCACGGACGCTGAACTTGTGGGAGACTTTGGTCCACTGTACTCGATTGGTCGCTACTCGCTCATACAGCTCGGTTGCCCCTGGTAACAGCTCTGACAGCAGCCTATGAGGGGACAGGGGCGTGGGACACAATATTAGGAGGTGCTGTGGGCCGTGTTGTGATTGGGTCAGTAGTGATAAACTCTGTGTTGTGATTGGTTCTTACTTGTAGATGGGCATGGCGATGTGTTCCATGAAACTGATCTGTAGCTCTGGGATGTAGGCCTTCTCTCTGTCCATCATCTCACTGGGACGATTCCCCATCGCCTTCTCCTGCACACACAAGTAAGTTACACACGTCAGATACACACTCATCCCCCCCCAACACACACACACAAATACAGTGCAGGAATAAAGTGTAGCACACATACCAGATCCCCCTGGGAGAAGAACTCTTTATAGATCAGCTCCTGAATACACAGAGGAGAGAAAAATAGGTTTAGGGTCAAAGGTCAACTAGGGTCTGAGGTTAGGATTGTGGTTGAGGTTAGGGTTGAACCAGGATGTGGACATGAAGCTATAGGGTTAGTGTTTGGGTTAGGGTTAGGGTTGTGGTTGTGGTTGAGGCTAGGATTAGGGTTGAACCAGGACATGAACATGCAGCTATAGGGTTAGTGTCTGGGTTTTGGTTAGGGTTGAGGGTTTCGGTTAGGGTTGAATCTGGATATGGACATGAACCTATAAGGTTAGTGTCTGGGTTTTGGTTAGGGTTGTGGTTGAGGGTAGAGGTTAGGGTAGAGGTTAGAGTTGGGATTGAACCTGGATATGGACATGAAGCTAGGGTAAGGGTTGAGGTTAGGGTTAGGTTTGAACCTGGATATGGACATGAAGCTAGGGTAAGGGTTGTGGTTGAAGGTCAGGGTTGAGGGTAGAGGTTAGGGTTAGGGTTGAGGGTTAGGGTTGAACCTGGATATGGACATGAAGCTAGGGTAAGGGTTGTGGTTGAAGGTTAGGGTTGAGGGTAGAGGTTAGGGTTAGGGTTGAGGGTTAGGGTTGAACCTGGATATGGACATGAAGCTAGGGTAAGGGTTGTGGTTGAAGATTAGGGTTGAGGGTAGAGGTTAGGGTTAGGGTTGAGGTTAGGGTTAAAGTTAGAGTTGAATCTGGATATGGACATGACGCTAGGTTAAGGATGGTGGTTGAGGGTTAGGGTTGAGGGTAGAGGTTAGGGTTGAGGGTTGAGGTTAGGGTTAGTGTTGAACCTGGATATGAACATGAACCTATAGGGTTAGTGTCTGGGTTTTGGTTAGGGTTATGGGTTAGGGTTAGGTTG
Organism: Brachymystax lenok tsinlingensis; assembly: GCA_030435695.1. Classification (NCBI taxonomy): domain Eukaryota; kingdom Metazoa; phylum Chordata; class Actinopteri; order Salmoniformes; family Salmonidae; genus Brachymystax; species Brachymystax lenok. The sequence goes on along the minus strand of CM059794.1, from coordinate 34,741,568 downwards.
AATCTGCATATGGACATGAAGCTAGGGTAAGGGTTGTGGTTGAGGGTTAGGGTTGAGGGTTGAGGGTAAAAATTAGGATTAAAATTAAAATTAAAATTGAGGTTAGGTTAAATTTAACCTGGATATGAACATGAACCTATAGGGTTAGTGTTTGGGTTAGAGTTGTGGTTGAGGTTTGGGTTAGGGTTAAAATTTATGGTTGAAAATTTAAATTAAAATTGTGGTTGTGGTTGTAATTGTGGCTGAGGTTGAGGTTTGGGTTAAAATTGGGTTAAAATTGAAATTTGGGTTAGGGTTGTGGTTGAGGTTTGGGTTGTGGTTGAGGTTAGGGTTAGGGTTGTGGTTGAGGTTTGGGTTAGGGTTGAGGTTTGGGTTAGGGTTGTGGTTGAGGTTAGGGTTAGGGTTGTGGTTGAGGTTAGGGTTAGGGTTGTGGTTGAGGTTAGGGTTGTGGGTTAGGGTTAGGGTTGTGGGTTAGGGTTGTGTTTGTGGGTTAGGAGAAGACGTTATGGTTCCTCACAGCAATCTTGCGGGTGGTCTTCCAGCCCTTGGTCTGGTCCGACAGGTCGCATGAGGTCATCAGCAGGCACAGCAGCAGAGAACGGTGGGTCTGATTCCTGGGATTGTAGCCAGCTAGGACACGCACACACACACACACACACACACACACACACACACACACACACACACACACACACACACACACACACACACACGTACAAACAGAAAGGGAAAGAAAATTTAAGACTATCATACTCACAAATACGCACACACATACACAAGCACACACACACACACACCTCCCCTGGGGCGAGATTGTCAGCCTAGGTAGACTCAAACCTTCTGTTGCCTAAGGTTGACAATTGTTTCCCTTGGTTTAGGTGCAAAAGAAGTATAACACACACCCACACTGCCTTACCGTCAGCCATCCTTTGCAGGTCGGGGAAGATGCGGAGGTGGTGAGCCAGGTCAGTGGCCAGGATGATATCCCTCATCAGGTCCAACATCCTCTGGTAGTCCTGACAACCACACACACAACCTATAATAGTCCTGGGTGTCCTCACTGTAAAGCAGTTACTGTGAATTTGACAGTATCTGACAGGCAGCTCGATGGCAAGTAAATTACTGTAATATAAATATGGTATGAAAAGAAGGTAAGTATTTAATTTTTACCTTTTACCAAGTCAGTTAAGAACAAATTCTTATTTTCAATGACAGCCTAGGAACAGTGGGTTAACTGCCTTGTAGAGCGACAGATTTTACCTTGTCAGCTCAGGGATTCGATCTTGCAACCTTTCGGTTACAAGTGCTCTAACCACTAGGCTACCTGCCACCCCAGTAAATGCTACCGCAATCGAAATGAATGGATAGATTAAAGAAATTCATTGAGGGTGAAAGGTTTGTATTTCACAGCATTTTTCTGTATTTACAAGGGATTGGTGTAAGCAGATTTGCTGCTAGGTAACATGTTTCAAAATTACAATACATTAATGAATATCTGTTTGTTTAAATCACTTGCACTTCTATAGGCCTTACCAAAGGTTTCCAAACTGGCAGCGACTACAGGGCAACATGCTATGCTGACACTCCAATCTGTCCCCGATATATTTAAATTGATGGGGCACTACAACCACATAAAAGTTAAATTGGTACAGCATTCTGACTCACCATGAAATAAATAGAAAATACTCTTACAAGGCACGCATCAAAATATGTTAATGAGCCAGAAACAACAATACCATGCTCCCACTAGTGGTGATAAGATTTTGCCGCTCCAAAGATACGATAGTGTATTCTGTGGGGTGGAATTACAGTACCATTCGAAATACAGCAATTATTTTCCCGCCCACAACATTTTCCCACAATGCACCATCATTTACAGTATGCTACAGTAAAATGTTTCAGAGTATTTTACTGGTGATAACACACATAATTACCGTATAAATTTGTTTTCTGTTACAGTGCTGTTAACACAACACACACACAACCTATAACAGTCCTGGGTGTACTGTTAACACAACATACACAAACACAAACACACACACACACACAAACACAACCTATAACAGTCCTGGGTGTACTGTTAACACAACATACACAAACACAAACACACACACACACAAACACAACCTATAACAGTCCTGGGTGTACTGTTAACACAACATACACAAACACACACACACACAAACACAACCTATAACAGTCCTGGGTGTACTGTTAACACAACATACACAAACACACACACACACAAACACAACCTATAACAGTCCTGGGTGTACTGTTAACACAACACGCACGCACACGCACGCACGCACACACGCACACACACACACACACACACACACACACACACACACACACACACACACACACACACACACACACACACACACACACACACACACACACACACACGGGATCCCAGGCTGGAGAGAAACTGACCTTTCTGGAGAACTTGTCAAAGATGTTGCAGCCGTGGGTGTTCAGAATGGCTATGGCTTGGGCAAAGTGGTGTCGCTGTGGAAACAAACACAGGTTATTATGGGATAGGAAGTTGAAGGATGGCCACTAGGTGTCACTATAGTCCCAGAGATAAATGTGTGTGTGTGTGTGTTTTTACCTCCATCACAGAGCCCTCTGAGCTGTAGAGGGCAGCCAGGACAGATTGCTGTAGAGGAAGAAGAAAGAACACGTTATTACATAGATAGACCACCTCTCAGTTTGCTCTCTATGCCGCTGTAATTACTGAAGTGAAGTGTACTACCCTTGTCTAACCACAGTCTTTCCTTGACTTTTCCTACTGTGTGTTTGACCGGTGCTACACCTGTATGTGTGTTGAGTGAGGTTGTGTGTGTGATGGCTGTTTTTGAGGCTGTGCCTACATGTGCAGTGCATTCAGAAAGTATTCAGACCCCTTGACTTTTTCCACATGTTGATACGTTACAGACTTTTTCTAAAACGGATTAAACCCCCCCCATCAATCTACACACAATACCCCATAATGACAAAGCAAAAACAGTTTGACATTTTTGCAAATGTATTTAAAATGTATTAAAAAAGGTGACTACCTCATGAAGCTGGTTGAGAGAGTGTGCAAAGCTGTCATCAAGGCAAAGGGAGGCTACTTTGAAGAATCTAAAATCTAAAATATATTTTCATTTGTTTAACACTTTGTTGGTTACTACATGATTCCATAAGTGTTACTTCATAGTTTTGATGTCTTCACTATTATTCTACAATGTAGAAAATAGTAAAAATAAAGAAAAACCCTTGAATGAGTAGGTACGTCCAAACTTTTGACTGGTACTGTAAGTATTCAGACCCTTTACTCAGTACTTTGTTGAAGCACCTTTGGCAGCGATTAAATCCGTAAGTCTTCTTGGGTATGACGCTACAAGCTTGGCACACCTGTATTTGGGGAGTTTCTCCAATTCTTCTCTGCAGATCCTCTCAAGCGCTGTCAGGTCGGACGGGGGAGCGTCGCTGCACAGCTATTTTCAGGTCTCTCCAGAGATGTTCAATCGGATTCAAGTCCAGGCTCTGGCTGGGCCACTCAAGGACATTCACTGACTTGTCCCGATGCCACTGCGTTGTCTTGGCTTTGTGCTTAGGGTTGTTGTCCTGTTGGAAGGTGAACCTTTGCCACAGTCTGAGGTCCCGAGAGCTCTGGAACAGGTTTTCATCAACGATCTCTCTCTACTTTGCTCCATTAATCTTTCCCTCAATCCTGACTAGTCTCCCAGTCCCTGCCGCTGAAAAACATCCCCACAGCATGATGCTGCCACCCACATGCTTCACCATAGGGATGGTACCAGGTTTCCTCCAGACGTGACGCTTGGTATTCAATCTTGGATTCATCATACCAGAGAATCTTGTTTGTCATGGTCTGAGAGTCCTTTAGGTGACTTTTGGCAAACTCCAAGCGGGCTGTCATGTGCCTTTTACTGAGGAGTGGCTTCCGTCTGGCCACTCTACCATAAAGGCCTGATTGGTGGAGTGCTACAGAGATTGTTGTCCTTCTGGAAGGTTCTCCCATCTCCACAAAGGAACTCTGGAGCTCTGTCAGAGTGACCATCGGGTTCTTGGTCACATCTCTGACCAAGGCCATTCCCACTGTCAACTGTGGGACCTTATATAGGCAAGTGTTTGCCTATCCGAATCATGTCCAATCAATTGAATTTACCACAGGTGGACTCCAATCAAGTTGTAGAAACATCTCAAGAATGATCAATGGAAACAGGATGCACCTGAGCTCAATTTCGAGTCTCATAGAAAAGGGTCTGAATACTTATGCAAATAAGGTATTTCTGTTTTTATTTTAACGTAAAACAATGTGGAAAAAGTCAAGGGGTCTGAATACCTTCCGAATGCACTGTATGTGTGCATTTGAGAGTGTGTGTGTGTGTGTGAGGAATCTTACTGAGGCCACTTGAAAGGAGTTGTTAGTCCCACGGTGGTCCAGGTCATGACACATACAGGAGACAAAGAGAGCAAAGATCTCTATATTCCTACAGACAGAGAGGGAGGGGTAAGAGGTTAAACTGTATGGTTACAGGGTTTAGTATGTAGATTATAGGATAAAGGGTGCCAGGGTTTCTACTAGCTCGAGGTAGTTGGCCAGGCCCAGGTTCTTGTAGAGGAGGTAGTGTGTAGTATGTAGGGTTAGGGTATGGGGTAGATGATGTAGTATGTAGGGTTAGGGTATAGGGTAGATGGTGTAGTATGTAGGGTTAGGGTATAGGGTAGATGATGTAGTATGTAGGGTTAGGGTATAGGGTAGATGGTGTAGTATGTAGGTTAAGGTATAGGGTAGATTGTGTAGTATGTAGGGTTAGGGTATAGGGTAGATGGTGTAGTATGTAGGGTTAGGGTATAGGGTAGATAGTGTAGTATGTAAAGTTAGGGTATAGGGTAGATGGTGTAGTATGTAGGGTTAGGGTATAGGGTAGATGGTGTAGTATGTAGGGTTAGGGTATAGGGTAGATGGTGTAGTATGTAGGGTTAGGGTATATGCTATATGGTGTAGTATGTAGGGTTAGGGTATAGGGTAGATGGTGTAGTATGTAGGGTTAGGGTATATGCTATATGGTGTAGTATGTAGGGTTAAGGTATAGGGTAGATGGTGTAGTATGTAGGGTTAGGGTATATGCTATATGGTGTAGTATGTAGGGTTAGGGTATATGCTATATGGTGTAGTATGTCTACTTACTCCAGGTAGTTGGCCAGGCCCAGGTTCTTGTAAAGGAGATAACAGAAGTGAGAGACCGAGAAGGCGTGCGTCCAGTTGTGATAGGGAGGATCTCTGTAACCCTTCTTTACCATCAGGCAGAACCTGAAACCATGACAACCACAAAATCAATCACCATAACAACCACTTCATCGCCATAGCAACCTCTTCAGACACACAGTCAGTGAGTGGACTAGAGAGAAAGAGAGAGAGAGAAAAGTACCTGGCCAGAGTGTGCAGGTCAATCTTATAGGCGTTGATGAAGCCCATGTCCTCAAACATACTCAGGATACCCTGGACACACACGAGAGGAAGAGATCAGATACCGTACAGCAGGAACTGTTTGCATCTGGCTGGATACTCCCCAAATCAGTTTTACTCTTATTGGTCAAAACTGCGTTATTCCGAGGAAGATTGTTGGATGTGCACATAGAGATGGAAAGATGTCTAATCTTTGTGTCTGCACCATTATGGGATATGTGACAGGATGGGTGCACCTTTGAGGCTACCTCCATTTTAATGTAGTCAGCTTTCTTATTTTATGTTTGAAATTAGTGTAAAGCTCATATTGGTGATTTACTACCACCTGCAGAGCTGAAATCCTGAAACAAATCATGTCATTCATTTGTTGTGGCCACTAGATGGCGGTAGTAAAGTCATTTACAAACTATAGCACCCAATCAGAAGAGAAATGCAATGCCCTGTTCATTGGGTGATTGCTCCCAACACATAGGAATCGCCTACTTTAAAATGGTGGAAGCCCTCAACGGCAATGTCCATGCTAAAACGGGTTATTTCCAAGTTGAGTCCTCTATCGATCCAGTATCCTTGCACATTGTAAATATGGTACTGGAACTGACCCTGTAAATACTATGCTTACTTACTTTATCTAGTTCTTCTTATTTCTGCCTATGTGTTTTTTTGTTCTACCTTGTTATTTTTTGTATCACGTTGTTATTGATTAGTGCATTGTGGGGGTTAGAGCTGCAAGAAAGGCATTTCCCTGTACTTGTGCATGTGACATTAAGACTTGAAACTTGAAATTGAAGCTATACATCTCTATGGATGTGCACGTTAACACACACATACATACACACTCTTCCTCTGTCCCTCTTTATTACCATGGGTGTGTTGTCGTCAGGTAGTGAGCGGGGTGTGTAGGTGAACTCAGCGAATAAGGGATGGATCTCTTCTACTGGCTCCAGCCCAGTTACCAACAGCTGGGCCACCTCCTCTGCTGATACCTACACACACACACACACACACACACACACACACACACACACACACACACACACACACACACACACACACACACACACACACACACACACACACACACACACACACACACACAATCACATTACTGCTGCACTGGATGTGTGTGTGTGTGTGTTGTGGGGGTTAGTGTGTGTGTTTTACCTTCATGTGGTACATCATCATCTCGTTGGCCAGGTGGGATCTGAACTGAGCCTCATGGACCTTCTTATACAGAAGAGACTGAACACACACAGGAGAGACCAGTCAGTCAACCACAACCACATTATTACACAGGAGAGACCAGTCAGTCAACCACAACCACATAATTACACAGGAGAGACCAGTCAGTCAACCACAACCACATTATTACACAGGAGAGACCAGTCAGTCAACCACAACCACATAATTACACAGGAGAGACCAGTCAGTCAACCACAACCACATAATTACACAGGAGAGACCAGTCAGTCAACCACAACCACATTATTACACAGGAGAGACCAGTCAGTCAACCACAACCACATAATTACACAGGAGAGACCAGTCAGTCAACCACAACCACATTATTACACAGGAGAGACCAGTCAGTCAACCACAACCACATTATTACACAGGAGAGACCAGTCAGTCAACTACAACCACATTATTACACAGGAGAGACCAGTCAGTCAACCACAACCACATTATTACACAGGAGAGACCAGTCAGTCAACCACAACCACATTATTACACAGGAGAGACCAGTCAGTCAACCACATTATTATACAGGAGAGACCAGTCAGTCAACAACATTATTACACAGGAGAGACCAGTCATTCAACCACATTATTATACAGGAGATACCAGTCAATCAACCACATTATTATACAGGAGAGACCAGTCAGTCAACCACATTATTATACAGGAGAGACCAGTCAGTCAACCACATTATTATACAGGAGAGACCAGTCAGTCAACAACATTATTATACAGGACAGGACAGACCAGTCAGTCAACCACATAATTACACAGGAGAGACCAGTCAGTCAACCACATAATTACACAGGAGAGACCAGTCAGTCAACCACATTATTATACAGGAGAGACCAGTCAGTCAACCACATTATTATACAGGAGAGACCAGTCAGTCAACAACATTATTACACAGGAGAGACCAGTTAGTCAACCACATTAGTATACAGGACAAACTAAACACACACACGAGAGACCAGTCAGTCAACGACAACTAAATCCACACCACAGCAATAGGGCCTTAACATCCTACTGTATCTTAACCTACTGTTTAAAACACACTTTGTGACTCATGACTAGAGTGTCAGAGGTCAGCGGTTATTGTGTCTCTTTGGATGGTCTGTCTGACTCACGTGTGCGATGCTGATTCCACAGTAGATGGAGAAAGCAGTGGCCAGGTCCTCATCGAAGCGGTTAAACCACGGTCCATTAGTCTTATTGACCAACTCAGCCACCCCAATAACCTCTGAGAGATAGAGAGAAAGAAAGAAAGAAAGAAAGAAAGAGAGAGAGAGAGAGAGAGAGAGAGAGAGAGAGAGAAAGAGAGCAACCATTTACACTATTGTAAATACGACCCATATTTATGTTTATTTATTTTCCATTTTGTAGTTAATATGACATGTGAAATGTATTTTGAAACTTAAAAAATTGTAATTTTTACTGTTAATTTTGTATTGTTTATTTCACTTTTGTTTATTATCTATTTTACTTTCTTTGGCAATGTAAACATACAATACCGTTCAAAAGTTTGGGGTCACTTAGAAATGTCCTTGTTTTTGAAAGAAAAGCAAATTTTTTGTCCATTAAAATAACATAAAATTGATCCGAAATACAGTAGACATTGTTAAAGTAGTAAATGACTATTGTAGTTGGAAACGGCAGATTCTTTATGGAATATCTACATAGGCATACAGAGGCCCATTATCACCAACCATCACTCCTGTGTTCCAATGGCACGTTGTGTAAGCTAATCCAAGTTTATCATTTTAAAAGTCGAATTGATAATTAGAAAATACCTTTTGCAATTATGCTAGCACAGCTGAAAATTGTTGTGCTGATTAAAGAAGCATTACAACTGGCCTTCTTTAGACTAGTTGAGTATCTGGAGCATCAGCATTTGTGGGTTCAATTACAGGCTCAAAATGGCCAGAAACAAAGAACATTCTTGTTCTGAGAAATGAAGGCTATTCCATGCGAGAAATTGCCAAGAAACTGAAGATCTGGTACAAAGCTGTGTACTACTCCCTTCACAGAACAGTGCAAACTGGCTCAAACCAGAATAGAAAAAGGGGTGGGAGGCCCCGGTGCACAACTGAGCAAGAAGGCAGAGTTCTTCTGTCCAGTGTCTGTGTTCTTTTGCCCATCTTAATATTTTCTTTTTATTTGCCAGTCTAAAATATGGCTTTATCTTTGCAACTCTGCTTAGAAGGCCAGCATCCCAGAGTCGCCTCTTCACTGTTGACATTGAGACTGGTGTTTTGCGGGTACTATCTAATGAAGCTGCCAGATTAGGAAGTGTGAGGCGTCTGTTTCTCAAACTAGACACTAATGTACTTGTCCTCTTGCTCAGTTATGCACTGGGGCCTCCCACTCCGCTTTCTATTCTGGTTAGAGCCAGTATGCGCTGTTCTGTGAAGGGAGTACTACATAGCGTTGTACGTCATCTTCAGTTTCTTGGCAATTTCTCGCATGGAGTAGCCTTCATTTCTCAGAACAGGAATAGACTGACGAGTTTCAGAAGAAAGTTCTTTGTTTCTGGCCATTTTGGGCATTAACATTAACAATGTCTACACTGTATTTCTGATCAATTTGATGGTATTTTAATGGACAAAAAATTTGCTTTTCTTTCAAAAACAAGGACATTTCTAAGTGACCCCAAACTTTTGAACTCCACTGTAGTGTTAGATCAGTTGTTTACTTCAGTGTAGTGTTAGTTCAGTTGTTTACTCCAGTGTAGTGTTAGTTTAGTTGTTTACTCCAGTGTAGTGTTAGTTCAGTTGTTTACTTCAGTGTAGTGTTAGTTCAGTTGTTTACTCCAGTGTAGTGTTAGTTTAGTTGTTTACTCCAGTGTAGTGTTAGTTCAGTTGATTACTCCAGTGTAGTGTTAGTTTAGTTGTTTACTCCAGTGTAGTGTTAGTTCAGTTATTTACTTCAGTGTAGTGTTAGTTCAGTTGATTACTCCAGTGTAGTGTTAGTTCAGTTGATTACTCCAGTGTAGTGTTAGTTTAGTTGTTTACTCCAGTGTAGTGTTAGTTTAGTTGTTAACACCAGTAGTGTTAATTCAGTTGTTTACTCCAGTGTAGTGTTAGTTTAGTTGTTTACTCCAGTGTAGTGTTAGTTCAGTTGATTACTCCAGTGTAGTGTTAGTTTAGTTGTTTACTCCAGTGTAGTGTTAGTTCAGTTGTTTACTCCAGTGTATTGTTAAATCAGTTGTTTACTCCAGTGTAGTGTTAGTTTAGTTGTTTACTACAGTGTAGTGTTAGTTTAGTTGTTAATACCAGTAGTGTTAACTCAGTTGTTTACTCCAGTGTAGTGTTAGTTCAGTTGTTTACTCCAGTGTAGTGTTAGTTCAGTTGTTTACTCCAGTGTAGTGTTAATTAAGTTCTTTACTCCAGTGTAGTGTTAGTTTAGTTGTTTACTACAGTGTAGTGTTAGTTTAGTTGTTAACACCAGTAGTGTTAACTCAGTTGTTTACTCCAGTGTAGTGTTAGTTCAGTTGTTTACTCCAGTGTAGTGTTAGTTCAGTTGTTTACTCCAGTGTAGTGTTAGTTCAGTTGTTAACACCAGTAGTGTTAATTAAGTTGTTTACTCCAGTGTAGTGTTAGTTTAGTTGTTAACACCAGTAGTGTTAATTCAGTTGTTTACTCCAGTGTAGTGTTAGTTTAGTTGTTTACTCCAGTGAAGTGTTAGTTTAGTTGTTTACTCCAGTGCAGTGTTAGTTCAGTTGTTTACTCCAGTGTAGTGTTAGTTCAGTTGTTAACTCCAGTAGTGTTAATTCAGTTGTTTACTTCAGTGTAGTGTTAGTTCAGTTGTTTACTCCAGTGTAGTGTTAATTCAGTTGTTTACTCCAGTGTAGTGTTAGTTCAGTTGTTTACTCCAGTGTAGTGTTAGTTCAGTTGTTTACTCCAGTGTATTGTTAGTTCAGTTGTTAACACCAGTAGTGTTAATTCAGTTGTTTACTCCAGTGTAGTGTTAGTTTAGTTGATTACTCCAGTGTAGTGTTAATTCAGTTGTTAACACCAGTAGTGTTAATTCAGTTTTTTACTCCAGTGAAGTGTTAGTTCAGTTGTTTACTCCAGTGTAGTGTTAGTTCAGTTGTTTACTCCAGTGTAGTGTTAGTTTAGTTGTTTACTCCAGTGTAGTGTTAGTTCAGTTGTTTACTCTAGTGTAGTGTTAGTTTAGTTGTTTACTCCAGTGAAGTGTCAGTTCAGTTGTTTACTCCAGTGTAGTGTTAGTTCAGTTGATTACTCCAGTGTAGTGTTAGTTCAGTTGTTAACACCAGTAGTGTTAATTCAGTTGTTTACTGAAGTGTAGTGTTAGTTCAGTTGTTTACTCTAGTGTAGTGTTAGTTCAGTTGATTACTCCAGTGTAGTGTTAGTTTAGTTGTTTACTCCAGTGTAGTGTTAGTTCAGTTATTTACTTCAGTGTAGTGTTAGTTCAGTTGATTACTCCAGTGTAGTGTTAGTTCAGTTGATTACTCCAGTGTAGTGTTAGTTTAGTTGTTTACTCCAGTGTAGTGTTAGTTTAGTTGTTAACACCAGTAGTGTTAATTCAGTTGTTTACTCCAGTGTAGTGTTAGTTTAGTTGTTTACTCCAGTGAAGTGTTAGTTCAGTTGATTACTCCAGTGTAGTGTTAGTTTAGTTGTTTACTCCAGTGTAGTGTTAGTTCAGTTGTTTACTCCAGTGTATTGTTAAATCAGTTGTTTACTCCAGTGTAGTGTTAGTTTAGTTGTTTACTACAGTGTAGTGTTAGTTTAGTTGTTAATACCAGTAGTGTTAACTCAGTTGTTTACTCCAGTGTAGTGTTAGTTCAGTTGTTTACTCCAGTGTAGTGTTAGTTCAGTTGTTTACTCCAGTGTAGTGTTAATTAAGTTCTTTACTCCAGTGTAGTGTTAGTTTAGTTGTTTACTACAGTGTAGTGTTAGTTTAGTTGTTAACACCAGTAGTGTTAACTCAGTTGTTTACTCCAGTGTAGTGTTAGTTCAGTTGTTTACTCCAGTGTAGTGTTAGTTCAGTTGTTTACTCCAGTGTAGTGTTAGTTCAGTTGTTAACACCAGTAGTGTTAATTAAGTTGTTTACTCCAGTGTAGTGTTAGTTTAGTTGTTAACACCAGTAGTGTTAATTCAGTTGTTTACTCCAGTGTAGTGTTAATTCAGTTGTTTACTCCAGTGTAGTGTTAGTTCAGTTGTTTACTCCAGTGTAGTGTTAGTTCAGTTGTTTACTCCAGTGTAGTGTTAGTTCAGTTGTTTACTCCAGTGTAGTGTTAGTTCAGTTGTTTACTCCAGTGTAGTGTTAATTAAGTTCTTTACTCCAGTGTAGTGTTAGTTTAGTTGTTTACTACAGTGTAGTGTTAGTTTAGTTGTTAACACCAGTAGTGTTAACTCAGTTTTTTTCTCCAGTGTAGTGTTAGTTCAGTTGTTTACTCCAGTGTAGTGTTAGTTCAGTTGTTTACTCCAGTGTAGTGTTAGTTCAGTTGTTAACACCAGTAGTGTTAATTAAGTTGTTTACTCCAGTGTAGTGTTAGTTTAGTTGTTAACACCAGTAGTGTTAATTCAGTTGTTTACTCCAGTGTAGTGTTAATTCAGTTGTTTACTCCAGTGTAGTGTTAGTTCAGTTGTTTAGTCCAGTGTAGTGTTAATTTCAGTTGTTTACTCCAGTGTAGTGTTAGTTTAGTTGTTTACTCCAGTGTAGTGTTAGTTCAGTTGTTTACTCTAGTGTAGTGTTAGTTTAGTTGTTTACTCCAGTGAAGTGTCAGTTCAGTTGTTTACTCCAGTGTAGTGTTAGTTCAGTTGATTACTCCAGTGTAGTGTTAGTTCAGTTGTTAACACCAGTAGTGTTAATTCAGTTGTTTACTCAAGTGTAGTGTTAGTTTAGTTGTTTACTCCAGTGTAGTGTTAATTCAGTTGTTTACTCCAGTGTAGTGTTAGTTCAGTTGTTTACTCCAGTGTAGTGTTAGTTCAGTTGTTTATTCCAGTGTAGTGTTAGTTCAATTGTTAACACCAGTAGTGTTAATTCAGTTGTTTACTCCAGTGTAGTGTTAGTTTAGTTGTTTACTCCAGTGTAGTGTTAGTTCAGTTGATTACTCCAGTGTAGTGTTAGTTTAGTTGTTAACACCAGTAGTGTTAATTCAGTTGTTTACTCCAGTGAATTGTTAGTTCAGTTGTTTACTCCAGTGTAGTGTTAGTTCAGTTGTTTACTCCAGTGTAGTGTTAGTTTAGTTGTTTACTCCAGTGTAGTGTTAGTTTAGTTGTTTACTCCAGTGTAGTGTTAGTTCAGTTGTTTACTCTAGTGTAGTGTTAGTTTAGTTGTTTACTCCAGTGTCGTGTTAGTTCAGTTGTTTACTCCAGTGTAGTGTTAGTTCAGTTGTTTACTCCAGTGTAGTGTTAGTTCAGTTGTTTACTCCAGTGTAGTGTTAGATCAGTTGTTTACTCCAGTGAAGTGTTAGTTCAGTTGTTTACTCCAGTGTAGTGTTAGTTAAGTTGTTTACTCCAGTGTAGTGTTAGTTTAGTTGTTTACTCCAGTGTAGTGTTAGTTCAGTTGTTTACTCCAGTGTAGTGTTAGCTCAGTTGACTACTCCAGTGTAGTATTAGTTCAGTTGTTTACTCCAGTGTAGTGTTAGTTAAGTTGTTTACTCCAGTGTAGTGTTAGTTTAGTTGTTTACTCCAGTGTAGTGTTAGTTCAGTTGTTTACTCCAGTGTAGTGTTAGCTCAGTTGACTACTCCAGTGTAGTATTAGTTCAGTTGATTACTCCAGTGTAGTGTTAGTTCAGTTGATTACTCCAGTGTAGTGTTAGCTCAGTTGATTACTCCAGTGTAGTGTTAGTTCAGTTGTTTACTCCAGTGTAGTGTTAGTTTAGTTGATTACTCCAGTGTAGTGTTAGCTCAGTTGATTACTCCAGTGTAGTGTTAGTTCAGTTGATTACTCCAGTGTAGTGTTAGTTTAGTTGTTTACTCCAGTGTAGTGTTAGTTTAGTTGTTTACTCCAGTGTAGTGTTAGTTAAGTTGTTTACTCCAGTGTAGTGTTAGTTTAGTTGTTTACTCCAGTGTAGTGTTAGTTCAGTTGTTTACTCCAGTGTAGTGTTAGCTCAGTTGACTACTCCAGTGTAGTGTTAGTTCAGTTGTTTACTCCAGTGTAGTGTTAGTTAAGTTGTTTACTCCAGTGTAGTGTTAGTTTAGTTGTTTACTCCAGTGTAGTGTTAGTTCAGTTGTTTACTCCAGTGTAGTGTTAGCTCAGTTGACTACTCCAGTGTAGTATTAGTTCAGTTGATTACTCCAGTGTAGTGTTAGTTCAGTTGATTACTCCAGTGTAGTGTTAGCTCAGTTGATTACTCCAGTGTAGTGTTAGTTCAGTTGTTTACTCCAGTGTAGTGTTAGTTTAGTTGATTACTCCAGTGTAGTGTTAGCTCAGTTGATTACTCCAGTGTAGTGTTAGTTCAGTTGATTACTCCAGTGTAGTGTTAGTTTAGTTGTTTACTCCAGTGTAGTGTTAGTTTAGTTGTTTACTCCAGTGTAGTGTTAGTTCAGTTGATTACTCCAGTGTAGTGTTAGTTCAGTTGTTTACTCCAGTGTAGTGTTAGTTTAGTTGTTTACTCCAGTGTAGTGTTAGTTTAGTTGTTTACTCCAGTGTAGTGTTAGTTCAGTGGATTACTCCAGTGTAGTGTTAGTTCAGTTGTTTACTCCACTGTAGTGTTAGTTTAGTTGTTTACTCCAGTGTAGTGTTAGTTTAGTTGTTAACACCCGTAGTGTTAATTCAGTTGTTTACTCCAGTGTAGTGTTAGTTTAGTTGTTTACTCCAGTGTAGTGTTAGTTCAGTGGATTACTCCAGTGTAGTGTTAGTTCAGTTGTTTACTCCACTGTAGTGTTAGTTTAGTTGTTTACTCCAGTGTAGTGTTAGTTTAGTTGTTAACACCCATAGTGTTAATTCAGTTGTTTACTCCAGTGTAGTGTTAGTTCAGTTGTTTACTCCAGTGTAGTATTAGTTCAGTTGTTTACTCCAGTGTAGTGTTAGTTTAGTTGTTAACACCCGTAGTGTTAATTCAGTTGTCACCGTTGTTCTCGTCCTTGATGGGGAAGCAGAGAATGTTGCGTGTTCTAAAGCCGGTGCTGTCGTCCACTCCTCGGTAGAACAGAGGGTGGGAGTACGCATCCTTAATGTTCAGGATCTGCCCAGTCATAGCTACATGACCCGCTATGCCCTGGTCTGCAGGGATACGGAACTCCTTCTACACACACACACACACACACACACACACACACACACACACACACACACACACACACACACACACACACACACACACACACACACACACACACACACACAGACCATCTTCATAATCTTCGTCTTCGTCATGATTATGATGTTTAAATCTTCGTAATCATAATCATCAAACAGACAAGTTCTAGACGTGTGTTTTACCTCATCATCACTGACCACGCCCCCATCAAAAACCTTGGCAACCAGCTCATGGCTGACTTGATCCAGTAGGAATACAGAGCAACTACAGAGAAATGACAGGAGGAGAAAGAGAGAGAAATCATATCAAAATAAAATGTTATTAGTAACATACAATGGTTACACTGTAGATTTTACCCTGAAATGTTTGACCTTCCCAACGATGCAGAGTTAAATAATAATAATGAATATAAAAATAGTAACATGGAGCTACAGCAAATACAGGGAGTACCAGTACCAGATCAATGTGGAGCTACATACAGGGAGTACCAGTACCAGATCAATGTAGAGATATATACAGGGAGTACCAGTACCAGATCAATGTGGAGCTATATACAGGGAGTACCAGTACCAGATCAATGTGGAGATATATACAGGGAGTACCAGTACCAGATCAATGTAGAGATATATACAGGGAGTACCAGTACCAGATCAATGTGGAGATATATACAGGGAGTACCAGTACCAGATCAATGTGGAGCTATATACAGGGAGTACCAGTACCAGATCAATGTAGAGATATATACAGGGAGTACCAGTACCAGATCAATGTAGAGCTATATACAGGGAGTACCAGTACCAGATCAATGTAGAGCTATATACAGGGAGTACCAGTACCAGATCAATGTAGAGCTATATACAGGGAGTACCAGTACCAGATCAATGTAGAGATATATACAGGGAGTACCAGATCAATGTGGCGCTATATACAGGGAGTACCAGTACCAGATCAATGTAGAGATATATACAGGGAGTACCAGATCAATGTAGAGATATATACAGGGAGTACCAGTACCAGATCAATGTAGAGCTATATACAGGGAGTACCAGTACCAGATCAATGTAGAGCTATATACAGGGAGTACCAGTACCAGATCAATGTAGAGATATATACAGGGAGTACCAGATCAATGTGGCGCTATATACAGGGAGTACCAGTACCAGATCAATGTGGAGATATATACAGGGAGTACCAGTACCAGATCAATGTGGAGATATATACAGGGAGTACAAGTACCAGATCAATGTAGAGCTATATACAGGGAGTACCAGTACCAGATTAATGTGGAGCTATATACAGGGAGTACCAGTACCAGATCAATGTAGAGCTATATACAGGGAGTACCAGTACCAGATCAATGTAGAGATATATACAGGGAGTACCAGTACCAGATCAATGTGGAGCTATATACAGGGAGGACCAGTACCAGATCAATGTGGAGATATATACAGGGAGTACCAGTACCAGATCAATGTGGAGCTATATACAGGGAGTACCAGTACCAGATCAATGTAGAGCTATATACAGGGAGTACCAGTACCAGATTAATGTGGAGCTATATACAGGGAGTACCAGTACCAGATCAATGTAGAGCTATATACAGGGAGTACCAGTACCAGATCAATGTAGAGATATATACAGGGAGTACCAGTACCAGATCAATGTGGAGATATATACAGGGAGTACCAGTACCAGATCAATGTAGAGATATATACAGGGAGTACCAGTACCAGATCAATGTAGAGATATATACAGGGAGTACCAGTACCAGATCAATGTAGAGCTATATACAGGGAGTACCAGTACCAGATCAATGTAGAGACATATACAGGGAGTACCAGTACCAGATCAATGTGGAGCTATATACAGGGAGTACCAGCACCAGATCAATGTAGAGCTATATACAGGAAGTACCAGTACCAGATCAATGTAGAGATATAGATATATACAGGGAGTACCAGTACCAGATCAATGTGGAGATATATACAGGGAGTACCAGCACCAGATCAATGTAGAGATATATACAGGGAGTACCAGTACCAGATCAATGTAGAGATATATACAGGGAGTACCAGTACCAGATCAATGTAGAGCTATATACAGGGAGTACCAGTACCAGATCAATGTGGAGATATATACAGGGAGTACAAGCACCAGATCAATGCAGAGATATATACAGGGAGTACCAGCACCAGATCAATGCAGAGATATATACAGGGAGTACCAGTACCAGATCAATGTGGAGATATATACAGGGAGTACCAGCACCAGATCAATGTAGAGATATATACAGGGAGTACCAGTACCAGATCAATGTAGAGCTATATACAGGGAGTACCAGTACCAGATCAATGTAGAGCTATATACAGGGAGTACCAGTACCAGATCAATGAAGAGCTATATACAGGGAGTACCAGTACCAGATCAATGTGGAGATATGTACAGGGAGTACCAGCACCAGATCAATGTAGAGATATATACAGGGAGTACCAGCACCAGATCAATGTAGAGATATATACAGGGAGTACCAGTACCAGATCAATGTAGAGCTATATACAGGAAGTACCAGTACCAGATCAATGTAGAGCTATATACAGGGAGTACCAGCACCAGATCAATGTAGAGCTATATACAGGGAGTACCAGTACCAGATCAATGAAGAGCTATATACAGGAGTACCAGTACCAGATCAATGTGGAGCTATATACAGGGAGAACCAGTACCAGATCAATGTGGATATATATAGAGGGAGTACCAGTACCAGATCAATGTGGAGATATATACAGGGAGTACCAGTACCATATCAATGTGGAGATATATACAGGGAGTACCAGTACCAGATCAATGTGGAGATATATACAGGGAGTACCAGTACCAGATCAATGTGGAGATATATACAGGGAGTACCAGCACCAGATCAATGTAGAGCTATATACAGGGAGTACCAGCACCAGATCAATGTAGAGCTATATACAGGGAGTACCAGTACCAGATCAATGTGGAGCTATATACAGGGAGTACCAGTACCAGATCAATGTAGAGCTATATACAGGGAGTACCAGTACCAGATCAATGAAGAGCTATATACAGGGAGTACCAGTACCAGATCAATGTAGAGCTATATACAGGGAGTACCAGTACCAGATCAATGTGGAGATATATACAGGGAGTACCAGTACCAGATCAATGTAGAGCTATATACAGGAGTACCAGTACCAGATCAATGTGGAGCTACATACAGGAGTACCAGTACCAGATCAATGTAGAGCTATATACAGGGAGTACCAGTACCAGATCAATGTAGAGCTATATACAGGAGTACCAGTACCAGATCAATGTGGATATATATAGAGGAGTACCAGTACCAGATCAATGTGGAGATATATACAGGGAGCACCAGTACCAGATCAATGTGGAGATATATACAGGGAGTACCAGTACCAGATCAATGTGGATGTATATAGAGGGAGTACCAGTACCAGATCAATGTGGATATATATAGAGGGAGTACCAGTACCAGATCAATGTGGAGCTATATACAGGAAGTACCAGTACCAGATCAATGTGAGATATATACAGGGAGTACCAGTACCAGATTAATGTGGAGATATATACAGGAAGTACCAGTACCAGATCAATGTGGAGATATATACAGGGAGTACCAGTACCAGATCAATGTGGAGATATATACAGGGAGTACCAGTACCAGATCAATGTAGAGCTATATACAGGGAGTACCAGTACCAGATCAATGTGGAGCTACATACAGGGAGTACCAGTACCAGATCAATGTGGAGATACATACAGGGAGTACCAGTACCAGATCAATGTGGAGATATATACAGGGAGTACCAGTACCAGATCAATGTAGAACTATATACAGGGAGTACCAGATCAATGTGGAGATATATACAGGGAGTACCAGCACCAGATCAATGTAGAGATATATACAGGGAGTACCAGTACCAGATCAATGTAGAGCTATATACAGGGAGTACCAGTACCAGATCAATGTAGAGCTATATACAGGAGTACCAGTTCCAGATCAATGAAGAGCTATATACAGGGAGTACCAGTACCAGATCAATGTGGAGATATGTACAGGGAGTACCAGCACCAGATCAATGTAGAGATATATACAGGGAGTACCAGCACCAGATCAATGTAGAGATATATACAGGGAGTACCAGTACCAGATCAATGTAGAGCTATATACAGGAAGTACCAGTACCAGATCAATGTAGAGCTATATACAGGGAGTACCAGCACCAGATCAATGTAGAGCTATATACAGGGAGTACCAGTACCAGATCAATGAAGAGCTATATACAGGGAGTACCAGTACCAGATCAATGTGGAGCTATATACAGGGAGAACCAGTACCAGATAAATGTGGATATATATAGAGGGAGTACCAGTACCAGATCAATGTGGAGATATATACAGGGAGTACCAGTACCATATCAATGTGGAGATATATACAGGGAGTACCAGTACCAGATCAATGTGGAGATATATACAGGGAGTACCAGTACCAGATCAATGTGGAGATATATACAGGGAGTACCAGTACCAGATCAATGTAGAGCTATATACAGGGAGTACCAGTACCAGATCAATGTGGAGATATATACAGGGAGTACCAGTACCAGATCAATGTAGAGCTATATACAGGGAGTACCAGTACCAGATCAATGTGAAGATATATACAGGGAGTACCAGTACCAGATCAATGTAGAGCTATATACAGGAGTACCAGTACCAGATCAATGTGGAGATATATACAGGGAGTACCAGTACCAGATCAATGTAGAGCTATATACAGGGAGTACCAGCACCAGATCAATGTAGAGCTATATACAGGGAGTACCAGCACCAGATCAATGTAGAGCTATATACAGGGAGTACCAGTACCAGATCAATGTGGAGCTATATACAGGAGTACCAGTACCAGATCAATGTAGAGCTATATACAGGAGTACCAGTACCAGATCAATGAAGAGCTATATACAGGGAGTACCAGTACCAGATCAATGTAGAGCTATATACAGGGAGTACCAGTACCAGATCAATGTGGAGATATATACAGGGAGTACCAGTACCAGATCAATGTAGAGCTATATACAGGGAGTACCAGTACCAGATCAATGTGGAGCTACATACAGGGAGTACCAGTACCAGATCAATGTAGAGCTATATACAGGGAGTACCAGTACCAGATCAATGTAGAGCTATATACAGGGAGTACCAGTACCAGATCAATGTGGATATATATAGAGGGAGTACCAGTACCAGATCAATGTGGAGATATATACAGGGAGCACCAGTACCAGATCAATGTGGAGATATATACAGGGAGTACCAGTACCAGATCAATGTGGATGTATATAGAGGGAGTACCAGTACCAGATCAATGTGGATATATATAGAGGGAGTACCAGTACCAGATCAATGTGGAGCTATATACAGGAAGTACCAGTACCAGATCAATGTGGAGATATATACAGGGAGTACCAGTACCAGATTAATGTGGAGATATATACAGGAAGTACCAGTACCAGATCAATGTGGAGATATATACAGGGAGTACCAGTACCAGATCAATGTGGAGATATATACAGGGAGTACCAGTACCAGATCAATGTAGAGCTATATACAGGGAGTACCAGTACCAGATCAATGTGGAGCTACATACAGGGAGTACCAGTACCAGATCAATGTGGAGATACATACAGGGAGTACCAGTACCAGATCAATGTGGAGATATATACAGGGAGTACCAGTACCAGATCAATGTAGAACTATATACAGGGAGTACCAGATCAATGTGGAGATATATACAGGGAGTACCAGCACCAGATCAATGTAGAGATATATACAGGGAGTACCAGTACCAGATCAATGTAGAGCTATATACAGGGAGTACCAGTACCAGATCAATGTAGAGCTATATACAGGGAGTACCAGTACCAGATCAATGAAGAGCTATATACAGGGAGTACCAGTACCAGATCAATGTGGAGATATGTACAGGGAGTACCAGCACCAGATCAATGTAGAGATATATACAGGGAGTACCAGCACCAGATCAATGTAGAGATATATACAGGGAGTACCAGTACCAGATCAATGTAGAGCTATATACAGGAAGTACCAGTACCAGATCAAAGAGCTATATACAGGGAGTACCAGCACCAGATCAATGTAGAGCTATATACAGGGAGTACCAGTACCAGATCAATGAAGAGCTATATACAGGGAGTACCAGTACCAGATCAATGTGGAGCTATATACAGGGAGAACCAGTACCAGATCAATGTAGAGCTATATACAGGGAGTACCAGTACCAGATCAATGTGGAGATATATACAGGGAGTACCAGTACCATATCAATGTGGAGATATATACAGGGAGTACCAGTACCAGATCAATGTGGAGATATATACAGGGAGTACCAGTACCAGATCAATGTGGAGATATATACAGGGAGTACCAGTACCAGATCAATGTAGAGCTATATACAGGGAGTACCAGTACCAGATCAATGTGGAGATATATACAGGGAGTACCAGTACCAGATCAATGTAGAGCTATATACAGGGAGTACCAGTACCAGATCAATGTGAAGATATATACAGGGAGTACCAGTACCAGATCAATGTAGAGCTATATACAGGGAGTACCAGTACCAGATCAATGTGGAGATATATACAGGGAGTACCAGTACCAGATCAATGTAGAGCTATATACAGGGAGTACCAGCACCAGATCAATGTAGAGCTATATACAGGGAGTACCAGCACCAGATCAATGTAGAGCTATATACAGGGAGTACCAGTACCAGATCAATGTGGAGCTATATACAGGGAGTACCAGTACCAGATCAATGTAGAGCTATATACAGGGAGTACCAGTACCAGATCAATGAAGAGCTATATACAGGGAGTACCAGTACCAGATCAATGTAGAGCTATATACAGGGAGTACCAGTACCAGATCAATGTGGAGATATATACAGGGAGTACCAGTACCAGATCAATGTGGAGATATATACAGGGAGTACCAGTACCAGATCAATGTAGAGCTATATACCGGGAGTACCAGTACCAGATCAATGTAGAGCTATATACAGGGAGTACCAGTACCAGATCAATGTGGAGCTACATACAGGGAGTACCAGTACCAGATCAATGTAGAGCTATATACAGGGAGTACCAGTACCAGATCAATGTAGAGCTATATACAGGAGTACCAGTACCAGATCAATGTGGATATATATAGAGGAGTACCAGTACCAGATCAATGTGGAGATATATACAGGGAGTACCAGTACCAGATCAATGTGGAGATATATACAGGGAGTACCAGTACCAGATCAATGTGGATATATATAGAGGGAGTACCAGTACCAGATCAATGTGGATATATATAGAGGGAGTACCAGTACCAGATCAATGTGGAGCTATATACAGGAAGTACCAGTACCAGATCAATGTGGAGATATATACAGGGAGTACCAGTACCAGATTAATGTGGAGATATATACAGGAAGTACCAGTACCAGATCAATGTGGAGATATATACAGGGAGTACCAGTACCAGATCAATGTGGAGATATATACAGGGAGTACCAGTACCAGATCAATGTGGAGATATATACAGGGAGTACCAGTACCAGATCAATGTAGAGCTATATACAGGGAGTACCAGTACCAGATCAATGTGGAGCTACATACAGGGAGTACCAGTACCAGATCAATGTGGAGATACATACAGGGAGTACCAGTACCAGATCAATGTGGAGATATATACAGGGAGTACCAGTACCAGATCAATGTAGAACTATATACAGGGAGTACCAGATCAATGTGGAGATATATACAGGAAGTACCAGTACCAGATCAATGTAGAGATACATACAGGGAGTACCAGTACCAGATCAATGTAGAGATACATACAGGGAGTACCAGTACCAGATCAATGTGCAGATATATACAGGGAGTACCAGTATCAATGTGCAGGGGTACAAAGTATTTGAGGTAGATATGTACATGAAGGCAGGGTAAAATGACTAGGCATCAGGACAGATAATAATAAGGTATTTGAGGTAGATATGTACATGAAGGCAGGGTAAAGTGACTATGCATCAGGACAGATAATAATAAGGTATTTGAGGTAGATATGTACATGAAGTCAGGATAAAATGCCTAGAATCAGGATAGATAATAATATGAGATAGATAAAGAGAAAGAGGGAATAAATATTCTATTCCATTTTCCTCCGCATGAGTTATTCTGGAAAGCATGTTAGATGTACTTTCACGGTTTAGGTTGTTTTACGGGTCATCAAGAACTCACATCTCAGCATCACTGAGGTTCCTGGCCTCCACTATAATCTCCTGCAACAACACCGAGACATCATCTGCAGAGAGAGAGAGAGAGAGAGAGTACAGGGTCGGGATTGATAGATAATCAGGCTGAGCTACCACAAGGAGGGTTGTGTTATCAGTCTGTAGAGATTCAACCTGAGCCAGATGAGAGAAGAGAGAATAGAAGAGAAGAGAAGAGGAAAGGAGAGATTGAGAGAGGAGAGAGGGGAGAGGAGAAGACAGGAGGGAGGGAGGAGAGGAGAGGAGAGGAGAGGAGAGGAGAGGAGAAGAGAGGAGAGGAGAGGAGAGGAGAGGAGAGGAGAGAGAGGAGAGGAGAGGAGAGGAGAGGAGAGGGAGAGGGGAGGGAGGGGAGGGAAGGGGAGGAGAGGAGAGGAGGGGAGGGGAGGGAGGGGGGATAACTCACCCAGATGTGTGAAGAGATTCTTGGCCACCTGTAACAGTGCCTGGCACTCCACTTTGAGTTTTTGTTCTTTCTGGAAGGCCAGTGTGGAGGTGAGGACAGTGGATGTGTAACAGAAGCAGTGCTGGATCTTATGTTCATCCGCCTCCGTGTGTCTGCACAGAGAGAACACATTTTTGTCCAAAATGAAACATTATTCTATTGACTGATCAATAGAATAAACAGGGGCATTAAATATGTGTTTAAACAGGCCAGATGGACAGAGAGAAGACCTCTGCTGTTACATTAATATCAGTGTAGTTACATATCTCTGCCTGCAGATGGCAACACCTTACCACTCTGATCACTATAGAGGAGAGACCAGCAGAATGTCAATACACAGGAAAAACTGTGGTCATTCTAGACTAGAGGACTTGAATATAAATGAGTTTTTTTCAGGTGACATAATTAGGAAAACTATTCCCTTATCCCTCAATCACCACCTCTTGAGTCAAGACTGTTTCTGACAGCAGGCTGGCGCTAGGCCCTGATTGCCTTGTTGGCACAAATAACCAATAGGCTCACTGGAATGCAGGCTCCTCTAAATCTGGAGGCATCAGATATCTGTCTGGCAGAACATATTGCATGTGGTATGTGATAGGAGGATAGAACCGAGAAGGAGACAGATGGAGTGCAATAGAGGTAGAGAGGGATGAGTGTGACAGATAGAGATATGACATTTGAAATGTGTCTATTAATTTGAAACTTGTGAGTGTAATGTTCACTGTTCACTTTTCATTGATTATTTCAGTTTTGTTTATTATCTAGTTCACTTGCTTTGGCAATGTAAACATATGTTTCCCATGCCAATAAAGCCCTTTGAATTGAAAAAAATGAATAATTGATGTGTAGAGGAAATAGGAGAGTGAGAGAGAGATAAAGTGGAGTAGAGTGGGGGCTGTTTCCTGACAACTGAGGTGAAAGATGGATGGAGGGATGGAGAGATGGACTCAATTATGACAGGTTGAATTTAGGTGTTATTGGATTTTTTTACTGTCTCCATTCTCTCCTACTAACCAGGGACTGATTCAGACCTGGGACACTAGGTGAGTAAACCCTCCAGCCAATCAATGACATGAACACATCAATTAGAGAAAAGGAAAGCATTAGTTTTTCAGCCCTCGAGGGGTTAATGATTAGCCCCGCCCTACCACACCAACATCATCCAAGGATGAGAGGGAGGGAGGGAGGTGGGAGAGAGGGATAAGAGGGAGGTTAGAGAGAGAGGGACGGTGAGAGAGAGGGAGGTTAGAGAGAGAGGGACGGTGAGAGAGAGGGATGATGAGAGAGAGGGATGGTGAGAGAGAGGGATGTGAGAGAGAGATGGTGAGAGAGAGGGATGGATGAGAGGGAGAGATAGATGAGAGGGAGGTTAGAGAGAGAGGGACGGTGAGAGAGAGGGATGATGAGAGAGAGGGATGATGAGAGAGAGGGATGGATGAGAGGGAGAGATAGATGAGAGGGAGGTTAGAGAGAGAGGGATGGTGAGAGAGAGGGATGGTGAGAGAGAGGGATGGTGAGAGAGAGGGATGTGAGAGAGAGATGGTGAGAGAGAGGGATGGTGAGAGAGAGGGATGGTGAGAGAGAGGGATGTGAGAGAGAGGGATGGTGAGAGAGAGGGATGGTGAGCGAGAGGGATGTGAGAGAGAGATGGTGAGAGAGAGGGATGGTGAGAGAGGGATGGTGAGAGAGAGGGATGTGAGAGAGGGATGTGAGAGAGAGAGATGGTGAGAGAGGGATGGTGAGAGAGGGATGGTGAGAGAGGGATGGTGAGAGAGAGGGATGTGAGAGAGGGATGTGAGAGAGGGATGTGAGAGAGGGATGGTGAGAGAGGGATGGTGAGAGAGGGATGTGAGAGAGAGGGATGGATGAGAGGGAGAGATAGATCAGAGGGAGGGAGAGAGGGACGGTGAGAGAGAGGGATGGTGAGAGAGAGGAATGGTGAGAGAGAGGGATGGTGAGAGAGGGATGGTGAGAGAGAGGGATGGTGAGAGAGGGATGGTGAGAGAGAGGGATGGTGAGAGAGAGGGATGGTGAGAGAGAGCGATGAGATGGAGAGGGATATGAAAGAGGAGTGAGTTATGATGGAAATACCAGAAATAGAGGATAAACTCATCTGCTACACAGTTCACTAATGTGTGTGTGTGTGTGTATGTGTG